>CM076255.1:12210019-12312519 GCA_038380765.1 Odontothrips loti
CACCACCACCGCCTGTCACCACACCGCGGCGGCTACAGAGGGACCGTGACGCGGGCCCTGCCGCGTCCTTACGGACCGACCCCACACCGACATGACACACCTACACGGGACGGGGCCAGCCTGCCACAGCCCCGAGCCACAGGCCCCATGGCATGGCCCCATGGCATGGCCCCATGGCAGCGAGCAGCGGCGGGGCAGAGGGCACCGGTAAATCACTCCAACTTGGCCTGGCTTGCTCGCTCGCTCACCCCGGCTTGGCCCGAGCTATTTTCGCCGATCTCTCTCTCTCTCTCTCTCTCTCTCTCTCTCTCTCTCTCTCTCTCTCTCTCTCTCTCTCTCTCTCTCTCTCTCTCTCTCTCTCTCTCTCTCTCTCTCTCTCTCTCCCTCCCTCTCCCTCCCTCTTCCCCTCCCTCCTGTTAACCCGCTTAGGCCGCCCCCACTCTCCTCCTCTCCTTTCGACACGGCCGGTTATGAGCGGCATAATTTAAGGCCGGCGAAATGTGACCAGATCTCTCGCTGCTCTTCGGACCATCATCCTGACCGGCCAGTCTGCTGCTGCTGCTGCAGCAGAGGCGGCGGCGGCAGCGGACCTGACGGGGCACGAGATGGACAGCGGACCGATAAACCCCGTCCCTATCCTCCCACCGCGGCGGGGGAGGGAGGGGAGGGAGGGAAGAGGGGAAGGGGCAGCGCCAGGGACCACATGTCCGTGTCCAGGACGTTATCGGCGGCCGCCCAGCCCCGCCGCCCTGTCCCCGGCGGCAGAGAGAAAGAAAGAGCGAGCGAGAGAAAGGACACCGAAAGCCCTACAAAAATCCTCCCCCCTCCCCTTTCACCACCACTACCACCACAATCGGGGGCCGTTCGGATGGCCGGTCACCCTCTGTCGGGGACCCCCGCAGCTGTCGCGGAGGGTGGCGGTGGGAGTGCCCGTCCACTTGGCCACTGCCGCGGGGCTGCTGCGACACACTGTACCGCCACCACCACCACCACACCCGCACCGCGCCGCTCGGCCAGGCCCGGCCCGAAACCACACCGCGACGCAGCGGTCAGCCGGCCGAGCCCGGCTAGGGCACAGGGGGCGAGCACCACGTCAGAGCACCCACACTGCTAGCAGGCGGACGGACGTCCGGTGCGGACACAGACAGACAGACAGGCAGGCAGGCGCGGCTCCAAACCAGAGCGGCGGAGGTCCGGCCCGGTAGGCTCCGTGGGTCCGGCAGTCCGGCGGGTCCGGTAGCGCACAGAGGCCCAGGCCTGCCGCTCCGCTCCGCTGCCCGGGACTTCCGGCCACACGCACCGCCCTGGCAAGACCTGGCCGTCGGACCGGGTCGGCAGGCCGCCGTGGCCGCCGAGCGCCGCGCAGCATTTAAAAATCATGCTATCGATTGAGGCGCGCCACGCGTGCGCTGCGGCCGCTGCTGCCACCGCCGCCGCCGCTGGCCGACGGCACGGAACGACGGCGTGCTCGCCAATCTCGACCCCCACAGCACGGCATGAGAAATTTAAACGCGCTCCGCGGAAGGGGCACCCGGGCGGCGTGGTGCCTGCCCCGCGGCCGGCCCACGCGCGCCGCGCCCACCGCGGCTGCGGCCCAACAGGCCACGGCTAAATATAATTCGGACCTCTTTCTCTGTCTGGCAGCTCGGAATGTTGGTAGTGGTGGTGCTGCCGCTGCAGCGCCCGCGATTAACGGGGCCGTCTGGGGCCAGCGGGGCGGGGCGGCACCTGCGCGATGACACTCTCCACCGCGTCGTGTCCCGGCCCTGCCCTGGTCCTGCCCCTGAAGACCATGACGGCGGAGGCGGCACACTGCGTCCTGCGCCAGAACGGGCCAACTTGCTTACTAAAAGTTAGAGTGCGCCGCCAGTCTCATGCCAGAGCCCGCGCCGCTTAAGCCCGTGTGGTCGTCACTGCGCTATGAGTGCCATGAGAGCCGTGCGTGTGTGTGACGGAGAGAGATAGAGAGAGAGAGAGAGAGAGAGAGAGAGAGAGAGAGAGAGAGAGAGAGAGAGAGAGAGAGAGAGAGAGAGAGAGAGAGAGAGAGAGAGGGAGGCTGGGCTGGGAGAGAGGGGAGGTGCTCTTCTTCCAACCTCCTCCCACCCAACAC
The DNA here is from genome assembly GCA_038380765.1 of Odontothrips loti. Taxonomy (NCBI): domain Eukaryota; kingdom Metazoa; phylum Arthropoda; class Insecta; order Thysanoptera; family Thripidae; genus Odontothrips; species Odontothrips loti. The sequence goes on from CM076255.1 coordinate 12,212,130, forward strand.
TGCCATGCAAACAAGCGGGCAAGAGGGTAGGAGGAAGAGAGAGAGAGAGAGAGAGAGAGAGAGAGAGAGAGAGAGAGAGAGAGAGAGAGAGAGAGAGAGAGAGAGAGAGAGAGAGACATGGGCAAACGAGTACACTATCGTAAAACTTAAGCCGTGTGCAAAGTGGAGGGAGAGAGAGAGAGAGAGCGATAGATGCAGACTGAGCAAGAGAGAAGGAGCAAGCGAGATAGAGATGCGCCCCAACAACGACGGAAGGGCCGGCGCCGAGGCGGGCAGAGATTTAACGGAGGATCCCCTGCAGCCTTCACTTCATTTCGCTCTGTCTGTCCTCCTCCCACTCACTACGAGGGGGGGGGGGGAGGGGGGGGGGCGCTTCAAACCGCGACCCGTCCGTCGCACGCCGCTCCACTCCACATTTATAACAGCGGGATTATCCCCGCCTCTCACTCTCTCTCGCTGTCTCTCTCACGCCCATCCCACTTCTAACCCCGCCGCAGTCTGACCGTCTCTCTCCCACACCCACCCCACTTCTCACACCCCGCCGGGCCGCCTAACGCGCGCGCACCGCCAAGTTTACCGCGCAAACGCACCGAGCCCGGCTCATCTGCCGCCCCCGGCCGCCCCCGTCCATGTGGAAGCTCTCCGCCCCGACACGAGGCAGCCCGGGCACGGCCTCAGCAGGCACGGCCCCGGCAGGCACGGCCTCGGCCAAACAGCGCTACACACACACACACACACACACACACACACACACAGACAGCTGGCCGGCCGCTCGCGCCGGGCCTGACCGCGCACTGCACACCAGGGGAACATAAAACACGCAACAACCAAGACGCTGCCGCCTGCTGCCGCCCCCACGGCCGCGCCATACGGCAGTGAGTGCGGCGGGCCTGTTTGAAATATCGCGCGCTTGCCGCTATTGTCTCTCGGGGCAGGCGGCCGGCGGCGCGGATAACAACGGCCGCGTTATATTGGCGCGGAAATGACACACACCCACCGACGGCGACGACGCGACAACGACGACCGGCCGCGAGCACCACCGTCCTGGGCCGCCGCCGCCACCGCGGGGGGAGCGTCCGTCACCGCCGACGACAAGCAGTGCCTTGCTTCGGTCCTCAGCGCGCCTCCCACACACGCCGCCGCCGCCCTCCCACACACCCACATAGTACACACACACGGCGCACACGCGGAACTGACGCGCGCTCCTAATTAGAACGACGGCCGTCCGTCTGTCCGGCTGCAAAGCCGGTACGCACACACACACACACACACACACACACACACACACACACACACACGGTGCAGTACAGGGAGGAGGGGAGAGAGAGAGAGGGGAGTGAAGGGCGTTCAGACGGAGCGCGAGCTGTGCACTGGCCGGTCAGTCCTCACACACACACACACACACACAGGGGACCACCCAGGGCAGCAACACCCCCCCCCCCGGGCCCTTCCCCTCCAGCTTCGTGCTACGCAGAGAGAGAGAGAGAGCACCATCCTTTTTCCTCGTGTGCATTCAGCTTATCTTACAAGGAACTCGAAAACGACGACTACGACAAGGAGAAGAGTGCACCAACCAGGAAGAAAGGCGAGAGAGACAGAGGGAGAGAGAGGGAGGGAGAGGGAGAGGAGAGAGAGAGAGAGAGAGAGAGAGAGAGAGAGAGAGAGAGAGAGAGAGAGAGAGAGAGAGAGAGAGAGAGAGAGAGAGCAGAGAGAGGGAGAGAGAAGGAGCGCAGCAGACACGCTGCAAGCAGAGGCGCTCGGTGCGTGGGGGACCACCACCACCCGCGGAGGGGGGCCCATCCACAAACAGCGTGCGCGCGGCAGTCACAGGACCTTATCAGCACCCTTATCAGCGGGGGGGCGCGCACACAGCGAGCGCACGGCCCCACGTATTCGGATCAAAGTCACCTCCGTAGGCCGATAAGATAGGCCTGGCCGGGCCACTCAGCATAGGAGGAGCACACCTCGGGCGCCGCACCACTGTCCAATTAGCAACACCGACGTGGCCGTCGACAAACGAGCGAATAAAGCGCTCGGCTCGAATTAAAACACGGAACGGGGAAACCGCGGCGGCGGAGCGCTGCCCGAGAGCCACACACACACACGCACAATCTTACACACACACACACGAAGGTCTCCACGTGAGATTATCGGAGCGCCGACGACGCCGCCGCCACCTGGCAACAACCGTGCGACACACATATGTGGTAGGAGGCGGGGCCCACGAAAGACACCGTCCGCGACGACACAGCAACGCGCCGAAACCGGGACTCGAACCCGTGACCTCTGCAGCAGAGGCACGTGTACGGCAGCAGCAGTGCAGTTTGTAGCACGCCGCTAACCGCGCGGCTACCGCGGCGCACCCGGCCGGTGGTGGTGAAGCCGGTGGGACGGCCGTGGGGGCCACATCACGCAGAGCAAACATGGCGTCGCCGTGTGTTTGTCCTCCTGGACGACGACGACAGGACGCCCAGGTAAACTTTGGGACTGTGTGTGTGTGTGTGTGTGTGTGTGTGTGTGTGTCTTCATGCACAAGTGGCCGCAATGCGGACAGCGCGCGGGCTGCAGCAAGGCCGACATAGATACTACGGTCAGAGAAAAAGAGAGAGGGAGGGGGGAGGGGAGGAAGGAGAGAGAGAGAGAGAGAGAGAGAGAGAGAGAGAGAGAGAGAGAGAGAGAGAGAGAGAGAGAGAGAGAGAGAGAGAGAGACAGAGGGGGGGGGGGCGGAATGAAGCAAAGCAAACATTGAAAATAAGAGAACAGAAAAGAAGTTAAGTCATACAGACGATTGATACGCCTGCTGCTGCTGGCACACGGGGGTTGTTGCATCCAGGCACAAGCAGCCACGGGGGCACGGCCAGGGGCAAGGCGCAGCAACCCGGGCTGGTAATGAAGTGGGACAAGTGTTGACAAGAGGGCCCCGCAAGGTAGACGGGGGCGGCAGCAGGGGTGGCTGTAGTTCTCATTACGAGGAGGCGGAGGCGGAGGGGTAGCGGCGCCCTCAGCAGCCCTTTCACACATTTTCCTCACTTCCCCGGAAACTAGCACAACACGACGGTGGGCACTTTTAGCGGACGGAACGAGCATCTCTTCGCGTGTTACCTCACCCGTAAAAGTGAATAAAAAGAGCTTGAAATTGGCTCCCAATCGTCATTTTCCTTCAACCAAGAAGTAGACTAAACTAACGCAGTGTTCCTGGGTTTAATTACTGTTGCGTACCGCTACCCTCCGCACCGCAGCCGCCCCCGCGGTCCCAGCGGAACCAACGCAATAAATCACCACTGGACGTCACTGCCGGCAGTCTCCCCCCCCCCCCCCCCCCCCACTTCCCCTCCCAACGGGCTGGGTCCGCAACGCTTCCTTTAAATTGTTTAACGTTGAATTATTTCGCACTTATTCGCCGAACTTGTTACGGAATTGCCCGGAATTAAAATTTAATGCTCTTCTGCACCTTCTCGACCCTCCCCTCCTATTCCCCCTCTCCTGTGCGGGCCAAAGGCAAGGCGGCGCAAGTACGCTTGTCGAAAAAGAGAGAAAGAAAACAGAGAAAGAGAACAGAGAGAGAAAGGAAAAGGGAAAGATGGCAAGGAAGAGAAGAGGCGCGAGCACTTCAAAAATCCCCAGCCCATCTCAAACGAAATAATAAAAGAGCCAAAAGCGAGAATATCGCAGGGCGCGTCGTCACGAATAAACAACAACAACAACAACAGCTTCACAGGGCAAATCGAGATGCGAGCTCACGAACACGTTATTAAAACTTACATGAACGTGCCGCTCCCTTTGGAGAGCGACAGAGAGTGATATAAAGCGTTTGCTTAGCCCAGCCAGCTCAGAGGAGGATCTGCAGTGCAAACTACACCATGGAACTGCAGTTACACTGCAGTTTATGTATACAGAAAACAGTGCATTAAACGTGGATCAAGTAGTAGTTTTTTTTTTCGCGCGCACCTCGCCTACTGTGCATGCACTATCACTGCATTTAAACTGCCATAAAACTGTATTTTGACGAGCTGCAGTTAGACACTGCACTATTTACTGTAGTTCCAACACAGATCCTCCCAAGCGGTGCAGCAGGACCTTGGTGCCCAGTGTCACAGGCCCTCGTACGGCGAGCGCACGGACACCCATAAAACCACAACCCAGTCCCCGCCCGTGAAAATCGAAAAGGTCCAACATCCGAGTGGGTAACCAGAGGGGACTCGTCCGGACTCACCTTGATGCTGTCGTAGCAGGCGGTGACGCGGCCGTTCTGCACCTCCACGTTGGCGGGCGGGTGCGCGAACTTGCACTCGGTGTCCGGGCGTGAGCACTTGTTGCGCTGGAACTCGCGGCACACTTCCAGCTGCAGCCAGCGCGAGTCCTTGCCGTTGAGGAGGCTGTTCATGTTCACCATGGCCATGGCGGGTTCGGCCGGGGACTGCGCAGCCCCGGGAGGGGCACCGGGCTGCAGCGGGGGCTCCGCGAACACGCTCAGCGCTCCGCTGCTCGCCAGCTTTTCAGTTTGACGGGGAAACGGCGTTGGAATGGCGACCCCGCGGCGTCCGGCGTTCTGTCGGCCAGGCCTCTGCAAAGGGAACAAGGGGAACAAGACGTCAGCCCAGCGGGGCCACACTCATCGAGGGAGGAGGGGACTCAAACTAGCCAAAGCCTCTTGCATATTTCAATGATATCCAAAACTTGACGGCTGTTTTATGGAAAGGTCAGGGTTGCAGATACTCCCGTTGCGAGTAACTGCAACGCGGTCACAAATTCTGATAAAACAGACAGCCAGGTTCGGGTCAAAGCGTAAAATTAGAAGTTTTACTGTCAAGGCTATTCAGATGAATGGCTGGAAGACCTCGTATTATCTATACGTGCTAATTACAGGGAACCTAAACTGCCTACATGTCAGTCTCTTATCGATTCCTGCACCCAATAGCGCACCTTAGTCCCTACATACAGCGCGCACAAGTCACAAGCGTTTGGCAACTTTACGTAGCTTACAGTCTGTTAACTCACTCACGCAGCCATTCTTACATCCACACCCAAGCTATTAGACAGAAGCTCACAGTGCTGAGCTCACACAAGCACTGACAAATATTCTCCATAAAGGCAAACACGTATGTCCTTGTTTAAAAATAAGCTCTTAAGGCAGGCAAGCGATTTGGTGCTGGAGAACTGGATACGATAATATTTGGCCAGACCCGGTGCGCCAAACAGGAGCAGTAAAAGACAAGAGCTGCGACAGGAATGCGCTAAGACGGGCCAAAGCCTCGACACTTCAACCCCAATTTAAGGCTTTTTTTTAAACAGCAGGGACCCCCTTTAGAGGGTGTCCTGGAGGGGTGGTTTCAGGGGGTTTCGGGGGGTAGGGGGTGAGAGAGCATAGGCACGGCAAGCAAGCTGGTGGAGACCCGCGTTCTGCAAACAAACAGAAAAAAAACGAAACCTGATATAGTAGACGGTCCTGACGGAGAGAGTAGCATCACACACAGCATGGCCTGGAACATCATCAGGACAACAATCAGTAAAACTGGCAAAAACAGTGACATCATCATCATCATCATCATCGTAGTGCAGGCAGGACAAGGCGAACCGCATCCGCACTCCCCAGGTGAACGGACACACAACGACAACCGGAATATTACGAGCGTAACGAAAAGAAGGAGGGAATAAAAACTTTGAAAATGCTCTATATAACCGCGCCGCCATTCGAAGCACCAGCGCGCATGCAAAACATCGCCGTCATAATTTTAATCACATCTTCGAAACGACGCTTTTCCCTCCTAACTCTCTCTCTCTCCCTCTCTCTTTCACGTCTGCCGCCTTCATAACGGGGAAGAATAAATAACGCACAGCCACTGCAGAGCGGCACGGCCGGTATAGGGTTCGTGGAGAGGTAGGAGGTGATAGAGGGTCGGAGAGATGGTGGGGGTTAGGGATGGTGGTGAGGGAAAGGGATGGTGGTGAGGGTAAGGGATGGTGAGGGTATGGGATGGTGGTGAGAGTAAGGGATGGTGAGGGTATGGGATGGTGGTGAGGGTAAGGGATGGTGGCGAGGGTAAGGGAGGGTGGTGAGGGTAAGGGAGGGTAGTGAGGGTAAGGGAGGGTAGTGAGGGTAAGGGAGGGTGGTGAGGGTGAGGGATGGTGGTGAGGGTTACCATGAGGGTCGGTAAGAAGGGATGGTGAGGGTGGAATGGTAAGGTATGGTGAGGCGTATATAGGTCCCCACGGAGGGAGCGCGCGGCTCCCGGGGAGGAAGTGAGAGGGGTTGCCCCAAAAAGCAGAGCCCCGCATGCATTTGTTACCGCAGGTTATCCCAGCAGCACCGGCACACGAGAGCGGCGGCGGCAAGTTCTCTCTGTCTCTCTCTCTCTCTCTCTCTCTGCCGCACATCGGCGACCGCAGCGCGCCGCAGCCTCACACAGACATACACACACACACACGGTTCACTCCCGGGGGACCCCAAGCCAGACAACGCGCGATATATAGTCAAAAGTTGCCCCCATAGAATCGACAACACGATGCATTTTCCTGTTGCCGCGCGCTCCCAGCACCACCTAAACTTTTGGCCCGCGCACCGTGTGCACACAGACATACACCCACACCACACACAGTCAGACACCCTCCCGGCCGTAATGGAAGACGCAGGCATGGAGAAGTACTAGGGAGCGTCACTGGGGACACATCCCCGCCGGCCGGCACGCGACCTATACGAGGGGATATGCGGGGACGGGAGCATCAGGTAATGAAAATCACAAATGCTCCTCCCCGGTCCTGCAGCAGTAGTATATAGGGCCCCTCCCTCCGCACAGCCCGCACCACTCCATCAGTCCATGAGTACGGAGGGGACGAGGGGGGGAGCCCGGCCCAGCCCGCACCTGCCCGGCCAACGGCCCCGGCCCACGGACCGCCGCCACAAGCCGTGTATCGATTTCAACAGCCCTAACCCTCTTCGGACGGGACGAGGCCTCGGACGACACGCGCGGCAATGGTCATAAACTTGGAAAGAGGGGGGAGAGAGAGAGAGAGAGGAGGGAGGGGGAGAGGGCAGTGCTCGCGCGAACGCCGTAGCGGCAGCGGGGCCCCCCTTGCAAAGGGGGGAAAGAGGATAGAGAGAGCATACACGGAGAGGGAGCGAGAGGATAGAGGGAGGGAGATGATAAAGAGAAAGAGAGGATAGAGATGGAGAGAGAGGATAGAGGGAGAGGATAAAGATCAGAGAGGATAGAGATAGAGACAGAGGATAAAGAGAGAGAGAGGATAGAGATGGAGAGAGAGGATAGGGAGAGAGGGAAAGAGAGAGAGAGAGAGAGAGAGAGGAGAGAGAGAGAGAGAGAGAGAGAGAGAGAGAGAGAGAGAGAGAGAGAGAGAGGATAGAAACAGAAGTGCCATCCTGCGCGGTCGGCGCGGCAACACCGCGCCACATTTGCTTAGCTCGGCATCGCAAAGCCACCATCGTCATCATCATCATTATCGTCATCGTCGTGGTGCAGCATTCCGACAAACAACGCCCGGACAGACACGGCGCACCCAACAGGCCAGGCTCCAGGCCGGCCGCGGCGAGGCGACGACGTGTCGCCCTGGAATTCCCTGCAACAACACCATCCTCGCCACTGTACGCGGCGGTTGCGTAATTGGAGAGCGAGAGAGACAAAAGCGCGGGGGAGGTAAAGAGAGAGACAGAAAGAGAGAGTGAGTGACCGCGGCACGATTAGCCCTGCGATGGCATCATGGCGGCCGCGGCGGCTCAATGCCGCGGGGAGCGGGCGCATTTTCGATCCTCCCGAAAACGACTCCCCCCCCCCTCCTCCAGCACATCTACACCACCCCCCGCAGACCCCGCAGGGGGGGGGGGCGCTAGGCCGTCGCCGCCACTACGCCCCCGCCACGCCACGACCACGCCGATGTCGTTGTGGACGGGAAGCGGAGCAGCTGAACACACAGCCACCAAACAGTCCCCGCCGGCACGGCCGGAGACCGACCCTCTCACTCACTCTCTCCCTCCCTCTCTCTCTGTCGCTATCCCCCTTTCCTGCGTCTTGTGCCTGCCGAGGGGGTTTGATCGACTGCGAGAGGGAAGGGAGGAGGGAGCGCCCGATCTGATCGTCATGTTCAGAAATGACTCTCCTGCCAGCAACAACAACAGAAAGCGCCGAGCAGCGCAGCAGTACAACGTCCCAATCGAACATGTCACACTCCCCGCCCCCCCCCCCCCCCTCGCGACACTTTTGTCCCAGTAAACCGGAATCGCGAGCGGCACCCCCCCCCCCCCCCCCTCCCCCCAAGCAGCAGTAGCAGGGAGCCAGTCCTCACCGTCAAGGCCAGAGGCTGTCGCGGGATGGCACCACACAGGCGTGTCGCGGTGCGAGGCGACGCCGCCGCCTATGGAATGATGATGACAAACGGACGGGGCACCGAAAGGAAAAGGAGGACCCGCTGCGGGGAGCACCGGAGCACAGCGTGGCTCTGGGACGGGCCCCGAGCCGTGACGACACAGGGCTCTCCGGACGGCCGAGGCCCATTCAATCACTGTACGGGGCACGGCGGGGCACTGCGGGGCACGGCGGGGCACGGCGGGGCACGGCGGGGCACGGCGGGGCACGGCGGGGCACTGCGGGGCACGGCGGGGCACGGCGGGGCACGCCGGGGCACGGCGGGGCACGGCGGGGCACAGGGGGGCACGGCGGGGCACGGCGGGGCACGCCGGGGCACGCCGGGGCACGGCGGGCGCATCTCCTCCGCTCGCGGTCCCGCGGCTCCCGCGATGCGGCTCCCCCGCCGCCACAAGGCCTCTCCTCTCCTCTCCGCAGTGACATCACCGCAGCGCCGCGGCTACAACGCGCCCCTCCCACTCCCTCTCACGGCAGCAGGTACGGATTAGGGAGGGGGGGGGAGGGGGGGGTGATAAAATGGCAACAACAAAAACGGCGCGGACGACGGCGTCGGCGAAACGTTTTTGGGCCGGTCCTCTTCCCGCCGATTCATCACCACCACCAGTCGCTTACCACAAGCCAGCCGCCGGATGGATGGAAGGGGTTCTCTCGGGCCCGTCACTACTTCCGCCCCTCCCCCCTCCCCCACCCATCAGGACTTGCTACGCCGCTGCCTAGGTAAACACCAGAGGCCCGGGGCTGGGCCCGCTACGAGGCCCCCGGACCCCTCCGCTGGAGGCCCCCGCGCCGCACCGCGGCTTGGCTTGTTTGGCCCCGAGGCCTGTGCGACCCGCGCGCCTGTCGCAACGGCAGCCACCAAACACGCGTCTTACAACAGAAACCTGGCGTCAGCGGCAAGGAGGCGGCATGGAAGGGAATTAAAAAAAGAAGAAAAAAAAGAAAACCACACGAGTCCTTTCTTAACCCCCACTCTCTCCATCTCTCTCTATTCTCAGCACAGGTCAACCTCGCATCTCACGCCGTCGAGTCCGCCTACACAGATTCATACCAAACCCAATCGGCAAGGTCGTTCGTTTCATCAGTTCCCGTTTAACATCGTTTCGAAAGTCCCGGCGCCACATCGCGAGGCAACCACTCCACGGCCGCGGCGCCCGCACACGATCGCCATTGCCTCCAATTTCTAAACGCCCCCTCCCCTCCCCATTAGGGACTGCAGGACCAATATGATAAGGAAAAAAAAAAATTACTCCTAACGTAACCTGCCAGCCTAAAATCTTAACCTAACCTGCTACAGCTTACCTAGCGAGAGTTAAAGCTAGGTGAAGCTAAAGCATCATCATCTGCTTTTTTTTTCTTTTTTTTTTTTAAAAAAAAGGCCCTCCTCTGAGGTGGTGCCTCAACCCGCGAAGCTCAAACACTCTGCATCCTTTATACGTGGACACACATCATTCAGGCCGCGCGTCCGCCACATGCCAGCCACGACAAACACTCACTCCTTTCACTTTCTCATTTCCCTGCACCGTTCAATTATTCACACACACACACACACACCAAAACAAAAACCCTAAAAAGCAAACACACACACACAACACACACACACACACACACACACACACACACAGGCGGGCAACCCATACCTACATACATAACCGATACCAACCAACCAGGTGGTGTCGGAATATTCCAACCCGTCTTCATTTTCATCATCGTCACCATTTCCTCATTCACTTGTTTTTTGTTTTTTTGTGTGTGTTTTTTTTCTTTCTCGGTGCCCACTGCCTTTGCCGCTGTTGACGCTCTGGCACGCTGCCCGCGGCAGAGAGCAGCCGGCCAGTGACCGGGTTCGAATCCCCGCCGCCGCTTCGTTTTCTGCAGGGGGCCTTACGTCACTGCAGGGACCCCCCCGAGGGCACCGCGCCATCTGACATTCTGCGCAGCGCCACTAAAACTCCTCCTCCGAGCGAGGGAGAGAGAGAGAGGGCGAGAGAAAGAGAGCGAGAACGAGAGAGAGAGAGAGGAGAGAGAGAGGGAGAGAGAGAGAGAGAGAGAGAGGGAGAGAGAGAGAGAGAGGGCGAGAGAAAGAGAGCGAGAACGAGAGAGAGAGGCTCCCACAGCAGGAGGAAGCGACGGCGGCACGACCGACCGGGCTCCGCGCCTGCAACGCATCGATAGGCAACCCGGTGGGCAGCCCCGGCCTGCGGGACAGGCTAGGCAGCCCGCTGCCGGGCGGGCGGGTGTGGCAGGGGCGGGCACGGGAGAGGGGGCAGGGGCGGGAGCGGGAGAGGGGGCAGGGGCAGGCCGCGACGGCTGAGGGGAGAAATGGTTCAAGAGAGCCGCCGGCATGCAAATTCCCCGAGAGAGCGAGGAGCGCGAATGATGAATGGTGCGATAAATCGCGGAATCAACACAATGCCTCTCTCTCTCTCTCCCTCTCCTGTGCTGCTCCTTCTCTCTCTCTCTCTCTTCCTACCTCCCTCCCTCCCAAACCCATCGCCTTTTTAGTGTCCCCCAACCCTCCTTTTTTCCCCCTGAAAAAGAAAAGAAAAAGAGAACAAACTAAATACGTATCTTGAAGCAATACAGCAAGGACTGAGGGGGAGGAGAAGGTGGGTGGCACTGGAATCGTGCTGAGCAATATCTCTCCTGGCGGAGAGTATCGTGTGTTGTGGAGCAGGGCAGGGGGACGGGTGCGAGTCTAGTGCTAATACCATTATCGGTGACAGGCCGGTAACCCTAGCCGGAGGTGGGCGGGGGAGTTGTCATCCGTGCCCCCGCCTGCACCCCCCCGCCCCCCCCCCCCCCCCCCCCAACCTCAGCTGCCTCAGCCCGCCGCTGCTGTACCCGCGGCGGCCCCTCCCCGATTCCCGCATAGCAACACCGCATTACGATTTCCATGCTTTTGCAGGCAAGCGATATCGGCAACGACGTTTGTTGTTACGTTACGTAAGGCCAGCGGTGGGTATGCTGCCGGCACCGCCACACACAGGTAGAGAGAGAAGGAGAGAGAGAGAGAGAGAGTGAGAGAGAGAGAGAGAGAGAGAGAGAGAGAGAGAGAGAGAGAGAGAGAGAGAGAGAGAGAGAGAGAGAGAGAGAGAGAGAGAGAGAGAGAGAGAGAGAGAGAGAGAGAGAGAGAGAGAGAGAGAGAGAGAGAGAGAGAGAGAGAGAGAGAGAGAGAGAGAGAGAGAGAGAGAGAGAGAGAGAAGAGAGAGAGAGAGAGAGAGAGAGAGAGAGAGAGAGAGAGAGAGAGAGAAGGAGAGAGAGAGAGAGAGAGAGAGAGAGAGAGAGAGAGAGAGAGAGAGAGAGAGAGGTACCACTCGGTGTCCGGCCCGAGTCCAGCCCGGCCCCGCCCCCCACCACACGGTCCGGGCCCGGCCCGACGCACTCGACCGCCATACGCCTTGACCTTGCTGCACCAGCTGAGCGGTGAGCCATCCGACCAGCCAGCAGGATTCCCGTCCAATAAAGAAAACACACGCGGCGCCACCGCAAAACAAAACACATTTGCATGCCACGTCCGCACGCGACGAGGCAAACGTACACCGCCAACGAGGGGCGGCGACGCGGGTTCGAATACCGGCTCAGACCGAGTACCCTCATGCGGCCCGGGCCGTGCCGGTTCCCCGCTAAGCCGCACGGGGGCGCTGCGGGCACGCCCCAATCGAGATCTCGAAGCCCCCGACCCCCCGCCGCCACCCCCGGGCAGGCCCGGACCTAATCCAGACCAAACACAGGCGACATGTCCCAGCTGCACCCCGGGCAGGGCTGGCAGCGCGACGCCTGCTCAAACAATAATCATATATACTGCGTTGCGTCGCAACGACGCGTGCGCAGCAAAAACGACCGTTTCGACATTTTGCAAATGAACATTTAGAAGCTTGTATGGACAGATTCAAGGCGCGGGATGCTTGAACACTTTCTAGTGTAGCCCGGGGGAGGGCTGCGCACTACACCAGTTCTAACGAGGGACGCGACCGGCAGTAGAGAGAACTAGCACGAGTCCGTCCGCCGGGCCAGCTCCACGCACATCAGGCGGCTGCTCCAGCCCACAACACCGGGGTCGTCTCCCAGCCTGACGGCCGTCTGTCCGCCTGTCGGCCGTCTGTCCGCCCGTCGTTCCGCAGGACGGCGACGACGCAGCTCCGCAAATTATTCCGACCTCGTCAACGGCGACGTAACTGGGCTGCTTCCGGTCGCGTGCCGCTCACGTGGGTCTGTTTCGGGCGGGGCGCGCGCGCGGGTTCAAATCCCCGCCCCCCAACCCCTTTCCGCAGTACAGGGCGCGGGCGAAAAATCCAGGTCGCTCTCCGAAGGCGCACGCGGCGGGTTGATTTATATGCGATTACAACAGGGCGGGGAGGCGACATTATGACCGGACATATGATTGGACATTATGACTGGACATATTAGTTTAAATTTTGACCGGACATATGACTGGACCCCCCCCCCCCCCCCCCCCCGGCCACGGTCACTGAGCCGTGTCGGCCATCCCCGATGCCAGAGGAGGACGGAACTCCGTCGTGCGCCTCGGGCTGGCGTCCCGTGCGAAATTAATAATCACCGCCAGCGAGAGGTCACGGGCGCGGGGGTGTCCACTCTCGAAATACGTGACCCGACTACTCCCTATTACGCGCTATTACGCTAGTACCAAACAGTTATTACGTCCTAAAAATATCAGTTATTGGGACGGTTTTGCGCCAAATTCGCCCAAATTCTATTACTATTACGCGTAATGGCACGTCTGGGTGACCCGACTAATACACGAGTGGCTACCCCCTCGGTTACGGGCGCGCGGCTCGGCTCGACAGTTTTGGTTGGTAGAGTCCGCAGGGGTCACCACCACCGTCATTACTACCTCTTTTCCTCCTTCACCACCCGCGTCGATCGCCTTTGTATTCCAAATTGTTCGGCTGACCCCGCGGCCCATCTCACATTCAAATGGCCATGTGGGGTGGTCGTGGTTAGGTGGGGGGGGGGGGGGGGGGGGCGGGAGTCCCCACAGCAGTGTGGGGCCTCACACTCACGCCTCACCCACCGCGCCGACCGGCTCTCTGGGATTAAAACCCTTCCCACTCCGGGTGACATCACGGCACAGGGGCACCCGAGGGGACCACGGGGGGGGGGGGGACCCACCTACGCCGCCGCAGGGGGTATCGATGAATGGCAAAATCAGAGAGAGAGAGAGAGAGAGAGAGAGAGAGAGAGAGAGAGAGAGAGAGAGAGAGAGAGAGAGAGAGAGAGAGAGAGAGAGAGAGAGAGAGAGAGAGGGGGGGGGAGAACAAAGGCCGAAACGGAAAAGAGGAATTGGCAGTCGCCGCCATGACCTTCCCGAATCCAGACTGCCCCCTTTTCCCCTCCTGCTCCGCCCGCAGAAAATAAAAATGTGTATACAAAACGAAATAAAGCAAAATGCAAAAGAAGTTGAGTAAAGCGCACTGCTACTGGCGAGCCCTCTCTCTCTCTCTCTCTCTCTCTCTCTCTCTCTCTCTCTCTCTCTCTCTCTCTCTCTCTCTCTCTCTCTCTCTCTCGCACACATACTGCCCCGCCAACGAGGCCTACTTTGCTAGTCCCCGTGCCATTAGCACGTCCCCGTCAGAGGTGGACACAGCAACCCACCTGTGCGTCCAGGACTACGGAGTTCCAAAATGAAAAGAAAATAAAGAAAAGAAAAAAAAAGGGAAAAACATCATAAACGACGGACAAAATGCAATCGCTTTCCTCCTGTTTGAGAGCCGGGATACTGCTATGCGGACATGTCGAAGCCTTCGAACTTTGACGTGTCGAGCCTTGTTTTGACAAGTCTATACACCGCCAACCCACTCGCTTTGGCATTATTCTACAATCAGCGGCGCGTTAAGCTGCACTGGCGGAGTAGATAGCGCCACGTCCATATTTTTTTCAAATCACGCGAACGATAACACACACACACACACACACACACACACACAGTAACTGTATCAGTATGCTGAGTGGAAAGAAGAAAGCGAACCTCCCCGGCCGGCAGCAAAGGCTCGGGTTGCACACACTTGCAGTCCAACATCACTTATCAGACAGACGTGCTGCTGCTGCCAGTACTGCACAGTCAGATAACTTGTATATAGTACATGTATTCCGTCTGCTTCCCGAAAAACATTACAGCTTGCACGTTAATCCCCGGAAACGCAACCCTACCGCCACCCAACTCTCAGAAGAAAAGGGATGAAAAAAAACGAAAAAGGGACGATATGTACACGCGTCAAGTTTTGCACGCTAACAGATCGTGCATATGTGGCGTTTCCAAGACTGTGCGTCCCAACTATGTAGATAAAACACACACACACACACACAGGATTGCACACATCGTGAGGTGCTCACACTTTTTCACTTTACCCCTCCCCTTCCCTCTCTCTCTCTCTCTCTCTCTCTCTCTCTCTCTCTCTCTCTCTCTCTCTCTCTCTCTCTCTCTCTCTCTCACACACACTCACGTCCACGTGCGCGGTCGGACCTTCGTCGCCGGTGCTGCTAAGCTACGCGTTTGCATCACATCCGGAGACACACACACAAAGACCTACCAATAACCTTTACAGAAAATTATTTAACGCCAGGGTTTCCCCCCCCCCCCCTCCCCAGTGTAATACATTTTTCGGCACTTTTAGATACCAAACAAAATTATTTTTGGGATTGAGACGGACGTGTCAGTGCCGTGCCGCCGTCTCCGTTGCCGCCAACCTCCCCGGTTGACAACGTCTCCGCTGCACTACTGCCTGAGCGCCGCGAGTCGTCAAGGGCAGACCGGGGCGGCACGGCACGGCGCGGCACGGCACGGCACGGCACGGCGCGGCACGGCGGGCGGGAGACCCACAAACACGGCTCTCGCCACCCGCCAAAAAAATCGGCCCGAGACGGTCTCTTACGCCCCCCCCCCCCCCCCCCCCGCTTTCCTCTCCCGCGCCAGCGTCGTTGGTGCAAAGATAATTGCTCGAAGCGCAGCACGAGTCGGCGCCATTACGGAGAACGGCGGCGGCGGCGGTGGTGGTGGTGCCGGCTGCCGCAAACGAGATGGTCGCGGCGCGGGTTCGAGTCCCCGTCAGGGTCATGACCCACAGCCCCCGCGTACACCGAGAAGACAAGTGTTCTATGCGGAGCATCAAACGATGCGCTCTCCGGTGAAAACGTTTTAGGTGCTCCCTCAGAAACACCTACGGCGGTCTCACCTATCCTTCTGCGTGGGGCTGTGGCACACCTGTGCTGTGTACAACGCTCAGTTTCCACCGAGTATTCGCCCATTCACCCCTCCGGCAGAGCGAGTGGCGCGCGGCTCTAATACGCTATTCCTGGCCGTGATGCTGATGCACCACCGCTGCCAACCTTGACACCCAGAGGGGGCCCCCCCGTGATAGCGCGGCGACCCCAGCGGGGGCCAACCACCACCACCGCGGCCCGCCGAGCCGGCAATAGCCCGCACATACCACCGCATAATAATGTTGCACGTTCAAAAACTCCCGCGCGCACTGCGCCGCAGAGGGATACCTAGCCCGGAACCACACACTCACACACAGCCACACACATATATACATACACACACACACACACACACTTCCCTCCTCGGCCCCATTTAAAAGTTTGGGGCGCTGTGCTGAGTGCGCAGACCCATGCACGGTCCGCGAGGAGCGCCACGAGCCGGACCCCTCTTTCCTCTCTCTCTCTCTCTCTCTCTCTCTCTCTCTCTCTCTCTCTCTCTCTCTCTCTCTCTCTCTCTCTCTCTCTCTCTCTCTCTCTCTCTCTCTCTCTCTCCCTACTCGCCAAATTACGATTTAATGCCCACCAATGACTGTGGACATCCAGTACACACGACTAATGGTGGCCGCCGCGGCCACTTCTTCCTCGCACTGCTCATCCTCCTGCTGCTGGCGCTGCTCGCTGGATTATTTAGCGAAAAAGGACCGTAGGGCGGCGCTCCGTACGAACCTAACCCACCCAACCCCTCCCCTGCATACGCCGGCAGTCGTCTGCCAGTATACGAATTTCATTAGTCGCGAGAGCTGAAACGTCCATAACCTATTTCGAATTTTTCCCTGGTTTTTACGTCGAATAAATCATCTAATAGAAATAAAAGTATACAATACCACAAACGAAAATTTCCTACCGTCCTCTCCAAATTGTTGTATTATTATCATTTTTTTTTATTTCGCTGGGTGAAAAGTGTGCCTCGGGCGTGGCTACCCCGCTGCCGCTCATACTGCTCCACAGATTCAGCTCATCGATAGTACCGGCCAGCGCGCACCAACCAACCGGCCGACGGGCGGAACCACCTGGCGTGGGCGGGGCGCCGGCGCGCACACACACACACACACACACACACACACACACACACACACACACACACACACACACACACACACACACACACACACACACACACAGGACGCGCTTTTCCTGCGCGCGGGCGGTTTGGACTATACCGGCGCCAGCCGAGAGCTTTCGCATGGGAGAAAATCACAAAGCGCGGGGTAAACGAGGGGGAGTGGGACGGGAGATGGTACCCGACCCGTGCACAAACACGCACGCACGCACGCACGCACGCACACGCCAATCAATCCGGCCAATGTTGGCTCAGCATTTAGACAGAGCGCTTGCCGGATTCTGAATAATGCAGACATTTCAATCAAGCAGCAACAGCAGCAGCAGCGGCAAGTTGAACGAGGTACACACACTTACGAGTGCAGGCGCTGTTCATCATCTATTCAGTGCGCCTATTGTGCAGCAACTTTTTATTTTTCGCCCCTTTGTGTACAGTACGGTAGGTACGGTGGCGTAATATGTATGGCCCTTGAGTCATATTCTCCCTTATCGCAGCCCGGTTATGAACTTGGCCGTTCGAGAGGCGTTACATAAAACGTGAACGGCCCCGTTGTTGCCCTTCTCCTTTCCTTTCCTTGCCTTACATTTCTTTCCTTTTCTTTACTTTTTCCGGGGTACATACATCCAGTGCACGCGACCGCGGATGAGGGGGAAAGGTGAGGGGAAAAGGGGAGGGGGTGAGGGAAGGGGGGCTCAATACCGTGGAAACGCAACGCGCGGCGAAGTCGAAACACGACACTGTGCGTCCATTAGCCGCCACGCCACCCGGCAGGCAGGCCGACCGATCACCACCACCACCACCACCACCACCACCCCTACCGCAACACGCCACCCCCAGGAGCACGCCGCCGCCGACGGCAAGGTCCAACGGGGACGTGTCGAGTCACGGGTTCAAACACTACGCGCCCCCGCGGCGACGGCGCCAGGTCTAGCGCCGCCGTCAAACGACAACTCTACGTCCACTGGGTGGACGGACAGCCGGACAGGGAGAGAAAGAGAGGAAGGAGGGAGAGAGACAGAGAGCGAGAGAGAAGGACGGAGGAGGCCCACCTCATCCGAATGGGTTCCGGCACCGCACAGCCGCGGGACGGGGCCGGGCCATTCGGTTCGGCTGCCGCAAGGTCGCCGCGGCCTGCGCCCGGCCCATGGCGCTGCCGCACCACGCTGTCTTTTGTTCCCGATGGACACCGTCCTGACGGCGTCCGCGAGGCACCGCCAGGCCCCCGCCGATGGGCCCCCGCACCAAGGGCGACGACGGACGCCGGGAAATTTCCCTTCGTGGCCCGGGAAAATTAATCATCCCGGCACACACACACACACACAACCAGCGCCGGCGTGACGAGCCTGACAGCGAAGAATCGGCCCTCGTCCATGTCTCATCCTCTACCGCAAAAGGATCCGCGCACAAGTAGTACCCTTGATGGTCCGCGCGGAGGACGACAGGACACATAAAGGAGACCGGGGCCGAGGAGTTCATGGGGAGCCCATGGGGAGCCCATGGGGAGCCGGGCTGCAGTCCGATATCAAGAACAGGCCCCCCCCCCCCTACCCCCTAGCGCCTTTAGGTGATCCAAGCCCCCCAGCCGTTGCTAAGCCGGGACCGGAGTTTGAACTCCGCCGGGCAGCAGCGCAGGGCTCCGGGCAGGACGAGCAACAGTGAAGGAGGAGGAGGAGGAGGAGGGCGGCGAAAGGGTTAGGCAAGGAGGAGGAGAGAGAGAGAGAGAGAGAGAGAGAGAGAGAAGGGACCGCGAGAGCAGGGAGGAGAGGCCGGCACCACTGCGGCCAGACGGAGCTGGCAGCCAGCGCCGGTCCGCATCGCCAGCGCAGCCCGTCGGACCGCCAGGGACTCCCCCCGACCTCCCTCCCTCTCTCTCTCCCCTCCCCCCGCCGCGTCGCGAGCTGGCCCGGCCCGGCAGCCAGCTCGGCCCAGCCCAGCAGAGCCGAGCGGTGTTGCCACACTGTGCGCAGCCTGGTGCGCTACGGGGAGGGGCGGGGCGGGGCGGGGCCCGAGGGGGGCAGGGCAGGGCCGGGGCCATGCCATGCGGCGGCGGCGGAGGCGCGGCGCTGATGCCGCCAGGCCGCGGAGAGCCACGGCGCGGGGCGGCGGGGGGCGGCGGGGGGCGGGGCGGAACTGGCTGGGCCGCCATGAGGCCCGGCCGCCCCCGCACACCCAGGACCAGGACCCGTGGCCCACACATGCCAATTATTTTAATGCCCCCTCCTCCGCGACGATACGGCACCCCCCGCGATGCAACGCGCCACGCGGCACGCGCGGCCCCGGCCGCCTATTCGACACACGCGATGGGGGATCTCTCTCGCAGCACGACGACGTCCCTTCGACACGTCCCGGATTCGATCCCCGGACATCTTCGTGGTGTAGTCGCGCCGCCGTCGTGGGGGCCGAGCTGGGACCGTAGGAGGCCCTGCGGTGGTGGCCCCCCGGCGGCCCCCGGCGGCCCCCGGCCCAGCCAGCGCCCGAGAGTCGTGCCGACCATTGTGGTGCTAAGCGCAACGGCAACCGCGCCCGGCGCGGCGCGTCGCCATCCCCGCCACGCCGCAGGTCCTTGCAGGCGGCCGCTGGCTGAGCAGCGAGCCCGGGCCCAGCCATGAGCGCCCAACGCCGACGGGACGGTCCCATCTCGAAGGGGGATCAGGGAGGGGCGGGGCGTTGTGGTGGCGAGGCGCGACTCTGTGCCCGTCCCGCCCGCCACGCCCACGCCATGCCCCGACGTCGTCGTCGTCGCCTCCTTCCTCAACACGCTGCCGGCCGCGGTCGCACACGGTTCGCGACAAGCGTAACACATAGCGTCGCGTGTTCTGCAGCCAGGAATCCTGCCGCGGCCAATGGTACTGTATGGAAACAGAGGAGTGCATAGTCTGCAGTATGCACTTGCCTTCCTTTGTCGGACACACACACACACACACACACACACACACACTGCGCTACATACGTCACATCTGCGCGGGTTCGAGCCCCGGCCGGGCCGTGAAGGGGAGGAAAATGAGGGCCCCGATGCAGGCGCAGCGCCGCAGTCCTGGAATTACGTCGCTTCAGAGCACGGCACTCCAAGCACAACGCCGGCCCCGAGCCTCCCTTCCCCACCCTTCTCTTTTCCCTCTGATTTCCGCGATATCACTCTCAATTACAGCCCTTGGCGGCACGGCACGGCACGGCACGGCACGGCACGGCACGGCACGGGTGAGGACGACAGCGAGGCGTAGCGCCGCGGGCACCCCCCAGGAACCCCACCGCTCCGCTCACCACCCACCGCCGCCCCCTCGGGCCTTTCCTCTGGCAAACACCCTCCGCCGGCCTGGCCACGGTGGGGTTAGCGTACAGCGCGCACAGAGGGGGCGCATCGCACAGTACAGCTCCGGGGGAGCGAGAGGCCGGCCGGGGCTGCCGGGGCGCGGAAGGGAGAGAGGGAGAGAGAGAGGGGAGTGACCGCGTTTTCTCTCCCCCGTTCCGAATCAAAGGGTCGGGGGGCGACTGCATCAGCTGTTTACAGGTACAACTAGGGTGCTGGGGGGGGGGGGGGAGGGGGCGTGGCGGCCCCTCCCCTCTGTACGCAGGCGCTAAGCACCCGGTCGGGGACCGAACAGCCCCTCAGTATCCCCCAGAGGGGGAGGGCGGAAGGGGTCACCATCGGTTAGGTACTCAGCACCATGCACAAAGCCGCACATACTGCCCCCCCCCCTCTCCTTTCTCCAGGCCAAACCGCCGCTGCTGCGCCCGAAATTCAGAGAGAAAATACCCCTCCGCCCCCGCCTCCCTCTCCGCGTCCTCCGAGCCCTCAGGACGCTGACCCCCGGCCGGGCGTGGCGCAGCGAGGCGCCATGGACGGCAGGAGGACTGGCCAGGCCCGGTTAGGCCCCCCCAATAGAAAAGGGGAAAAGGTCAGAGTGCAGAAGGAAAGTGAACTAACGAATCTGCCGGTTCGCATCGTCCCGTCCCGCCCGTGCCGTGCAGGAGCCCAGTGTCTGCGTGTGTGCCAACAGCCAATGCCTGAGCGAGAGGGAGTGAAATCCTCTGGGGAAATAAAAGAGCGTCTCTCCGCCCTTTCCAACGACGCCCTGCCCTGCCCGGAGGCGGGGAGGGAGGGAGGGAGAGCGAGCACCGCCTGTCCTCCGATCACAATCTAGTGGTGCATCACGTCGAATTAAGCCCCTCCCCTCCCCGACCGTCACCGCGTGGATAACGGGCGTGCCTCTGCCGGGAAAGGTGAGGACAGGGTCCGGGCGCACGCGCCGCCGCGCTCCCTGACCTGGAGGCTGACACTTCGGCCACCCACGGCCTCCAGTCCGGCCGGGCTGGTCCTCCCACGTCACGCGCCATCGCAGGGCCGGCTGGCTTTATTACACTACAACATCCTCCGAGGGAGTCCCCCGACGGAGAGGTGCCTTCTCGACAACGGGGGACCCGCGGGACCCGGGGCCGCGGCGTGACCGGAAGCATCTGCCCGTCTCTCTCCCACCGCGGTCTCGGCCCCGGCCCGGTCCAGCGAGCGGCTGTCGGGTCGCCGTCGGGGCCCGCCCCTCCCCGCGGGGCCGGGCGTCGGGCACCTGTCTGTCCACCTCCGCCGCCCTGCCCTGCTGCCAGATTGGGCAGGGCCGCTGGCGGCAGCGAGCGGCACCCGTCCCGTTGCCGCGGGTTCGAATACCGGCGCCCACGACGGGGCCCCCGCTTCCATCGGTTGGACCGTCGTGAAGTGCAACAGAGAGGCGCATAGTGAGCGCGGCGAACGGCCGTGCGGTGCAACAGAGACGGAGCGAGCGGAGCGGCCGGACAGACAGTGACTCTGTGGGCCCGGACAGGCAGGAGGCAGGGACTAGCAGAGCGAAGGCAACAATAAGATTCCATTCGCGGCGTCGGATTGTTATTACGGCGTGTGTCGAGGGGGCGGCGGCAGCCGTGACTGACAGCGGCACAGAAACACGCCGCGCACATTCGCATCGGTATTCCAACCGGCACCAAGGGCGACAGGTGCACGAGGTTTGACATTTCGCGACCGCACGTCGGGGTCGGGCCGGCCGCGTGTGGTCCTGACACGTGAGGCGGCCGTGCCGCCCATCCGGAGGGAGGGGGGGGGGGGGCGTCCCCGGGGGGGGGGGGGGGGGCGGTGGCGACGTCCGCGAGGACCCCGACGACGACGACAGCCGCCGGAGCTCCCTTTTATTTTTAGGAGGCCGACGTGCGAGGGAGGACCGCGGCCACCACGACGGCGGCCGCGGACACACCACTCTTATAGACGGGTGTCGCCGCGGCATGGCAGCGGCCGGGGATAAAAATGCACCGTCTGCAGCACCGCGGTCGGCCACGGCCGGCCGGCAGACATCCGAGCAGACACAGCAAACATGGCCGTGCCGCCGTGCAGCCGCCTCGCCACGGCAGCCAGGGCGGCCGCGGCGGTGATAAGCGCCCTGATAGCGCAGCGCCCTGGCACGTGATAACAGCGCCGTCACCCGTGGCGGCCACCTTATATACAATTTTTATTAGTATTATTTTCGTAAAAATCCCTCTTCCGCGCGTAATTGTGGTTGATTATTAATATTGTCACGTTTCAGGAGCGGGGCGCTACAGACATCAGGCAGTCCGCGGGGGGCGAGAGGGGGGGGGGGGGGTATCAAGGCACGATTAAGCACTCGTGATTAAGCACACCCGCGCAGTTCGGCGGATGAGAACAAAAAACAAGCCGCCTTGTCTTGCGTGCACATTTCGTAACAATGATGATGATGATCACACTCACCTCTGGGAGGTTGGACTCCAAAAAAATAAATTGAAATATTTATAGACTGGGACACGCGGGCGGATGTCACTGATTCGTTCACCAAGAACCACTGATCACCGAGTATCCCATGTAATCCCTTGGAGCACTAAGATTGCTTCCCGTTTCACTCACTTTGATATTTAAAAATTTTAACAAATAAAAACAAATTCCTCTGAGGACACAACCCTACACAATAACTTACTACAGTATATTCCTTTAAGGCATGTAGAGAAACCATGATCACATCAATGCAACTAAACTCACCTCAATTAATTTAGGCTCCACACAATTCGTTTCAGTTATTTAAAGAGATCGTTTGGTCTCTTTCCACACACTTAGAGATGCACTTTTAGATTCGAGTTTAGCTGGAGCCGGTCTCCAGCGACACCGCGATGTTTCACACTTAATTCGCACTTCCGGAGGAACTGGATATCACAGAGCTTGCGGTCTTCCACACCAAACTTGCTTGCTGGCTTGCTTGCTCGTGCAGAGGGGGAGATATTATTCCAATGGGAGACAGGGGTCGGAGTCCTAGGGTGTCCTGGCGCAGAGTCGCACTACACACACTCACGTCGTTCAAACTTGAAGAGACAAAATCGGAACTTCGCGCACCAGCTGGTGGTGGTATCCGTAGGTACGCGTCGTACCCGGGGCGGAGGGTGTGAGGAGAGAAGCGGGTGTGTCGGCAGACGAAGCAGCTTAGCACAGCACAGCTGAGGCTTGGCTCGCCTTGCTACGCCACGCCAGGCTAGGCGAGGGGTTGATGCAGCGGCAAAGAGCAGTGAGCACAGCAATGTCGAGACCAGCGCGGCCTCAGTGCTCGAACCTGACTGACTGAGGCTTGGCTGGCTGGCTGTTGGCTGCCCTGGCAGGCTGGCTGGCTGCTGGCTGGGTGCGCGGCAGGCTGGGGCTGGCGGGCTGGCCGGGCAGGCACACACAGCACGGTAGGCCCGTGTTCGGTTCTGGACTCCCCCACGCCCCTCGTCCCCGCCGAGCCGACGCCGAGCCGAGCCGACGACGCCCGAAGCGTCCCCACCCAAACCCGGCTCGCGCGAGCTGCCAGCCGCCAGCTCGGTCCGCCCCGCCGCGACCATCCGCGAGCTTGGCGCTGCCGCCACCGCGGCCACCACCGCAACACCGCGCTGCCTGCCAGCCGGGCTGGCCGCCTCGGCAAAGAGGTGGAGGAGGGCACCCCGCCCCGGCCGCGGCCCGAGCCAGGACACGAAGCAGGACCCGAGCGCGGACCGAAGCCGGCCTGGAGGAGGCTCCGCTGGCTCGGCTCGGGGTGTGTTCAGTGGCCTGGGCCCGAGGACGCGGCGGGAGGGAGGGGCGGGGAAGTCCCGCGGGCGCCGCCATGTGATGTGGACGGGGCTTCGCGCCGCGCGCCTTAGCGCCGCGCGGGGCCCGCAGGGGGCAGCACCGGTAGTGTCCGCGCGGCGCTCCCTCCCCCCCTCTCTGTCTGTCTCTCTCTCGTTCACTCCATCTGGAGCACTGCAAAAGCGCGGCTCCATCAAACGATGCCGGCAATCGCTGGCAGTATTGGCTCCCGATTGTGTTAGCAATCAGGCGTTTAACATGCGATGGGGCGGCCGAGACTTGGCGCCGAACTTCTCATACCACTGCCGCACTGCACGGCGAGGATCCTGTTGGGCACCATCGGGCACCGTCGTGACATATCGCCAGCGCGAGCTAAGCCTCAAAATTTTTGAGTCGGCTCGTTGCTGACGGCGCATTACGTGCTGCGAGACTTTTCATACCGTTCGCTTCCGTATCCGCTTTAGTGATTCTTGGGTCGTCTTGTTTCCGGTCAAGCGCACTCCGGAATACCCTATCAATGAACAATTCCCATAGGAACCTTGCCCATTCCTGTCATGAATGTTAGCCCTGTGAATATCAATGTCCATGGTATAGCGCGTACAAATATACACTTAGGATAACTGGGCATGTCTGGACTTGCCGTAAACATTGATTGTCCATCAAATCCATCTTCCTATCAACTCTTTAGACAAATAACCAAAGAAAGAGAAAGTCTTCCAATAAACTTACCACCTGGTATTCACCGCCAGAGTTGTCGGGTGGACAGCCAGTTGAATCAGTAGAAGTCTGCGCTGCACTGCACTCCTCGCTTTCTTGATTTATTTTGTCAGTAGTATGGCAACTCTCACTGCTTTCACCTCTATTGCTGTTGTTTATGCGATTTTGGCCAACAATATTTTCCATTTTAGTCAGTAATTCACTTCTGATTTCACTTCTGATTTCACTTCTTATTTCAGTCACAAATTCCTCCATCAATGCAAGTGCTCGACTCAAGACTTGGTTGGGGCTCGCCTCCATACTGCCTTGATGGTTTGAGTTCCCCCTAACCTGACCTCGACCCGTTTCAGGATGCAGCAGTCTGTTGCCAAAATCAACACGCGCACGAAATCTGAAGTAAAAGAATGAAAATGAAACTAACCTGGAATATTTAGCACACACGTGCAACAAGTTTTCAGAAGGACAGTCGCCTCCGGGAATGTAATCAAACAAGATAAGTTCCACCATGACAGCAAGAATAGAGGATTCCAACGAGGCTTAGAGGCGGAAGCTGAAGAACAAAAACACTTCCAGACCGGACGTTTTCGAGAGCAAGTATGAGAAATTTTTATGCAGAAGGGCGGCACCAAATATTGCAGATAACCTCCAAAATCACTGAAAACGCTATTCTCATACCTGCTTTTTCTCATACCTGCCCTCCAGAGTTTCCGGTCTGGAAGTGTTTTTGTTCTTCAACTTCCGTTTCCAACGGCCCATTGGAAACCTCTATTCAAACTGTCACCCAAAACGAAGCAGTCAGAACACACCGTGCGGGGAGACAAGTTGGAGCACGTTGGAGGACAGCGTCGGTTCGGCGGTGTTTCCGCGGCTGCAGATGGCTTGGCGTGGCGAGCCGGGCGAGCCCAGAAACCAAACACTGCAGAGCAACGGCAGGGGCAGGCGAACGAGCCGACGGAACGCACCGGAGCGCTTCCGTCACCGTCGCTATTCGCAGCAACCAATCACCGCACAGAAAGGCGTGTGTGTTGTGTTTTCGCCGATTGTCCGCCATTTGCCGGTGGTGTTTTGGAACGTGAACGTGTTCCAGTGTTACGTGTTCCAACTCTCCATACAAAGTGATTAGGTATTCGGCTTTTTAGCCCGTCCCGACACGTTTCTTTAGAAACGGCAGAAGCCGGGCTTATAGTCTGATGCGCCCTGATCGTTCGTTCGGACGAGTGTACGCCAACTTCCACTTCGCGCGGCCTGAAGATGCATGTCCTCGGGCCGCGCGGAGTGGTTCCGGCGCTGTCTGACCCTACCAAATGGTCGTGACATATCGTCAGCGAGAGCTAAGCCTCCCAATTTTTGAGTCGGCTCGTGGCTGACGGCGCGGCACGTGCTGCGTAAATTTTCATACCGTAGACTTCCGTATCCGCTTCTCTACGGTGTTTCGGGAGCGCTCCTCGGGAGTTTCTCCCCGGGGAGGGAGCTCCGGGGAGCTCCCGCGAGAGCTCTATAATGACCCTACTGTCGAACCGAGGGACGGGCCAGCTTGTTGTGTTAGGGTCTCTGCCCATCCCGACCGGGGGATCGTGCGTAAATGCGCAGACGTCTGGAAAAGCACCCCGGTCCGGTCGTGGGCTGGTTCCGTGACGTAAAATTTAATCGGCCCCTCGGCGCTGCCAACCAACGCCGCTTTAGCGATGGACCATTTGCTAAGGGTCCGGCTCCGGCAGCCTGTTTCATTCGCGGTGGCCGCCATCTCTGGAGGCTCATCTGGAACCGCAGAAAGTTCCTTTCATCCCGCTGAACCGCGGCTGCCCCCTCTTCCTCCCTGCCCCCGCCGCAGAAGGGTCCACAGGGGCGGTGCCGCCGGTGCCATCAGCGCCCGCTTATCCGCCTTCTCTTTCGCTCCGCAACGGCGTTTCCATTGCGGCACTGAAAGACAGACAGAGAGCGAAAAGCGGGGAAAATCGGACGCAAGTCCGAGCGATTCCGTGGCGCGATGGCGGAGCCGCGGAGCTGGTGGGGGGTTTCCGTCTGTGATCTTCGGTGCAATGGGAGGGAAGGAGAGACAGAAGGAGGGAAGAGGAAGACGACAGGGTAAAGACAACGGCGAAGAGAGACAGACGGAAAGAGAGGGAGAGAGACAACTGAAAAAGAGGAAACACAAAGGCACGTCGCGGAGGGTGTGGAGGCGAGGCAGCCCTGGGTGTAATCGATGGGCGGGCAGCGTAAATCAAAGGATTTTCACTGCCACTATCCGGGCTGGGCTGAGCGCTGAGCCGGGCCACCGCTCCGCTCTGGGCCGACTAGTCAGCCGGCTAGGAGAAGCCACGGCGCCACAGGAGGCAGGCAGGTCGTGTATGCAGCACGCCCCCGCTGCTGCCCCCGCTGCTGCCCTCGCTGCTGCCCCCGCTGCCCCCGCTGCCCCCGCTGCTGCCGCCGCTGCCACGCCCCCCGTGACGGGCTACGCCACGTTACGGAAAATTGCGGTTTCGCGTAGCCACCTCCCACGCGTTCTTCCACGCCTAACGCCGATGTGTCGTGTGTCTCCACCTGCAATAGATATTTCCAATGCGACCTGGAAACGGAAGCTGAGAACAAAAACACTTCCAGTTCGGAAACTCCGGAGAGCAGGTATGAGAAACTTAAATGGCGTTTTCAGTGAATTTGGTAGATATTTCCTATTTGGCGCAGCCCTTGCCCATCAATATTTCTAATACCTGCTCTCGAGAGTTTCCGGTATGGAAGTGTTTTTGTTCTTCAGCTTCCGCTTCTGAGCCGCGCTGGAAACCTCTATAGGGCATTCCGGAGAGTGTCCAAACCGGAAATGATGAAGGACTCAAGAAGAACATCAGCGGAAACAAACCGCGGGTATCAAGAGTGGTTCCGCGAGCGCAGAAGCAGACGTCCGCCCCGAAGAGGACACCTCTGGCCGCGGACCTGAGCTGTGTAACCCAACCAAATGGTCGTGACATATTGTCGGCGAGAGCTCAGCCTCCAAATGGCTCGTGGCTGATGCCGTGTCGGACATACTTTCTGCTGTGGTACCTCTCACGATACCCGCGTTATGTTTCAACTGATATTCTTTCGTGTCTTCTTCTTCTGTCCGGTTTGTACCGTCTGCGAAATACCCTATTTTTCATACACCAACTTATTGCCGCGCGCTTCTTCACGAGGTGTGTTTCGTGACGTAGAGGTGCGAGACACCGCCAAGACTACCCCCCCCCCCCCACCCCCGCTGATCGTCACCGAGGCTGTCTTATGTGAGATTGATTGACGACTCGAGTGTGGCGGGGCGACTGGCTCGTATATTTGTCTCTGCGCCCCCCGCAGGCCCCGCCGCCCCCGCCCCCGCCTTTTCTTCATTTTCGCTGCCGTCCCCCCCTCCCGCCCGCTCAGCAGCGATCCCAAAGTGTCCCTCTGGACACTAATGACGTACGGCAGACTTGTTTGCAGAAGCCGACAAGTGCAGGCAGAGATTGACTCGCCTCGTCGTGGCGTGGCGGCCGTGATGTGGAGGGGCGAGAGGGTTGCTTTCTTCCTGTGCTCCGCCTGCGCTGCTGTCTCTGCCCAGAACGGCCAGCAGACACCAGCAGACCAGCCATCTAGTGTATCAAAAGTAAAAGGTTACAGGAAGGAGTTTGGATCGCAATACAGGGAGAGGAAAATAATAGACGTTTCCAGTGAAACTTGGAAACGGAAGCTGAAGAACAAAAACACTTCCAGAAACTCCGGAGAGCAGGTATGAGAAACCTGAATGACGTTTTCAGTGAATTTGGTAGATATTTCATGTATTTGGCGCGGCCATTTGCTAATCAGTATTTCTCATAGCTGCTGTCGAGAGGTTCCGGTACGGAGGGGTTTTTGTTCTTCAGCTTCCGCTTCTGAGCCGCGCTGGCAACCTCTATTATGGGAGTCGATTACGCGTTACGTATTATGTGGCCGGCCCTTTCCCTTCTCGCCTGCTCCGGCCGGCATCGCACTCTGCGGACGCCGGCAGGACGCCGACGCGGCGCCGCCATTCCGGCCGGCGAGTGGATAATAAAATTAATTGAAACGAGTTATTACATTTCGGGTGCGTGTGAGGAGGTCGTAGACAGGGTCGTGCTCGTGCTGGCCCCCGCGGCGGTGTGGGCGAGCGGGGGCGGCCTGAGGGGCGGCCGGCGTGGTGCGGCCACAGTTTGACCACTGCGACCGCCCCCGCCGCCACTCCGGGGGCGGTCCTGGAAGCGCTTGGTCCTCACAGCCTGGGCACCGCACCGCACCGCCCCCGAGTGAGCCGGCAAGGCCGGCGAGGCCGGACACGGCGACGTCCTCTGTCTGCCGGGTGTAGCCGGAAGTAGGTCCACGACACCCAGACGGGCGCCCCGTCGGCCCGCCCCTCCCCGCCCCGCCCTTCGCCATCACTACATCTCCTTTGTGGATCAAACGAAATTACTGCGCAAAGCCCAGGCCGGGCCGGGCCGTGTGCTATGGCGGGCTACCCACGCCTTGGCGAGGCCGTCCTCACCCCCTCGGGGAGAAACATCCGACATCCGCCCCCACCTTCTCTCTCTCTCTCTCTCTCTCTCTCTCTCTCTCTCTCTCTCTCTCTCTCTCTCTCTCTCTCTCTCTCTCTCTCTCTCTCTCTCTCTCTCTCTCTCTCTGTCTCTGTCTCCCAGCGTGTGATCACTCGGCCACCGGCGTTCGTCCGCGCTAACCTCGGCCATCACCGGCCACCGCCCACGTTTTAATTCTCCCCAAGGAGGCGGCCCGGGGCCCCCCCTAGTCGGGCACTTAAGCTTTGTCCCTCACAGCTCGTCTTCCGGCCCCGCTCACCCCCCCCCCCCCCCCTCCCTCCCCCTCCCCTTGGCGCCACATCGCAGGTGGCGTTATCGGAGCTCCATCCCGCCTCCCCCCCCCCCCGCGGCCCCCGCGCGACATGCATGCAAATGGTAATGGCGGCTGGGGCAGGCGGGGCAGGCGGGGCAGCCGGGGCTGGCAGGCAGCGCGCCGCAATCTGATAGGCCAGCCAGCGCGATACGAGAAAATCTCGCAAATAAACGCGTCGCCGTCGCCCTCCGCGCTGCAGGGCGGCGGTAGCGGCGGTAGGGGCGGTGGCGGCAGCGGCGCGAGTACACCCGTTGTTGTGACAAAGCAGCCGCTGCTGCCGCGGTGGTCGGTCACCATCACCGTCTATTCACTAGGCTGCCAAAAGGCCAATCGCGGGCAAATTTGTGTCACCTGTTTCGTAGTGGTAGTTTTAGTCCTTTAGGGGGTTCAAAATTCGCGTCGCTCTTTCGCTTGATTGTAAGGAATCAATAAATATTCAAGAACTTATTATGCTACAATAACAGTAATTCAGTTATTAGTTTCAATCACGGTCGGCAGGGGGGGCACACGGTCCCTGGGGCTGGTGTGCCCCCAGTCAGGCGGTCAGCAGGGGGGCACACGGTCCCTAGGCGAGGGGTGCATCACATGGCAAAGTCACTATACACCCAACGGAATAGTGTCATGTGCAATCACGTCCAGTCCCTTCCCAATCATTCCAATCACCAGACACCGAAATGATTCCGAAAAAAATTCAGCGAGAGAAAAAAAGCCTGATGGCATGTTTGACCGCCGTTGACAAAACCTATGTCGTCCCGGCTTCCGCCAGGACCCCTGCCTTCAACTTCGGTGATCTTACGGGAACCGGTGCTTTACGGCTGCTAGTTGGCCCCGGGACACAGCACTAGAACCCGCTACCCGGCTTGCGCCGGACGGATCTCCCGGCAACCCCTAGCCCGCGCCAATGCGCGAGGCCCCCTCCGCTAACCACGGCCTCCGGGACTCCATTATACTGTAGTGCCCTTCAACCGTAGTCTGGTTTGGCCCCACTCATCGTGGGAGTCCGCCCCTGCGAAGATTTGGAGGACATAGGTTCCCTTCGTACACGGCCGAAGCCGCTGTACTCTACTCGCTACGTACCGAGTAGCGGCTGTCCGCACCTGCCAGATTCAGAGAGAGGAAAACAGAAGCTTCGAACCCTAGAAGCTCTGCACATCCCCCGAGTCTCCCCCCTGGATTTCTCCAGAGGCACAGAACGCCCCCCGGGCGGGACCCTCGAATCTAGGGAATTGAACCCTAGACCCTCGGGACCGGGGGTTTGTGCCGGCGGCGCCTTAGCCCGCACGGTCGCTTGGACAGCCATACCGACACCACGTACGGAAGTATACTTTAGGCACTGTCCGCCAAGCTGTGTCGCAAGAAAAAGTTGAGCGACCGGCAAGAATCGAACCACGGACCTGTTGGTTTCCGACCGGTCCACTAACCCATGCGGCTACCGAGCCACGATGTTGACAGCTGCGCTCCCGGCACTCTAGCTCCACAGAATAAAGCTGAACATCGACGGACGCTGTCCCGGGATCAACTCTAGCCTACGCCTCCAGATTTATTTTTTTTGTCGATGTTCAGCTCATGTGTACTCATGTCAGCTGCGCTCCCGGCAATCTAGCTCCACATAGTAGAGCTGAACATCGACAAAAAAAATCTGGAGGCGTAGGCTAGAGTTGATCCCGGGACAGCGTCCGTCGATGTTCAGCTTTATTCTGTGGAGCTAGAGTGCCGGGAGCGCAGCTGTCAACATCGTGGCTCGGTAGCCGCATGGGTTAGTGGACCGGTCGGAAACCAACAGGTCCGTGGTTCGATTCTTGCCGGTCGCTCAACTTTTTCTTGCGACACAGCTTGGCGGACAGTGCCTAAAGTATACTTCCGTACGTGGTGTCGGTATGGCTGTCCAAGCGACCGTGCGGGCTAAGGCGCCGCCGGCACAAACCCCCGGTCCCGAGGGTCTAGGGTTCAATTCCCTAGATTCGAGGGTCCCGCCCGGGGGGGCGTTCTGTGCCTCTGGAGAAATCCAGGGGGGAGACTCGGGGGATGTGCAGAGCTTCTAGGGTTCGAAGCTTCTGTTTTCCTCTCTCTGAATCTGGCAGGTGCGGACAGCCGCTACTCGGTACGTAGCGAGTAGAGTACAGCGGCTTCGGCCGTGTACGAAGGGAACCTATGTCCTCCAAATCTTCGCAGGGGCGGACTCCCACGATGAGTGGGGCCAAACCAGACTACGGTTGAAGGGCACTACAGTATAATGGAGTCCCGGAGGCCGTGGTTAGCGGAGGGGGCCTCGCGCATTGGCGCGGGCTAGGGGTTGCCGGGAGATCCGTCCGGCGCAAGCCGGGTAGCGGGTTCTAGTGCTGTGTCCCGGGGCCAACTAGCAGCCGTAAAGCACCGGTTCCCGTAAGATCACCGAAGTTGAAGGCAGGGGTCCTGGCGGAAGCCGGGACGACATAGGTTTTGTCAACGGCGGTCAAACATGCCATCAGGCTTTTTTTCTCTCGCTGAATTTTTTTCGGAATCATTTCGGTGTTTGGTGTGGTGCGTTTTGATATTGTAAGTGCAGTGCGTGTTAAAACTCACTCCGTACACGTCTCAGAGGAGTCGGGCCACTCGCACTGGCCTCTGCATCGCACAGCGTATGCTGGGCTGCGCTGGCCCATAGGTGAGGCACTGCCAGGCACTGCCGCCTGTTGCTGTGATGCTCCTCTCCTCTCCTCCCGTCTGTCACTCAGCCCCGCTTGACGGCAGCCGACGGCAGCCGACGGCACCTCAGCACATCAACCCCGCCCGCCTGACAACCCTTACCTGTCTCTCTCTCTCTCTCTCTCTCTCTCTCTCCCTCTCTCTCTCTCTCTCTCTCTCTCTCTCTCTCTCTCTCTCTCTCTCTCTCTCTCTCTCTCTCTCTCTCTCTCTCTCTCTCTCTCTCTCTCTCTCTCTCTCCACCACAATACCCGCACGATACCCATAATTTCGCCCGCCCCCCCCCCTCCGACTTCAAAACGTTCCTATGCCCATCGCGAGGAACTCCACCCGGCCTGTGGTAACGCCGCCACGCCCATGGAACCTGCAGGGCTGCAGGGCCTGCGGAGCGCGCGTCACGGGGGAGGGACTGACCTCCGCCATTCCGCCGTAGAGCGTGGAGTACGCGCCGAGCTGCGGCGGTAGCGGTGGCGGCCATGAAGAAGAACGCCCTGGAATTTCGGGACCACCGCACCGCAGGGATGCGAGAGATTGGAAATGGGGCCGACGAAGTGGTGGCGGCGGTGGCAGTGGCAGCGGTAGCGGTAGCGGCAGCGGCAGCTAAGGTTGGTGGGCGGTGCGGTGGTGGTGGCAGAGGCAGCTAAGGTTGTTGGTGGTGTGGTGGGGCCGGTGGGGCCCCTGGATGGCTGGGTAGGGCTGCCGGGCTGTGCTGTGCGGGGCTGGGCTGGGGGTGTTTCTCTCCAGGAGACAAAGGAAAAACGTGACGCGAACCATTCTGCTGCCAGAGAGCTGACGCGAATGGGA
The DNA here is from genome assembly GCA_038380765.1 of Odontothrips loti. Lineage (NCBI taxonomy): Eukaryota > Metazoa > Arthropoda > Insecta > Thysanoptera > Thripidae > Odontothrips > Odontothrips loti. The sequence goes on from CM076255.1 coordinate 12,244,990, forward strand.
GTGGGGAGTGGACTATACTAGTCTGTCCCCCCGCGGAGAGTGAGGGGGGGGGGGGCGACGCCCTTCCGAAGAGGGTGGGGCTATGTGGGGCCTGCGGGGGCCCCATGGGCCGTAATCAGGAACCCTAGGTCGCCCCCCCCCCCCTCTTTTCGTATCTGCGCCCACCTCCAAACGTCCAGTTTGCCTGCCTCTATTTTCTCTTTTTCATATGCCATCGCTGATGGCAGACGCCAGGGGAGGGGGGAGGGGGATGCGAACGACCGGCGACATGCTCCGAGTAGGTGTAGAGAGAGCACACACACCGCCCCCAAACCCACCCTTAAGGTATCGTTAAGGGGTTGAGTAAGCCTAGAAGCCGCGTAGCCGCGTGGTCATCGCACGCTGGCGAGCCGGGTTCAAAACAACCTACCTACCGAACTAGTTCTCGGCCACAACGACAAATTTGCACTTAATTTTTTTTCAGCTCATACCTCTGTAAATCTTTTCTCCATGATTGGTTTTCGTTCCATTACGAGTCAGTTCAGGTTGGGTTCGTGTCAAACTTTCAAAGGAATCCATGACTACAAGTGACATTCTTTCGTATCTTGAACCAGTATGTTAACAAGTTTGTTATGCCGGGGTAGTTAGGGGCGGCCGCTTCGCGCGGTGCCACATGAAATTCTCATGTAGCAGTTGTGTCGCCCCGGTTCCGTCGTTGCCCGGAGCGTGCGAACGGTGCGGGTCGGATTTGAAATCGGAACACTCTGCGGGCCGCCCGCCCCCACCCCACGCCCCCAGCAGCGGGAGGGGCGGCGGGGGTATCATTTCCCGTCTGATCCGACCGCTTCCGCCCCTTCCCACCCCCCACCCCTTGCGACAGCAGCGGCGGCAGCGTCCTCACTAGGGCAGCACACATGCGCCCCAATTACACCACGCCCCCGCCACGCGCCAGCCACGCGCCCGCCTCGCGCGTTCCACCCCCCGTCATGTTGCCCCCCCCAGTCTCAATCGATGGATAACAGCTTCTCGCGCGCATTAGAGAGCTCATAATGAAGTGGCGCCGGCGCCTCTCTCGCCTCCCCTCCCTTATTCCCCCCCCCCCCCCCCGGGGTAGCGTGTATCGAGGAGCGTGGTTGGCCGGCGCTGGCCTGCGGCTCTCCGGGGGCCACGGGTTCCGATTCCAATGATCCATAAAGTTAACTCGAAGCGAGCGCGATGCGGCGCGGCGCAGCGCGGCCCCTTGCAGGGGTTGCTATTCTGCCTGCACAAAATCCCCGTTCTCTCCTCTCTCTCTCTCTCTTTCTCTGCCTCTCTCTCTTTCTCTCTCTCTCTCTCTCTCTCTCTCTCTCTCTCTCTTTCTCTGCCTCTCTCTCTTTCTCTGCCTCTCTCGCTCTGTCTCTCGCTCTGTCTGACTGATGGCCAAGATCGCTCTCCCGGGAAGTGCGGGAAATGGAAATAGGGGTCAAACGGAAAGAGGATCGGGGCATCGGGGGGAAAGGGAGGGGGCGGGGAGAGAAAAGGAAAAGGGGGAGGGGGGAGGGAGAGTAAAGGGAAAGGGAGGGTTTGGGGTGGGATGTCGAGCCAAACCCAGCACTGACCGTTGTCTGAAATGTTCCGGTACAGGCACTGTCACACAAAAAGCATAACCATGTCGGCTGAAATTTGGGTGCGCCATTCTTAAAATTTTCACCTTTGCCCGAAACTGTCTTCCTCTGCTCCTGTTCCTCGCGGTGGTGCCTCGCTTTTTGACGCCATCGTATAAAGCGAGACAGCGAGATGGAGTGCAGCAGGCGAGACGAGACGTGCCATAGCGTGGAGAAGAACAGAGAGAGAGAGAGAGCTACTCGCAGAGGGTCATTACGGGGTAAAGAGCGAGAGAGAGAAAGGGGGAAAGAAAGGGAGAGGAGAGGGCACGTCTTTTATCGGCGCAGCAGGAAATGAGCGATTGCGGACCATTAGGGGGTGAAAACTCGGAGCGGCCGCGCGCGCCCGCCGGAAAGCGAGGAGGGGAAAGGGCCCGAACACGTACCACTCTCCTCGCCACCGCGCGGTCACAGCTATTCCCTCTCTCTCTCTTCTCTCTCTCTCTCTCTCTCTCTCTCTCTCTCTCTCTCTCTCTCTCTCTCTCTCTCTCTCTCTCTCTCTTGTTCTTCCTTTTCTTCGTCTTCATACCGGGTAATAGGGCCGCCTGAGTAAGGGTGCGTGCACACACACACACACACACACACACACACACACACACACACGGTGCCGATTTTGTCCCCGCACTTTGAATGAGATGGCCGAGCCGAGGGCCTCCTCTCTTTTCTTACCACCCCCGTCATTAAGACGCTATACGAGGCCCTCCGAAGGCTCCCTGGCTCGCCTCCCGTGACGGCGCCCCCGGTACCGCCCCCCGGTGCCGCCCCCCGGTCCGCCCCCCCCCCCCCCCCCAGTGCTGCCCCCAGCGTCGCACCTGCGCTATCACTCGCAGCGCCCGATAGCGGAGTGCATTACCGTGGCCCGTGGCGGTGCAGACGACGTATGACAACATCCAAGGCGCACACAGGCAATGTCGAACACAAAACATACCCAGGGGACGTAGCGCGCCCGTTCTCCACGGGGGTCCCTCCTATGTGAGACTGCATTATTCCAGGGGGGAACACGCAGAAAAATGATTGGTTGCCTGAACTAATTTTCGGGACACGCAATAATATTTTGTTGCGGGAACTAACACTCAGTTGAGTCAGCAAAACAATGGTTGCGGGAGCAAACCGCTATTTTTTTTTCTGCTTTCCGCTGGCCCACCGGCCTTTCTGCTGACCCAACAAAATGTCAGTTTTTGCAACTAAATTTGCCGTTTGTGCCTAAATCAACAAACAAATGAGTTCGGACAAAATCATATAGTTTAGCGTGAACCGTGCCCTCGCACGCGGCGGTGCCAACGCGGCACACGTAACGCCCTGCCCTACCCCCGTACCGGATCAGCACCGGCACACGGTGGGGCGACTGGGTTTCCACAAAATGGAGCCCCTCTCCCGACCGCCTTTCCTCGGAGGCCCCAGTCCCCCCTAAGGCCCCAAGTGATTGCTATGGTTAAGCAAAGGAGGTTTCGATTGGGAATTAATTCAAAGCCCCCTTGTGGGGCCCAATAATAACATGCCGTGATGACGAGGTAAGAAAGCTGGGAGAAAGGGTGGCGGTGGATGAAGAATGAGGGGAGGGGATGGGAGAGGAGGAGAGAGGAGGGGAGGGCGTGAGGACCTTACGGAGAACAAGGGGATGGATAAGGTTCCGTCATCATTAATTTCAAGCGTGTTCGGGGCGTGCGATAATTGAGCGTAATAGCCGTAGAGCTTATGGGGACGGGGTGAGAAAGAGGGAAGAGGGGGTGGGGGGCGAATATGAGTAAGGAGGAGAGACGGTGGGAGTGTGGAAGAAGTAGACAGGGATATAATTAGCCGTCGTGGAGACGCGCAGTTCACCCGTTAGGGGCTACAACTTCCGACACTGCATCAAAGGTGAACCCGATGGGGGACTTCCGCGCGATACAGCAGGGACCCTCCCCTGTCTCTCCTGCCTTGTTTCCCCGCGGATCCGAGCGGTGGAGGAGGCAGCGGCCCGTGGGGCCGTCACAGCACCGATATTGCGCCCTGCGTTTGCTTTTCGGCGGCGCGAGAGTGCAACAACAAACCTCCCCGAAACGGACCGCGTCGTAAAAAGCTAAGGAATCGTGGTGCAGGAAGCCGCAGGATGCTGGGTTGGGTGTTCGAACGCGGAACGAGTCCTAGCCGCCCTGGCCTAGCTGTCCGCTGTGTTGCCATGGGTACGTGCGCATGGTCGCGGGTGGCGGTGGACGGGTAGGGGCGGAGCTAGGCCGGGAGCCGGGGGGGGGGGGGGACTGCGGCTGTGGCGGGGCGGGCTGCTAGCGCTGGGCTGGCCGCTGCCCGCTGCCCCTGCTGGACGGGCTGTGGTCGGTCCGCCACCACCACTACCGCCGCCACCACCGCCACTGCCACCACCACCACCACTGCCACCACCACCACCACTGCCACCACCACCACCACTACCACCACCACCGCCACTGCCACCACCACCACCACTGCCACCACCACCACCACTGCCACCACCACCACCACTGCCACCACTGCCACCACTGCCATGGAAATGATCACGGGGTATTCCAAACGCGTCTCCGAGGCGGGAATAAATAAGAACCCGAAAAAGGCGCATGGCAGCAGAGGAAACATAGGGTAGGAAAAGTCTGCACGCACAGCGCGAAGGCAGAAGGCAAACTGTGGGGACAAGAAGCACGACGGTGCTGGTGACGTACGGAGGATCCACGCGGACACGACCTTTCCGTTTACAAGCCACTGTTCTCCTCTGCTATAGTGTGTGTGTGTGTGTGTGAGAGAGAGAGAGAGAGAGAGAGAGAGAGAGAGAGAGAGAGAGAGAGAGAGAGAGAGAGAGAGAGAGAGGGATGGGGGGGGGGGGAGGGCCGCCGTATCGGTGCCGCTGCAGCGCCGCCCGCCCCTCCAGCAGCCAGCCGTCACGGGGGCCGACAAAGACAGACACATAGCGCCGCACGACGGCCATGTAGCGTGTCACGAGGGTGCGAGTGAGACAGCGCCCTATCACCGCGGCTGCAGCAGGGCAGGGCGGTGCCTGGCCGCGAGGCTATCCATTGAGGGTGACCCGCGCGGCCCGCCGCCACTAGCGCCGCCCGCGGCCGCGGACAGAAGTACATTGCCGGAGCAACACCTCCATAAATTCCCGAGGCTTTATTTCGTGAGCTGCACAGTGCCGGGGCCAGTTTCCACCATCAGCTCCATCATGATTCAGAGCTAGCGCAATGGGCCACACGGTCTCTCCCTCTCTCGCTCTCTCTCGCTGCCCTGCACCCCCTCTCATTCACACCCACACATCTAGCTGCCATACTCTGTAACCAAGCCAAAATATTATCGAGATAACATAGAAAGTTTGTTTAATGTTTTACGACTTTCAGAGTACTATTGCGAGTATTATTGCAATATTTCTCTCGTCTGTTTAAAAGTAGGTGATTCGCGTTATTCGCGATAACATGCTGATGACTTTATCGTTCTCTTCTACTAGAGCACGATGAACGTGAAACTCGTGAAAAGCTGATTTGTGAGTTAACATTGTTGTGGTGGTGGTGGTGATGTGTGTGTGTGCGTACGTGTGTGGCGCAGTGGCGCCGGGACCCTGGTACGGTGGCATTAGAGAATTAGGTCGGGTCGTCGCGCAGCCGGCAGCGTCAGCCGTGGAGTGGGGAGTGCTCTCAAACTGCCAGTCCGTCCAGTGTGAGAGGCAGCAGTGGTGGTGGTGGTGGTGGTGGTGGCAGCCGTGGAGAACGTCACCCACCCCGTCAGCCGCACCGGCGCACAAATCATCCCTTATGCGCGCCTATGCCGACCGAAAGAGCGAGGATCCCATTTTAACACAAACTATTGCTTTGTTCATCCTCTCTACTAGAAAGAAAAGTAGTTAAAAAAAAACACAGGAAAAAAAACAATCCACATCATTGTCGGGGGTGCGCGCGGGGTCGACCCTGCACATGACGCCTGCCGGAGTCTGGATAGGCAACACTGCAGCGCACTCGTGTCCGGCGGGCCTGCCTTCCTCCCGGGCGTCTGCCTCCGAGCTGCTGCACACACACACACACGCGCGCGCGCGAACCGGCGTGCCGCTTGTCAGTTACGCATGCATGCACTCCCAGTGCAGTAATTGACTGCAAGCTGACGCTGCTGCTGCACAGGTCGTCCACTATAAAACGGGCCGCGGTTTGAAACTGTACCGCTGCAAAAGTGGCTGCCAGTTGAGCGAATGATCTGCGTATTGTGCATTTGTAACGAGCATCCCCGACCCCTCCCCGTCTCATCAGATCGGCCCCAGTGCAGACATCGTAATCCTCTTTCCAGGAGACTTGACGGTATAAGGTATTATGGAGAGAGAGAGAGAGAGAGAGAGAGAGAGAGAGAGAGAGAGAGAGAGAGAGAGAGAGAGAGAGAGAGAGAGAGAGAGAGGGGCAGACAGACATAGGGAGACAGAGAGGGGTGGGGGGACGAAGGGGAAGGAAGGGAGGAGTTAATAGAGGGCGAAAGGAATCAATCTAAACAACGCTCTCTTGCATGTTTGGCAATACCTCGACTCGGGCAGTGATTCCGACGGCTGATGGTACAGCGCAACAGAGAAAAGGGGGGTACATCACACATATGGTACAGTCCCTGTCACATATCCAGTGCTGGACAGTCACCAAAATACGTTTCCGAATTATTTCGGAGGGATTGTAAAGATTGCTTTTCTGCGTTTAAATACCCAAGAAAATGCTCTGTGGACTTTCGACATTTCCCTCATGGATTCGTGCACTGCACTGCGAACCAGAAATGACGGGCTGATGGGCTGTCGACCGCGGGAGACAACCTGTGTCGTCCCGGCTTCCGCCAGAACCCTTCCTTCAACTTTGGTGATCTTAGGGGAGCCGGCGTACGACTACTGGTCGTCTACGGGACACTGCTCTAGAATTCACTACCCGTCCAGCGTATGCTTCTGCTCCAGAGGCGGGACCGTCATTTTTAAAAGAAAGTCTACGGGCGGAGAGCGCCCATCATAGTAGACCCCAATCAATCACCATTCTGTACACACAAAATAGTTTTAGGAATCTTTTTATATTCCCCATTTAAAAAATGGCGGCTCCGAGAGTGAGCTCCTTCGATCGACATCACTTCGTTACCGCCGTGCTCACTATGGGAAAAGTGTCATGCTGAGACGGTGGAAAGATTACACAAACTTACAGGACTCTCTCTCTCTCTCTCTCTCTCTCTCTCTCCCTCTCTCCCCCTCTCTCTGCGTGTACGTCACTCTGGCGAAACGCACCTGGGAGGCTTTAAATTAATGCCCACTGGCGGCCAGAGGTCTATCACACTGTGCCGGCAGCCTCCCCGTCTCCTGGCAGGGACACCCCTCGGTCCTGGCGCGGTCCCCCTTGGCTACCCCCCCCCCCCCTCAATCCCCTCCCGCCACGGCGCTCAGGTCCGCTTCATAAGACGGTGCCGATTGGCTTAAACAAGATAAACGAACTTCCGAAGCAGGCGGCTTACAGAGAAAAAGAGGATTGCAATGGCGGAGGGAGAGGCGTATCTCTGACAAATTCCGACACCCCTGTCAGACAGACAGACAAACAGACGGACGGACTGACAGAGAGAGACAGAGAGAAAGAGACAGACAGAGAGAGAGACAGACGGACAGAAAGAGAGAGAGAGAGAGAGAGAGAGAGAGAGAGAGAGAGAGAGAGAGAGAGAGAGAGAGAGAGAGAGAGAGAGAGAGAGAGAGAGAGAGAGAGAGAGAGAGAGAGAGAGAGAGAGAGAGAGAGTGCGTTTTAATGGTGAGAAATGACCTCATCACCCCGTTCCTACGACTCAACCGAATCAAACAGAAAAGTCTATAAAAGCAGGGGTAGTTCTGCGACATCCATGAATTCAGCAATGTGCCTGATTGTAGCATCCGTTACGCTATGAGCTTGATCCTACCCTACGAGCACGCATGCTTGATTTCCGAAGGTTGCCAAGAATGAAAATTTTTGTTTGAATCAAAGCTTTTATTTTTGAGAGAACTCAGAAGGCGCTCCGAGGAATTTCCTGTGCATATTGTCGACGAAATAGAAACAGAGTGTGCGGCGAATGTACGTTTCGGCCCGTTTCCCCACATTACCACCCTAATCGTGTCACCATAATTAAAGTTAAATAATTACATCGGAAAGGCGATGTGATTGTCTTGGAAACTTTCTTCAAAGTGTCCTTAGTCAGCGCTTGTGCTGCTCCGGGACGGGCTGTGGAAGGATGGGACGGTGGAGATCGGCCGGCTCTCTCCTGCTCTCTCCCGCTCTCTCCTCGCCACGCGGCACACTGTCGCTCTCTCTCCACGATGAGGAAACTAGGCGTGGAAATGACTTGAGCGAGGGATCGAGTGGGGAAGGGAGAGGGGGAGGTAGAAAGAGAGGACCGCAGAACAGAGTTGAGGACATTTTATGCGTCGGAATTCATTTGCAAAAGAGGCGCCGGGCGCAGCGGATGAGACGCCGACGCCAAACATTTTCATTTGGGATTGCTTCCTTAATAGTCGTCTGTTGCTTTTGCGACGCCGGAGTGGAATAAGTAGTATCGGACGCGTCGCTGAAACGTTTGTCGCCGATTGAAATCGAATTTAAAAACACACTGCCCGGAGAAGAGCGCAGTGGCTGACTCGTTTCCCTTTCTTTGCCGTTGCGTCTGCCGGCGCTGCACGCAGAAAAATCGCCAGCACAGGTGCTAATTTTCTAGTAGGATACGCCCAACTAACATTTTTTAGTACCGGCGCTAATTTTTTTAGTTACCTTGCTTAATTTTTAGCCACGTTACTAAAATTTTTAGCAACGGTACTAATTCTTATTTAGTTGGGCGCGACTTTTTTTTGCGTGTGTCACGTCTGCTGGCCCGTCGTGCACTAGTTCTGTCGTCTGCTGGACCTGTCGTCTGCTGGCTCTGTCGTCTGCTAGTTCTGACGTCTGCTGGCTCTGTCGTCTGCTAGTTCTGACGTCTGCTGCACCCGTCGTCTGCTAATCCTGACGCCTGCGCTCCGGTCCTGTCGTCTGCTACCTCCTTGCCGGCCACTCATGCCAGTGCATCTTCAGCGCAAGTTTGGCGTTCGCTCTTAATTTGTTGGAGAGCGCGCTTGCTGCTGGGGCGGCGCGGCGCACCGGGGCCACTTGAGTTTGCTTGCCTTGCACCTAATGAGCTTCGCACGTCCAACTTTTTACGGAGCAAAGCTTTCCTTGGATTTGCTGTGAGGCCGGGGCGGGCGCTTGGCAAGGGCCGCACTGAAGCGGCGGGGCGGGGCGGGGCGGGGCGGGGTGGGGCAGGGCGGGGCGGGGCGGGGCGGGGCAGGGCGGGGTGGGGCGGGGCGGGGCGGGGGTCTGGCCGAGAGACGCGGCACGGTTACCACACCGGCGCAGTGCATCCCCTACAGCCCTGTGTGAAACTCGGCACGCAGAGAGTGAGGAACCTAAGTTTGTCAGGGACAAGATGAAACGTCCGTTCGTGTCGTGTTGGCCCCGCCACTCTCATACCGGAAGCATACGATGCCCCAACAACCATCCGACCACCGTTGTATTTTTGAAGAGTTGCCCCCCCCAAAAAAAAAAAAACAACAACAACATAACAACCCACACCGGCGACCGGGGTAGGGAAACCCCATAACAAACGCCTGAATAGGCAATAACTGCGGTACCCAAGTCTGGCGAAGCCCCTGCCCCCCTCACACCCCCCACCCCCTGGTCCAAGCACTTTCTATTTTCAGCATTTTTCATGTTTTCACTGTTGAAGAAGGCGGCAGCGGCGCGTATGGTGCGCGCAAATGCGCGCGAGGTGGTCCTTATCGTTATCACGACAGCGCGACGCCCCCCTACGAAGCCCCCCTGCGAAGCCCCCCGTGGCGCCCTCACCTTCCTTATTACCTTTCCTATCTTATCGACGCGTCGCATTAAGGTGTAGGAAGCCTCTGGCCCGCTGTCGCTTAGCACCTTGACGAGACACACACACGCTCACACATACACACACAGAACCGAAGGGAAAAAAATACCCCTGCCGTCGTCGTCGGTTTCAAAGCCCTCCTGCCTGGATGGTCGTGTGGTTTTGTTTTCCTTGGCCTCGCCGCGGGTTCAAGTACTACCGCTACCGCTGGAGCGCGCGGAGATTTGGGCACATTAGTTGTTGTTATTGGTGGTAGTGGTGGTGGTGGAGATGGTGGTGGTGGTGGTGGTGGTGCCGCGTGTCTGAGCGCCCTTTGGCCGCTGCATGGCGTGTGGCATATGGAATGAATGCAATATCGCATGAATCACGTAACATACCAAGAAGCCCACTTTGACCATATGGCGGCTTCAGGCTGCCTGTGTGTATGTCTGTGTGTGTGTGTATGTGTGTGTGTGTGTGTGTGTGTGTGTGTGTGTATGCGGATTACCATACACACACGGCCCATCGCACGAATGCGGGACCTCCTGTATTACGTAATGCATGGACTGTCATGCATGGACCCCCAGTCGGCTGAAGCCCAACCCCGCACCTATACAGCCCTGCGGTTTTCCCTCAGAAATACAGAAAAAGAACTCAATACTGCGCAGCTGCTTTGCTCTCTACTCTGTGAGGATTTCTCTCTCTCTCTCTCTCTCTCTCTCTCTCTCTCTCTCTCTCTCTCTCTCTCTCTCTCTCTCTCTCTCTCTCTCTCTCTCTCTCTCTCAAAGTCATCCATGTTTTATCACAGTACAGCTTTTTTCTATCTTTGAAGATCCTCACATACGTCACCTTGTTCACGTCGAATAATTAGGAAGCATACGTGTCAGGGAAGGCAGTCGAAATCCCCGCTTAGAGACAGTTTAATTCGATGCCGCCTGCTTTGCCGTCGAAATCCTCCCAAATTCAAATGAGTGTTTTTCTGATCGGCTTACCGACACGGAGCAAACGTGGGCACTCTATCGACAAGCACCCCGCCCCCAAGCCCGTCCCCAGCGGCCCGCCCCCAGCCGCCGCCCCTACCCCCGGCCCGACCCCCCACGTGCCCCCGTCCCCCTGGACACCACCTAGCCTTCTTAGCATAATATCGTCGTCCCCAAACGGACGTCCGGTCGCGGCCACCCCACCCGACCCTCACCCCTCCGCACCCCCACCCCCACCTCCACCACTCCTCTGCTTATTTGATCACGAACGAAACCAACATGTGTGCGGCCCCTTACTTTTCGCAAGAGGAAAAACAAAAGAAATGAACCCCCAACACACGGTCCGAAACAACAGGGAACGGCAGTGTTTTTGATTTCGTCTTTCGAATATGGAGGAGAGTATGAAACTTGATTTTTTTTCTTACGCACTCCATTTTCGGCCTTTAGCCATGCTCTTGGCCCAGCTAGCTGAAGCTTTCGCCAGCAGAAAATTGAAGACATGAACGTTTCAAATGAGATCTGCGCTGCGTCGTAAAATATTGCACCTGGCTGGTATTCGAACCGAGGACAAGGTCAGCGGCCCACGCACGCCGGTCCCAGCTGCACACACCTGACTTTGGGCGTTGCGCTTCGGGTTCGATCTCGCCTCGCGGCGCGCTTCCCACGGCATCTGTCACCTCCGAGCTCTCATGCTTCTGTCTCTGTCGCTCCCGCCGCGGCCGGCCGACCGTGTCCCGCGGCCCCCGAAGGTGGGAGTGAGACGCGACGAGTCGTGGATGTTTTGCAAAGCGCAGCGTGCGGATGAGCGCTTAATTTATTCGAAATGAGAGCCACTCGGGCGCCCATATGGGCCATCCAGGTGGCAACTTGACTAACTATCTGGCGGTGTGCCCGGCCGGCCCGGCCTGCCCCGAGGCTGAGGATGCAGCTGCTGCTGCCACTGCTGCTGTGCTGCTGTTTCTGCTGATGCCGCCGCTACTGCCGCTGCCGCTGCTGCTGCCGTACGGAGCACAGGGGTAATGCCGCGATTAGTACAAACAAACTGCCAGAGCGCTTCTGCGCCGACGAAAACGTTAATTTTTGTTACTGTAGTGAGGTCCATAGCGGTCAGGGGGCGGGCGCAGGCGCCGTGCACGAACCTCCGTCAAAATTATTATTATTATTATTTTCTCGCTGAAAAATTTGGAATAATACTGCCTCTATTATTGTGGAATTCCCGAGTCGGCATGGAGCGCTCATGTTTGCCGCCGCTACCGCGCCCACCGCTGCCACCGCAGTGGCAGAGTTCGCTCTGAAAATTGGCAACGCGCGCAACAGTCGTAAAATTCGCATTGCCGAGGGAAGGTCACAGAGCGTTCGTATCGCAGCGCATTCGGTGTATTCGCACCGAAATAGTGCACATGGGTGTGTGTGTGTGTGTGTGTGTGTTTGTGTGTGTGTTTGCGCGCGCGCGCACGTGAGTGTGGAGGTGGTGGTACATAAGACCCGAAGCACGGGGTCACACACACACACACACACACACACACACACACACACACACACACACACACGTCAATGCAGTGGCCGCGAACCGAACCTCACTCCTGTTTTCATAACGACGGGAGTTTGGTGCATAGCTTCGGTAGTGGTTGGGTGCGGCTGGTTGCCAAGAAGAAGAAGAAGGAGGAGAAGATGAAGAGGAAGAGGAGGAGTAGGATGAGCAAGGAGGACCAAGGGGAAGAAAAAGACTCGGAAGAAGCATAAGACGCACCGTGAGCCATTCATTTCAACGGGTCCGCGAGGTGACGTCACGAGGACTAGTTACGCAATCGGTGCGCGGACAGCGGATCCCACTCCGAATCACCGCTGCGCTTCAATTTCACACCTCGCTAAATTCCATTCGTACTGATTTTTTGGCGGTGGCCCGAGTCATACCTCGAATTTCTCACTCGATTCGATCTCGTTTTGCTCACGGTATTCGCGCATACGGCCAGGATCGCGATGGCGCGATGACCGCCGTTCACACGTTAGCAGAGAAGAAGGTCACGGGACGGACAGCGTCACCGCCGTGTGATCGCTGGGTGCAGGTGGATTTTTCATAATTATGTCCGACCCGGTGTAATGGGAACGTCGCTGCGCCGCCCACGCCCAAATGTCTGGCCTGGTCTGGTCTGGCTTGTACCTCCGCCACTACAGCTGCTGCTGCTGCTGCTGCTGCTGCTGTGGTGGCTGCGTCGCTATTCTCGTCGCGGTCAGTGTGAGTGCGCGCACGCCGCACACGCACGCACACACACGCACGCACACCTGTGACGTCACGCCTGCGTTCGGCCCGCAGACGCTCCGCACGTTAAGGCCCCCTTGAATGCAGATTGTACGGACGGGGTGCGACGACGTGAACAAATGACGCGTGTCATCACAGACACCGCCCCCTCCTCCCTCCTCTGTCCATGAGAGGCCTTCCCCACTCCCTTCTCCCCGCACCTCCCCCACCCCCTCTTACACACACACACAATGGAGAATGCATGTCACCGCTTCATCACTGAATCGGCCATGTAGCAAAATAAGAAATTTGCAGAAAATTTCGTATTTGTAATGTAGAATACATTTTTTTTGGTGTGTGTGTGTGTGTGTGTGAAAGAGAGAGAGAGAGAAAGAGAGAGAGAGAGAGAGAGAGAGAGAGAGAGAGAGAAAGAGAGAGAGAGAGAGAAAGGGAGAGAGAGAGAGAGAACTACATTGTGGAGGGAGGGGGTTGAGGATGATGGATTGCCGGGCCATTAAAGTGCGGCCAGAATGTTAACGACGGGTCGAAGTATAAGAACCGATCCGAGCAGCTGCCTCGGGGGTCGGCGGGGACCCCAGTGGTGACCTCGGTGCGGGCCTGGGCGGGGGCCGACAGGAGATACCGGACAGGACTGGATCTTACCGCGCCCCCGCCCCCCGAGTCACACCTAAGCCCTGCGCCCCTACGCCTCACCCTCTCTCATACCATTCCTCCCCCTCCCCTCCCCCCTCGCCACTCCACTGCCACCACTGAGGTCGCGTTCCGATCGCTGCTCTGGGGTCGCTCTTAATTGCAGCATTCTCCCCCGGGGGTTAAAAAGGGGCACATTCCATGCCACTTCCCGACATGATCTGAGCCGGGCGGGGCCGAGTGAGGTCCTGCGGTGAGAGAGAGACAGAGAGACATAGAGAGAGACGGAGAGATAGGGGAGGGGAGGAGGAGAGTAGATTGTGGAGGGATGGGTTGTAAGCCTCCCCCTTTATTTCGTGTGCTGGACGAGGTCATTTCCCGAACTTGTTCCACCACAACCACCTCACGTCTCCGTGCTGATGATGAAAGGGCATCGCATTTCGCCTGCCCTTTTTATTTTTGTTTTCTCTCTCTTCGCATTAATTATTTATTTGTGTTTCTCTCTCTCTCTCTCTCGCTGTGCTATGACCAGTCGGCTGGCAAATAAAACAAATAAAGTCACTAGCAACAAAAGAGCGGGCGGGCGGTTTGTAATTATAGCCAACCAAGGCAGCCAGCATTGCGTGAGCGAAGTAAATGCCAATTGGGCCCAGGGCCTCTGTGGGGTCTGTGGGGCAGCGGCCGGCCCAGCACCGCGGCCGCTGCTCGTTGGGGGAGCATTAACGGTTTTGTCTGTCCCTCCAACTCTCTCTCTCTCTGTCTCTCTCTCTCTCTCTCTCTCTCTCTCTCTCTCTCTCTCTCTCTCTCTCTCTCTCTCTCTCTCTCTCTCTCTCTCTCTCTCTCTCTCAAGGCCCTCGGGCCCAGCCCTCCGGGGCCGCGCCCTGAGCCCTGCGTGCCCTTCGGGTGGGCCCGCGGGCCGTATGTAGCCCAAGCCCAGCCCCGGTCCGGGAGCGATATGGCCGCACTTGTGTGTGTCCTGGCGGAGGTCCTGGCGGAGGTCCTGGCGGAGGTCCTGGCGGAGGTCCTGGCGGAGGTCCTGGCGGAGGTCCTGGCGGAGGTCCTGGCGGAGGTCCTGGCGGAGGTCCTAGCGGAGGTCCTGGCGGAGGTCCTGGCGGAGGTCCCGGCTGCCGGCGCTGTGCTGGCGCCGCTGGGACAGTGCGGCGCTCTCTGCAGCCTCTGATTCAGTTAGCTAAGGGAGCGTGACATCAAACAGCCGCATCATCATCACGTTGTGACAGTCGGCCAGCCCGTCCCGGCCCTCTCTAAGGGCTGAGGGCTGTGGCGGCGGGCCCGGCAGGCAGGAGGCCCGGAGGCCCGGCGGACAGGAGGCCCAGGCGCGGATCCAGAGGGGAGGGGGGGGGGGATGTACCGCTCACTGCCTACTTTCAGGCGGATTGTAACGCGAATTTGCCAACCAGGCACAAGCGCACTCACACCCGTCCCGAAGCAAATGTTGTGTGCCACCTAAGGCTGACTGTTTGGGTGTCTTGCGATGAGAATGTAAAGCGTCATACGCAGCTGCTGGACTCTCCGCCTCTCCGTCACACACCCATTCAACGGGGGAGAGAGAAAGAGAGTGAGAGAGAGAGATGAGAGGAGAGGGAGAGAGAGAGAGAGAGAGAGAGAGAGAGAGAGAGAGAGAGAGAGAGAGAGAGAGAGAGAGAGAGAGAGAGAGCGAGGGAGAGAGATGAGAGAAAGAGAGACGAGAGAGCGGCGCTTCTCATGGGATGGGCCGTGGTGTCCGTCGCCGCGAAGCCCGCCAACGACAACTCAAATTGTTAATCACCTCGTGGCTGTGCGCTGTGCGGCGGGGGCGGAGGGCGCAGCGCGGCAGCAACATTGTCCACGTCTCCCCCCCCCCCCCCCCCCCTCCCCCCTCCCCCCCCTCTCCGCCTCCTCCCGCTGCAGCACGCAGGGGCCGAACGGCCGAACGGCCACTGACGCACGATTGTTTACCAAGGCATTGGCGAGCGGCCAAGTCGGGGCCTCGGCACACGCAGCAGCAGCAGCAGCAGCAGCAGCAGCAGCGGCGGCGGCCCGGCCGGCGAGGTAGAGGAAGAAGAGGAGGAAGAGGATGAGGAAACAAGGGCAGCAGCAGGGAGATGACGTGATTGCCATGACGGCCAGGTCGTGTGTGTGTGTGTGTGTGTGTGTGTGTGTGTGTGTGTGTGTGTGTGTGTGTGTGTGTGTGTGTGTGTGTGTGTGTGTGTGTGGATCGTGAGGATCACAAGAATGTGCGTGCCGCCGCAGGGCCGTGAACGACCAACTAGCTGTGAACTGTGGGCAGCTGTAGGTGCTGTCAGAAATGTGTGCGGAGCCGCGGTATTTGAACCCGCCGCCGCCCAGACGGGCCCCGCCGGCCCCCGCGCCTGACGTCACTTTTATTTCACTCGCGCAATGCAGCGGCCGCCTCATAAGGAAACGGCATATAAAATGTTACGGCGCATCGTTAAAAAGAAAGCATCGCAAGAAGAAGAAAAAAAGTATAATGCGACATTACATTCCGCGCGTATATAGAGGGGGAGGGAGATAGAGATGGGAATATAGTGGGGGTGAGATGGAATGGAGGAGAGGGGTAGATAGAAGAGGGTGTGTAGAGGCGTTCGTGCGGCTAACAATAGGCCCCCGGCCGTGGCCAGTACCCAGGCTAGGCTGGCAGTGGGCTGGCAGTAGGCTGGCAGTGGGCTGGCAGTGGCTTTTGGCACGGGGCGGGGCTGGGCCGTGCGGCCGTGCTCACCAGGCCACCCTCTCTAGAGCGATGATGCCACACTGTGGAGCCTGGCGGAGCGCTGCAGAGCAGAGCGGATCGCAGTCGAGCGATATGCCGCTGAGACGTTCATGTTGGCGGGTGGCAGGCGGCGAGTCCCTGTCAGAGCAGCCGGCGGGCCGCGGTGGCAGCGGTGGCCGCGGTGGCAGCGGTGGCAGCGGTAGCCGCGGTGGCAGCGGTAGCCGCGGTGGCAGCGGTGGCAGCGGTGGCAGCGGTGGCAGCGGTAGCCGCGGTGGCAGCGGTAGCCGCGGTGGCAGCGGTGGCAGCGGTAGCCGCGGTGGCAGCGGTGGCCGCGGTGGCAGCGGTGGCAGCGGTGGCAGCGGTGGCAGCGGTGGCAGCGGTGGCAGCGGTGGCAGCGGTGGCAGCGGTGGCCGCGGTGGCAGCGGTGGCAGCGGTGGCAGCGGTGGCAGCGGTGGCAGCGGTGGCAGCGGTGGCAGCGGTAGCCGCGAGGCCCGGCCAAAATCACTTTGAGTCCTTGGCACACGCACCCTTTGTGAATTTAGACGGAATCACTACATGAATCTTTCGTGAAATTTTCGTGTTTCCTTTTTATTCTTCAGATTCTTGAGATTTTTTGATTAATTTCCTATGGATTTTAGTTGGATTGTTGGATTTTCGAGAGTTATTATCTTCCCCTTGCGCGTGAGGCGTAGTAGTGGTCAGTCTGGGGCTCGGGTTCGATCCCTCCGTGTAGATCCGGGGAAAGCAGAAGGATCAGCCGTATAGACAGAGAGCCCTGGGCGAGGCAGGCCGGGGAGACAACTGCGTGAAAATGGCCATGTGTTGGATCCCTATGTGATCCCCCTCCCCCTCTAGCCCCCCCCCCCCCCGCTCGGATTCTTGGCTACGGCTTGCTAGGACCCGCTCAGCCGTCCAATAGACTCATGCATAGTAATGCGAGACTCTGTGCGCCCTCCCCCCCCCCCTTCCACACCCTTCCCCCACCTCTCCGCACACCCTTAACCCCCGACGTGCAGAGACTTCGATGGCTGTTCAAAAATATGGTGTTCCATCTCGGCGCGTACATCGCCATCTCCAACGGCGGTAACTCGAGCACGGGGTAACTCCCCGAGGGACACATCAGTCCTGAAAACTTTGCACGTGCGGGCAAGCTTTCAAATCTTCATGTTCTCTTCTTTCCCCTTCTCGCCGGTATTCTCAGTGTTTAGTGTTACGCTATTTGCGGCCGACCCCCGGCCAGGCTGTGCTGCGGGTCCGCGGGGCTCCAACTCCACGGGTCTGCTATCGCCGCAGTCATGAGCGCCCCGCATCACGACAGCAGCTACCGGCTGGGCCGAGGCCTGGGCACGCGACCGCGGAGGGTAAACGGGGGGGTAAGCGCGGGGTAAGCAGGGGTAAGCGGGGTGTTAAGGTACGGATTTTGGGGTTGGGTTGGATGATGGAGAAGACGGGGTTGATGCTCAGTTGAGATGTATTCTGGTGGTTCAGAGTTGTTAACAGATGGTTTTGCCACGCGGATGAGTGCACGGTGGTTCCCACGACTTGCCGGAGTCGTGGTGGGTTCGTGACTGCCCGTCGTCGGTTCGGCCCGGCCGCTCGGGCCCGGCGAACGCATCAGCCCGACAGCGCGACATTTGCTGATCAAGCAGTGCCGCGCTGTCTTGCATAGCGCGCGACGAGACCGGACAGCCGGACTTCACCTCAGAGCAGCCTCGAATGGTAGTACCTTAAGGGAAGTTCCAAGGGACTTATCCTTACAGGGGGGTAAAGTGTTGGTAAACGGGAGTAAGCGGGGGGTAAGCGAGGGGTAAGCGCAGGGCAAGGGAAGGGTAAGCGGGGGTAAACGGGAGGTAGGCAGGGGATAAGCGAGGGGTAGGCGCGGGGTAAGCGGGGGGTATGCGGGCCGCGCGCCACCCGCTCGCCAATTTATTTCCTGAGCGACTTGCCGCCGTTACCCCGTTACCCCGCTACCCGCGCGCGCGCGCCGGTTGGCCGCGGTGTAACTGGTCCGGCTTGGCGGGGCTGTTACCGCACGCTACCCGGGACCTCCTGGCGCGTGTGAGTCTGGGCGGTCTCTCTGATGTCCCCTGCCGCTGCCCCCGCTCGCCCCCGAGCCAGAGGGGCCGAGGCGGCCTGCCCCGTGGCGCCCGCCGTGGCCTGCATTGCAGCCGTCGCCCCCTGCCCCTTTTTACACTGCGGGCAGGGAAACGCCGCCGTCGCTCTAATTTTGACTGGCGAGTAACTCCCGGAATAGGGATACCGTTCTGCCTCGGCGCTGTTACGTAAACTTGCACTCCCCCCCCCCCTCCTTGCCGAGACACAAACGGGCAGCGCTATGGAGAGGAGAGAATCCCTTTATAGAAGCTCCTTGGACACGCATTTCTCAGCGCACCGCGTTATTCTTGGTGTTTCGGCGTGTCATTCTTGGCGCCCCGGGCCGGCGGGCCGGCGGGTCGTTGTTGTTGAGTTGGGCACCGCTGTGCGGCACTCAAACAGTTCGGGTCGACAACCGCCGCGCTCGAGCGCCGGACGGACGGCGGCGCGCTCGAGGGTGGGATATGGCCTGAACCGTGTCGGAGAGCCCTTCGGATAGGAAGTAGGACTGCACCGTCGTGGCGAACACCGATACGGAACGCATTCGCCGACCGCACAACGCCTTACAAGTCTCGGGTAGGCAGACCCGGCGCACAGCCGTGAGGGCGAGTTGCCTACCCGCTCCGACGGCAGGGGCTCGGGCGGCAGCTGGACGGGAGGCGAGGGGAGGCGGCAGGAAGGGAGGGGCGGGGCAGTCTGGTGGCCCTGACAGGAATTGGTATGGCGGCGCCGCTCGCACTCACAATATGACTGTTCGCTCAGGAGGGGGGGGGGGGGTCGTTCGGGGTGGATGCGGTGGCCAGTAGGGGGGGGGGGGGGGGGGGGGGGGGGAGGTGAGAGAGGAGTGAGGGGTGGGGGGGCTGAACTTACCGCAGACGGCCCGACGGCTCTGGGGTCGGGCCTTGCTTGGGGAGAGAGAGAGAGAGAGAGAGAAAGAAAAAGAGAGAGAAAGAAAGAGAGAGAGAGAAGATAAACTCGGAAGGAAACTGCCATTACGCAGGGCTGACGCCGGGGCTGACGCCCGAAGCACGCCACTTATCCAATTCGAGATACGAGTGCGCAAAAACGAGGGGGAGGGGGGGAGGGGGGGAATTAAAAGCGGAACGCAGCTGCCGTGTTGGCTCCCCTGAGTTGTGAGGGGCGGAGGGTAGCATCGGATTGGCTATCGGCAGTGTGGTCGTCGACATCGAAAATGACGAAGCGTGTCGCAAAAGCGTTGCGGGGGACCGCGGCTTTGACTTGCCGGCCAAGTGCCCACGCGGACTGTGCGGCCGCGTAACAAATCGCGTGTCAGATGCTTCGGGCCGGGCGGGGACCGGGAGTTCGGGCGGGAGGTACGTACTCCGGCGAACAGTGACACCGCACTGATTGGCCAAAAAACAAAAAAAAAAAAAAAAAAAAAAAAAAAAAAACACAACAAAACACACGAAGCGGTAGGTTACGGGAGCCAGACTACATTTTTGTTGTCACAACAAACGTTTTCGTTGGGTCACTTGACTTTTTGTTGGTTCAACTAACAAATATAGTTTTAGTTCTGAGAACAAAAAAATTGCTGTGACTGGAAATCGACTCAATAATGAGCTGCGACCACTAATCCCTTTTCTCCGTATGCAGACTGCTATGAGCAATGCATTCACCGCCTGCGAAGCCTGGGAAGTAATTGCCCGTTCATGTGGCAACACTGCGCACTGAGCCAGGTGAGCTCCACACACGGTCATACGGTCCTCGCCTTGGCCGGAAGGGTGTCGAACGAGTAGCTCGGCTCAGCAGGTCGGCCCTCCTTCGGCCTCCGCTGCCCCTGCCGCAGCCCGGCCGGCCTCCAGGGCCGTGCGCTTGGTGTAGGGCGTGGGGTCCCGTGCGCCGGGGGGCGGCCGGGGGGCGGCCGGGGGGCGGCCGGGGGGGGGGGCGGGGGGGGGGGGGGGACTATACACGCACCTCCCCGCGCTGTACAATGGCTACATTCCTTTCCCCCGGGGGAACATTACTTGTCCCGCTCGGCCTGCGGTTAAAGCCCCGAGCCGGGCCGGGCTGTGGCCACCGGGGCCCGGCCCGGCTGGGGCGGGGGCCGCGGGGGGCGGCCACACCCCACCGCCCGCGCCGCCCCGAATGGGCTTTGGTGACCATTTCCGCGCGCCCCGCCGGCCCCGCTGGCCCCGCAGCGAGCCCAGCGGCCGCGCACCGGCCAGAATGAAGCTCTTAGTTTCCTGGCCGGGGGGCCGAGGCCGAGGCCCCCGCCGAGGCTTCACTGTTTTCGTGAGCTCACCGCCCCACACTTTGCAGCCTCCAGACACGTTTCCCCCGGGATTAAGTAGAGAAAAGTAGAGTGGAATGGCGTGGCGCGGCGTGGCGGCTGTCCGTGATGCGCTCGTGCCCGGGGTCCGGAGCGGCAGCACAGCACAGAGCCGAGGGGACAACCACTCATTAAAAATGGGTACACAGATTTCAGGATTTCGTCGGAGTACACCCCGTAGTTTCCGTTAATTTTAGAATTTTATTGCTTTTCTGGCCATTTCAGCCTGTGCGGGTACTATTTTTCGAAAAGAAGTCACGGTGGCGCTCCTTCTGAAAGATGCGAAACAGCCGTCCTCGAGCGCCGCGCGGCGCCCTGCTGCGCGCTCAAGGGCGGGGTCCATACCGGAATGCGCGTGGCGGGCGTCTCAGCCACAGAGTCGTAATTTGTGGACTCGGCTGCGGCGGTTGCATTATCCGCTGCATTTCCAGCGAAGGCGGCGGCAGTGGCAGCTGGCGGAATACCATTACCCTGCAGGCGCCCATAGGCCACCAGGCACGGCCGGGCGCGCCACCAGCCGAGCATGGAAAGTGATCCCTGGGCGTAAGTGGCGTAAGGCCGTGACTGCCTGCATGCCGATGAGACGCTCGGGGGACTGTTCAATAAATCATCCCCATCGTGCCGGGGAGAGAGAGAGGGGGAGAGAGAGAGTGAGAGAGAGAGAGAGAGGGAGAGAGAGGGAGAGAGAGAGAGAGAGAGAGAGAGAGAGAGAGAGAGAGAGAGAGAGAGAGAGAGAGAGAGAGAGAGAGAGAGAGAGAGAGAGAGAGAGAGAGAGGGGGGGCGAGGCGCACATACCCTCCGGGCCTGATGCGATCCGCGCTGAGCTGGGATCTGTAGTGTTGGGGGTCCGCTATAGTCCCCGGGTTCAAACACCGGGAGCTCCGTATCTTTTTTCCCCCCCTTTGGCGGTGTGATCTGGCAGAGCACACACGCTGTTGACCCTGGGTCGGTCCTGGTCCTGGTCCCGTCTTGGACCCGGCCCCGGCAGCATAGGCCACCGTCTGGCCCGGCTCGTCTCGTCTCGGCTCGGCCCGGCTCGGCTCGGCCCGGCTCGTCTCGTCTCGGCTCGGCCCGGCTCGGCTCGGCTCGGCTCGGCTCGTCTCGGCTCGGCCCGGCTCGGCTCGGCTCGGCTCGCGAGCTATCTGGGCCGGGACATGGGGCTAGTTCCATCAATTGCCTTGGCCCGGGACCGCGATGGGCAGCATCGGGGCAGCGGCCAGGACCGTCGGCGGCGTACAGGCTGTGCCGCGCTGTGCCGGGCTGTGCCGCGCTGTGCCGGGCTGTGCTGTACCGTGCCGGCCACACCAATTCAATCAGCCGCTCCATTCTGCCCAATAGGCCCCCACACCCCACACGCCCGGCCCGCCCGGCCCGTCGGATCGCTGTACTCTGCTGCGGGGCCTCGCGTTGCCGTCCGCCGCCCGTCTACTGGCCTCCCGGGCAGCACCCATCCGGAAGGGAGGCCGCAGCGGTCGGCCGGCGGTCGTCTGGGGTCCAGTACTGCTGTCCGGTCCACTGCCGCCGCCCCGCCCCGCGCCGCCACCCCGGAGGCGCCGCCACCGCCGACCCGACACAATATCCGTGAAAGGATTCGTTCATTTAGCGAATGGAAAAGACATGCCGAGTGGCTACGACCCGCCCACACTACTTCCTCGTCCGCGTCTGACCTCGGCGAGGGGGTGCTGCTGCTGCTGCTGCTGCTGCTACTACTGCTGCCGCTGCTGCTACTACTGCTGCCGCTATTATTTCTCCTCCCCTCTCCCCGCCCCTCAACGTATCTCACCTCATTCCGGCAGGACCTCAAAGAATTTCAAAGAAGACGGGGCTATGTTAAGATTTGGTTGAGTATGTTAGGTCCACTTGGGGATACTTAGGAAAAATTTAGAAGGGTCTGTGAAAATAACTCATCGTGGTCATTCGATTATTTTTCGGGTTTCCCAACATATATACTAGAAGATTCAATCCGCAAGAGGCTTTAAACGGCCTTGCAGTATATTGTGTGGGGGTTCTGCATTTCCCCCCATATACGTTGACCGACCGTGTCACGCTGAGCCAGAGACATGGGAATAACACTACGCTGTTGTCATCATCATCTCTCTCTCGCTCTCTCTCTCTCTCTCTCTCTCTCTCTCTCTCTCTCTCTCTCTCTCTCTCTCTCTCTCTCTCTCTACCCCCCCCCTCCTCCTCCTCTCTGCCTCCTCTCCGGTGACGAGACGACACCGATCCAGGGGCAGGGCCGCAGCCGAGGTCGGGTCAGGACCTGTTGCCATGCCAGGCCACGACCGCTCTGCGCGTGGTATTCTCGCATTGCCTTGTGTGTGTGTGTGTGTGTGTGTGTGTGTGCGCGCGCGCGCGCGTGCGTGCTCGATCACAGGGACGACCGCTCATATATGAAGTCCATTCACCGCAAACACTCGGCGACATAACGTCCCCGTGGCCAGAGCGTATACACTGAGAGAAATGATTCGGCGTACGGACCGAATGTTTGGTTATCAGGCCTGAAGTGGGAACAAATCTAACACTTCTGACGTAGGGACGAAAACTTCAGACGGCGTCTTTCACGCTTTAGTGACGACGTCCGAAGTTTTCGCCCCTGCGTTTTAAGTTTTCGTCCCTACTTCAGAAGTGTTTGATTTGTTCCCACTTCAGGCCTGATAACCAAACATTTGGTCCGTACGCCGAATCATTTCTCTCAGTGTACGACAGCCGGGACCTCCAGATGCACGGAATAGTTATTCGCAGGAGAAAAATAAGGAGAGGCGATGGTTTACAAGTTGTGTGGGCTGCTCTCAATAACTACAACCCCTGACTTTTATTTACATTTCTTTTCAAAAATGTCCGGCGCGCGCGCGTGGCTCGACGTGTTTCGTAGCCAGCGGCTGACGTGCCGGGATCACCCCGCTCGGCGGCTTCTTTATCACCGAAATCCGCTGTGTCATTGGGCACACATCGCTGCCGCCCGTTATCGGCACTCACGTCGACACACACACGCGCACGCGCACACACACACACACACGCTCACGGTGTGGACGCAGGGGATGGCGGTGAGCACGGCGCTCCAGCGCGGAATGGCACGACCCGAGAGTGATCATATCACGGATTTGGCCCATATACGCTGCCGGACCCGACGCGACCCGACCCGACCTGACCCTTCAGAGGGCAGGGGCAGGGGAAGGCACCGGCTCCAGGACAGGAGGCGAGGGCGGCGCTAACGGCGGCACAATACGGTATACAGCCCCCGTCTAAAATAGTCCCCCTCTTCCGCCCGGACGTCACTCTCTCTCTCTCTCTCTCTCTCTCTCTCTCTCTCTCTCTCTCTCTCTCTCTCTCTCTCTCTCTCTCTCTCTTTCACTCTCCGTTACCGACCCCTTCTCGTGTATCGGCCAGTAATGCGACAGAGTCCGTCATTTGTGACAGCGATACCCCCCCCCCCTCTCTCTCTCTCTCTCTCTCTCTCTCTCTCTCTCTCTCTCTCTCTCTCTCTCTCTCTCTCTCTCTCTCTCTCTCTCTGTCCGCCCCTTACGGACGCACCTGGGTAGGCAACCCGATTTCAGCATTGCCAGGGGAGCACCCTGTCCGCGTGTCTCTTATTTCTTCCTGTCGGCCGCCGCCCCCGCCGCCCCCATCGCCACCCCCGCCGCCACCCCCGCCGCCGCCTCCACGCGCGCCCTGACGTTGAGATATAGAAGGCCGTGTGTCCGGGCTGGTGCCGACGGCTTCGGCTCGGTCTCACGGCAGCACGCCTCGCCTCCACTTGTCACCCGACCCCAGACTCACACAATTACCATGTTGTTCTCTAACAGCCATTTGAAAAAGCGGTTTTAGAGGCCGGTATCCCAGGTGTATCAGTAGCCCTGGACAATTTTGGTTTTAGGCAGTCCCGCAACGCACTATCTTCGTCTCTTTCTGGCTCGGCCAGACGCGTTAGACAGAAAGAGACGGAGATAGTGCGTTGCGGTACTGCCTATAACCATAACTGCCCGTGGCCAATGGTACACCTGGAATGAGCGATCCTCGGATATAACAAATTTTGTCCAAAATTTAAATAAAACACTGTATTCCAGAGTATTTCGTCGCGGCGTATAGCATTAGATAAAGGAAGGTGTTGAGGTGGCGCTGTGCGGTGTCTGACAGCACGGCGACTGACTAATCTAAATTCACGCCGTGTCGCAGTCTTCACACGAAGTAGAAGGGAAGGCGACGCGCACGCGCGCACACGCACACACACGCACGCACACAAACACGCACACAGGCGTGGGCGCGCGTAAGAACACCGTGCCCACCTTCCCTCTCTCTCCCCCTTCGAAGAACAGCCAGGGCGGGACAACGACATTATAAGAAATTTTCGCGACGTGTCGCCGTAACGAATACAATGCGGCCTTTCCGAATTTCTGTCTAATCATTATTTCGCCTGTTCCAGCCCCGGCGGTACTCAGGGCCGCCACACCACCGCGGGAGTTCCGCGAAATGGCGAGCAGGGAGGCGCCGTGTGTGCCGTGCCGGGCACCAAGTAATGTTTGTACATTCCGGGCAGGCAGCGGCGGCGGCAGTGGTGGCAGCGGCGGCAGCGGCGGCTGCGGAGGCGGCGGCGGAGGCGGCAGGCACAGGGCAGAGCGGGCCGCGCATGCGCAGACGTGTGTAATTACGTGATGGGCCCCAACCAAATTACTTTGCTCCGGTAACAAGGCGTAATGCCGGCGTTACAATTCGCGCGGTGCACACACTGCGCGTCCCTCTGCGCTCGCGGGGCCACTGTGTGTGTGTGTGTGTGTGTGTGTGTGTGTGTGTGTGTGTGTCTGTGGGGCGCACTCGTATAAAAATAAAAACATCGAAACTTTTCGTCGATTTAATCAAAACTCGACAAATTCCACCAAAGTTTAATAGAAATTTTAGAAGTGAAGTAATTAAATTTTTCTCTTTGTGTGTGTGTGTGCGTGCGTGCGCGTGCGTGTGTGTTTGTGTGTGTGTGTGTGTGTGTGAATATTTAGGAGCATGTGCATAACAAGGCCAAAAATGACCTTAACCTTACATCTATACTAATCCAGCGCTACCCACAGTTCAACGTAATTCAGCCTAACCCAACATAAGCTAACCTGCCAACCCTATCCTGCCGGCAGCAACACACGCGCAATCCCTCGCTAACTATACGTGGTTTCTTCGTGGGACACACGTGTGGCCGCGTTGTGGCGTGCGGATTCCCGAACACACACACACACACGCACACACACGGCCCACACATGAGCCGCCAATCTCTGTCCAGGTCCTTTGCACCGCTCAAAGGGTTGCGGGGAGCGGAGCGTCAAATTGAAGCCCGGTTTATTGGGGCACGGTGTTGTGAGCGCGGCGAGCACGGCCGCCGACGCTGATTGGCTATCGGCGGCGCCCAATCGCATGCCGCGGCCGCTCGCTCCCTTGCTCTGTCCCTGTCACTCAGCAGGATGCAGAGAGAGAGAGAGAGAGAGAGAGAGAGAGAGAGAGAGAGAGAGAGAGAGAGAGAGAGAGAGAGAGAGAGAGAGAGAGAGAGAGAGCAGGCCGCGAAACAACAACCTCTGCGCCTGTGCTGTTTCAGTTAGGGGCCTTTCAGGAACCACATGACACGTATTCGAGGTAATTGGATTTGCGTTCGAACGCGAAAAATCAGAGCGGGAAAAAGTGCGTTGGAGCCGTCTGTGGGAATCGAACCCACCAAGCCGGAGTCAGGGAGACCCCGGCCCGCGCCAGCGTCCGACAGTTTACCCCAGCACTCTCTCTCTCTCTCTCTCTCTCTCTCTCTCTCTCTCTCTCTCTCTCTCTCTCTCTCTCTCTCTCTCTCTCTCTCTCTCTCTCTCTCTCTCTCTCTCTCTCTCTCTCTCTCTCTCTCTCTCTCTCTCTCTCTCTCTCTTGCACGACGCTACGAATGTTTAGAACGAAGGTCACGAGTTTTTTGAACGCTGAGCGGAATTGGTCATTTGGGTCAAATGACCAAATGACCCCATCATCGGAACCCTCTCGACGAGCCGAGCCGAAGACATACACTACTGTCATGGCGTTAGACTTCATATTAATCACTAAGAACGCCTGAAGACCATCTGTGGGGTCCCTCAGCTGTCTGCGTGCGCGCGTGCGTGGCTCGTGCGCGGCACGTGCCGGGTGCGAGTTCTCTATGCAGCGAGTGCATCGCTAGGAACTGACACGCCGGGGCAGCCGGGACTCGGGCCAGGCGCTGCAGTGACGTCAGCGGTCTAGCCATTGGCCGTGGCCTCGCCAATCCCAGAGTTGCGCACGGGTTCGCCGGGGCCCACCCGAGGCCCGCCTACCTCACCGCGTGTCACCAACAAGCTACGTCATACACCGCCGACGTGAAAACGGCTGCAACAGGCGGGACGCGAACCCAGGACCCGGGTTCTGGCGTCCTCGGGCTGCAGGCCGCGGCGGCAGTTAGCGGCATCCATGACACTCGTAATGGTGGTAGTTTATGTGCCGCCCGCTGCGCCCGCTGCGCTCTGGCGACAGGTGTGTCCTACCCCAGAAGTCCACTCCACACCTCGCAGCTCGCGTATATTCCGGAAGGTTTCGCCACAACGCGGAACACATTCGGCCGCACTCGCACGCTCCGCCAATCAGAGACTATTGAGGGTGCCGAAAATAGCGGCCGCGCGGGTTCAAATACCGCTCTGACACAGTTTCTTTCTGTTTGTTTTCGCCTGCACCACGTGTTATTTTCCCAAAGGACACACACAACACACACACACACACACACACACACACACACACACACACACACACACACACACACACTCACATGGGGGTGTTAAAAAGGGCGCGTCCCCCATACAACTCGTTGAGCACCACAATATGTCCCGCCGGCCTTCACCGAAAGCCTCCGTGGTGTGTGTGTGTGTGTGTGTGTGTGTGTGTGTGTGTGTGTAATTGCGTGTCTGTGTGTGTCTATGTTCGTCTATGCGTGTGTCCACCGTATTTTTCGCCACTAGAGCAAAGTACGGCTCACGTGGCGCCCATGCCGCGCCGTGGACAATGCACGCCACCCCCTTGTCGCAGGCACCACGCCCCGCCACGCCACACGCCCCGCCACGCCCCGCCACGCCCCGCCACGCCCCGCCACGCCCCGCCACGCCCCGCCACGCAGTCCCAGCGGGGCCGAGGGGCCTAACTATAGTGTTATTATCACGCAAACAGGGTTATCCCCTGATAACTCGGATGCTATGCTGGCTGCGGGCCGTGCGCTGCGGGGGATGGGATCCTTGTCGGGGCGCGAATATATCTTGCCGCCGCTCCACGCCTCCCCCCGTCCCCCTCCCCCTCCTAGCCCCTTCTCCCTTCATCACCTCCCCTCGACACACCAGGCCTGCGCGGAACAAAACGGGGAAACCATTTTAAAAAAAT
This sequence comes from Odontothrips loti, assembly GCA_038380765.1. Lineage (NCBI taxonomy): Eukaryota > Metazoa > Arthropoda > Insecta > Thysanoptera > Thripidae > Odontothrips > Odontothrips loti. The sequence goes on from CM076255.1 coordinate 12,272,816, forward strand.
TCTCCACACATTGATAGGGCAAGGTGGAGCAAGGTAAGGTAGTTGTACTAGGTACAAGATGGCAGAAAGAGGTAGAAGGTGGAACAGGGCAGAGTAGCAAGAACAAGGCAGGACAAGGTAGAAGAATCCATTCTGTACTACATACCAGCCTCTTTTCTCCGTGTCGAACCCCCCCCCCCCCCTCTCTCTCTCTCTCTCTCCCTCCCTTTCGCGTTGCCCGTCTCTGTTTGCTAGCAAAGGACCGTAAACTAAACAAGGACCCTGGGTTCTGGGCCCGCCCTACACAACCAGCGCTGACAGGACAGCAGGACGGGTGCAGGAACGGAGAGAGGGCAAATTTTCAACTTCTCTCCACGAGGTCAAGCACAAGTAGAGCCGACTACTGGCATCCCGAATGCCGCAGCAGCCGCTGCCACCGCTGTTGCTGGGCTGTTTTGTTGGCAGGAGCCGTTTCGCTGCTGTACCCTTTCACCCCGCAAGGGCCACAGCCCCGAGCCGGCTGACCACTCGCAAAACAAAGAGTGCCGGTAAAGAGGGGGTTTGATGCTTTATCTATTGGGCTCTCGAGCACGGGGTATCCAGCCGGCATGTGGTCTTGCCGTCCTACAGGGTGAGCGAGCGCTCGCCAACGACAGCCTCACCATCGTTGTCGATTCGATTGCCGCTCATCAGTGGCTCCAACTTGTGCCGAAAGACGGTCACGGGCAGCCGCTGTGCGCCTCTGTGTGTTAATGTGTAGGCGACCATTCGCTCACATCGTCGCTTGTCAAGCAGTTTATGTCGACAAAAATATTTTCGTCTGTCTCAACTCGAAGAACGCAATGCGCGACATTGACATCAGTTTTCATTGATTACATAGTCTAGAAAAGATTATGAAAAAAAATAATCCAAGAACGGAATGTGATGCCCACTCTAACGCTTCTAACGTGTAGTTATTATTCCCCCTGGCTTCGACATTATTTTCCAGCTCGAATCGAACTCTGCTTACTTCTCAAGAATGTCGAAACTTGCCGGGCGAGCATTATTCATGCCCCCCCTCCTCTCCCCCACATAAAGAAGACAAAAAATCCACATTTCCGCCACCCCATTACCCACCCTGCTCTCTTCCGAAATGCATAGGGGGAGACGGGGATGCAATCTGACCCGCCTCGTCCCGTCACAGACTCGACATCACGTGACCCCCCCTCTCTCTCTCTCTCTCTCTCTCTCTCTCTCTCTCTCTCTCTCTCTCTCTCTCTCTCTCTCTCTCTCTCTCTCCAGCGCGGCACACGGATGTTATCTTGGAGAGGCGGAATGGGACAGGAAAGAAGGACGCAGGCGTGCACCTCTTGCTACTGGAACTGTAAGGGCAGGCTGGCAGAAAGAGAGAGAGAGAGAGAGAGAGAGAGAGAGAGAGAGAGAGAGAGAGGGGGGGGGAGAGAGAGAGAGAGAAGCGACAGAGAAGATGCGCTGCAGAGGCGCATTGCAGGTGACGCCGCCTACCGCGGCCCCGCAGTGACAGCTCAGACAGCACTTGGAATAAATGCATGCTGATGGTTTGCGATTGACTCCCAGCCGAGGCTGCCTGCCTGCTGCGCCCCCGTGTGAGGATACGATTGCAGCAGCAGTCAGGTGCCGGATGGAGGAAAGGAGGGGGGGGGAGTACAACACTCCGTTCGGACACGCCGAGGCTTACCTCGCGATGACAACGCCTCATCCTCTTTATTCAGATCGTGATCGACACAAAGCCGTGCAGGATCTGAATCAACAGCCAGCAGGAGCAGCAGCAGCAGCAGCAGCAGCAGCACCAGCAGCAGCAGCAGCAGCAGCAGCAGCAGCAGCAGCAGCAGCAGCAGCAGCAGCAGCAGCAGCAGCAGCAGCAGCAGCAGCAGCAGCAGCAGCAGCAGCAGCAGCAGCAGTCCATAGCGGAGGCGGAGTGCCGCCCGGCCGCCCAGCCCATACCTGCGCGGTTTGTCCAGTTCGGTCCGCAGTTTGTACTACCTAGATAAATAAACAGTGCAGGAAAAATGAAATTTCCCGTTCATCACGTCGCTCCGCGCCCCAGTTTATCTCTCTCGCACGCTTCTCCGCGCTTTTAAATGTCGCAGCCTTTTCGCGCGCTCGCAAAAAAAGAAGGGGAAATTGGACGTGATTTTCGGTCTCCTTTATCGCGTTTGTGCTACGTCTGAGGAGGAGGAGGTGGAGGAGGAGTGGCCTCATTGGCCGCGCCGAGCGCAGGTTTACCCGGTTGGAAAAGGGCGGGCCCGCCTGATCCATTTAAAAACAAAATGAGGACCGCTCCCGGCTCCTGGGCTTTTTGGCCGCAGCCGCAGGGCCTGCGGGCGGGCCGGGCTATCTCTCTCTCTCGCTCTCGCTTTAGCTCTCTCTCTCTCTCTGTTCCCGGAAGAGGCCGGCAGATGGCCGCAACACGCACATCATCTCTCTCTAGTCCGCGCGCAGAGCAATATGTCTAAAACACGCGGTATATTTCTAAGTCGGAGCACACCCGCGCACTGTTCCATATCTAAAATATTTTTAAAAATAATTAAAAACAAACGTTTATATAGGTCATGAATTTTACGTAAGCAAGACCGCCGTGCTTGCGGTGCCGTACCGCCTTTTTTATCCCAGCTGGAAATAATGGCAATAGCTGGGTCGATGCTGCGAATTTTATTGCACCAGTAAGTGTGAAAGGACGCCGTTTACCTTGACCGCTGCTGGCTGCGCCCCGACAAGCCACAACCGAAAGGCACCGGCACGGCACGGCACGGGGGAAGGGAAGGTTTATAAGCTCTCCTTTTGATGTTTCAAATTCTGCCTCGATTGAATTATAGATTGCGGTCTGAGAGGGACACACTCTCTGTCTCTGGAGGAGGAAGGGAGGGGGACGGAGGAGGGGGGGGGGGAGATAAGCGCGGGAGCCTTGCCTAGCCTCGCGCCGACCCCCAGCGGCCGATAGGCGGTGCAGTTATCTCTTGAGTTACGAAGCTTTGCCGCAGCCGCTGCCGGAGCGCGCTATGCCGGCTCTATGTCAGGCCGGAGGGTTGACTTGCCGGATGACTTCGAACGCCCTTCTAGATAAGGAAAGGGCAAAAGAGAGAGAGCGCGTGTCGTTCCGGCGCAAACAAAGGAATAAAGCGGAAGAGGGATAGATATATTTCTGGCCGGAAGTAAATTGTTCACACTAGATGAACAAAATTGCTGGGTCGATCGCCGGAGAGGGTAGAACCGCCGCGGCGCGGTTTGAGAAGGCCTGGCCGGGCAGCGGCGGGGTTTGCAATCTGCCGTTGCGGTTCGCGGCAGAGAACAATTCTTCTCAAAGCAGGGCGCGCGCGGAGAAAAAGCGGAACTCGTTCCGTCAGAGAATAACAGATGAATGCTGCGGGGGTGTAAGTGGAATGGGTAATCGCCTTTTCCGATGAGATTGATGGTTCCCGCGTAATAAGAGAGGAAAACTCGAAAAAAAAAATCACAGCATTACTAATGCACTTGAAATACGAGGAAAATAACTGCAGGACGAAAACGACGTCAGCATAAATTAGTCAGAGAGCAGCTGCGGTATCACGCTAGTTGCGCTGTGCTCTCTGAGAGTGAATAGGTCATTTTTTGGCGATGAGGAACATGAATGGGAAGTTTTGAAAACTTCATATTGAAGAGTTAGACCTGAGTTACAACTAAGCTTGACGCCAGCATTTCAAAACTGGGTTCACATGACCTTTTCCGATAGGAAATGACGAAGTTCGTTTTACGCCTCTTCGGCAAGAAAAGTTCATGTGACCCCCTTTTTTGGAACCCTGGTGCCAAGCTGAGTCTTCCTCAGGTCTCTCAGATTTCAGATCTGTGATGGTAAGTTTTCAAATCAAGGACCTTCATCACCCAAATGTGGGCGATGACCAAGTCCCTTTCATGCTCAGTGTAGAACTCAGTTGATGCGAAAGCAACAGATCGGCCTCTCAATGTTAGGACTGTGAACCGGACGCCGGAAGGCGTGGATTAATGAAGGTGCCGCTGGCAGAGCGCGGCATTTGCAAGTTTGAGAGACGGCGAAGGTGAGGTGGTGTCTCTTTTTTTTTCGAGCTTTTTTTAGCGCCTTCATCTCGGTTCCATTTACTTCGGAAAAAATAAGTAAAATAAGAAATGGCACGGCGCCTGCCGGACGCCCGGGCGGCAACTTCTCCCGTAAGGAACGGCGACTTAGACTCACAAAGAGACATTCATTCTGCTAAGAGCCCGGCCGGCCCGGCACGGCCGCCCTGATCCCGTCGCGATCTCTGCCGCAGCCGCCGCCGCAGCCGCCGCTCTTCGGCCGCTACACTTTCTCACAATCTCAGCCCAGCTGTCCGCGCCGTGCGGCACATCACCCGGCCGAGAAACAAGGGAAGACAAACACGGCAATTAAAAAGTCAAATTAGACGCTCTACATTTTTCACTTCACCGGGGGGGAGCCCGCGACTGTGTCGCACCGGGCGCCGGCGGATCGGGTGCAGAGGATCTTTGCCTCGGAAACGTCAGGCAGAGATCTGGCCTAGTTAATGTATGCGTCAGACCCAGATTATTTAGCGCGAGAGAATTGTTGACGACTGGAAGTCGGCCATTTGCCGCGTCGCGACAGTCCCAAATCCACCTGTATTTATTTGTGCTGCTTTCGCGTCTCTTTCTGACCACATTATCTCTCTCTCTCTCTCTCTCTCTCTCTCTCCGGTGACTCACTCCAATCTAGCGGGTGACGAAAAGCCTCTGCCAGGGCCGCCACCTTGGCCCGCGGGGACGCATCCAGAAGCGTGTAACGACGCGGGATTCACGTTCAGCTACGCGGGGGGCCGGGCGGCACACATTCAGATCCGTGGGCTCGGCGGTGGGGCATAAAGAAGAAACCGCACGGTCGGAAGCCAAAGCCAAAGTAGTGGCAGGGGGCCACAAAGAAAACTATTGCGAATCGTAACTTGTGGCTACTTTACGGTTAGGAACAGACCCCCTAGTGTTCGTCCAGAACGGGCCCTGCGGCCCAGCGGCCCTCGCCGATAATAAAATTGGCGAAGTGCTCTGATTGGAATAATAACGCTGAAGTCGGAAGGGAAGCAGCAGTTGATTCAAATTAGCGACGAGTTTTAATGGCTTTTACCCCCTGTTGCGACACTGGCATCGAAAACATTCCTCGCTCCGCGAGCATCGGTATTACTATATTTGGAACGCTCATTTTTGCACTTCATAATGCCAATGAATAAGATGTCGCATATGACGGGGCCCGGATCTGCCCGGTTTAAAACGTCACGTCCCTCCGCTGCTGCTTCAGCTGCTTCTCGCTGGATCCTCTCTCTCTCTCTCTCTCTCTCCCTCTCTCTCCTCTCTCTCTCTCTCTCTCTCTCTCTCTCTCTCTCTCTCTCTCTCTCTCTCTCTCTCTCTCTCTCTCTCTCTCTCTCCTGGTTCGCTGCCTCCAGGCGTGGGTGAGGACGAGGAAGCAGCGACAGCAAAACTCTGTCCGTCCCAGATGGTCCCAAGAGGCCAGCAGGGAGACTCTCTCTCTCTCTCTCTCTCTCTCTCTCTCTCTCTCTCTCTCTCTCTCTCTCTCTCTCTCTCTCTCTCTCTCTCCTCTCTCGTCCTCTCGCTCTCCGTCTCTCACCATACCATATGGAGCGTGCGCTCGCTGAGGTCATTACACGGTCAGTCCCCCCCCCCCCCTCTCTCTCTCTCCCCCCCCCCCTCGCCACGCCCCGCCACGACCAGCTGTGGCCGATCAAATAATGCAGTGGCTAATTCAACACACGACGGCACTGCCAGCGCCCTCTGCCGTGTGTTTGTGGCGCCATCTGAGGAATGCACACCGCGACGACGTGGCGAACCGGGAACAAGAGAGCTTCCTGCTGAACTTGGATTGTTTCTTTTTCTCGGCGTTTCTGCTGTTCCGGGGCAACTAACCGGGGGTTGAGGGGATGGGGGGGGGGGTTAAGAAGGGAGGGGGAAGGTCACGTGCGTCCCTGACACCCCTCCTAGTAGCACTGCGCAGCTCTGCCGGGCTTTCTGGACGCCAGCAGCGGATGCCAACGCCCATGGCCAGGCGTGAGACATGATAGCCATCGACATGGGGGGCTCTGGGCTCGAAGCTCGGCTCGGCTCGGCTCGGCTTGGCTCGGCTTGGCTCGGCTCGGCTCGGCTCGGGGCCTTTGCGACGCGATTGGTCGGTCCGCTTTTCTTTTTGCCCTAGGCCCCCGCTCCCTGCCCCTCCCCCTGCCCCTCCCCTCTCCCTTGCTCTTGCGGGTACTACTCCTTCTGCATTCACACAAGGCACTGCCAACCGCGAAAGAGAGGAGCTGAGCTACACACTGCAGAATGCTTCGGGGGCCTTTAAGCTCTGGGTGCATGAGTGTCGCCGCCGGTGGGAATCGAACCCAGCGCGGCTGCTGCGCCACCTTCCGAATCTGAGGCCCCCCTCCCCCTCCCACTGGCGGGGTAAGACGACGCGCTAGTCGTCATGTATCGCCGTATGATATTTCGGGAGGAGATATGGATGGCACACAAGCCGTGTGGGTGGGAGAGGGGGGGAGGAGAGAGAGAGAGAGAGAGAGAGAGAGAGAGAGAGAGAGAGAGAGAGAGAGAGAGAGAGAGAGAGAGAGAGAGAGAGGGGGGGGGGGAACCGTAACTCACGACGCCGGTTCGCCACACCACTAGGGCGGACACGGTGGGTCCCAGTGGCCCCTGGTGCTGTTCCATGGGGACCTCTGCCCTGCGGGACGGACAGAGGCGAAGAGGGTCGACCTTCAACTCCCGCAGAGCAAGTCGTCACACCAGAGGCTGCCATTCATACCGTGGCGGTCTGTATCATGGGCGTAGTGACGTCTTGAATTGACGTAGGGGGGGGGGGGGGGCAGTCCACGGGATCTACGCCCCCCTTGTGGAAAGTCAAAATAATTACTTTTTATGGACATTTTGACAAAACAAAAAAACCGGAAACTGTGTTCATCGGAATAATTCACAATTCGACACACATTCACATATCACTTCAATAACATGACAGGCATGGAGAACGCTTCACCGTTCTAGGACAGGCTCGTTCTTTGGGGCTGTTCAGATACCACGTGGACACTTAGAGGGAGAGGGGCGTTCACAAAATGTCCACAACAGTCCAGGTAAATTCAAGTGAAGAAAAGTTTTGATTTTTTTTAAAGTGATGAGCTCGTTACACTCATGCACTATTGGTCGAATTTGTTTTTTTCGCGGTTTTCCTCTTTTCTCTATTAATTGGTAGAAAGCGTTTCATTTCTATAATTTTTTTTAAATTCAAAAGTATATTGAATCCTCAAGATTCAGACCTTGCAAATAAAAAATACAACAACAACAAAAAACGGCAAAAATGGGTGGGTCCTACCTCGTCCCAGACTTCCGTCCGGAACCGTTCCTGCTTAACTTCGGTGTTCGGATGGGAACCGGTGTACCAGGAGTTGACCGCCGCTAAGACACAGGCACGACGCAGCCACCTTGGTAGGCAGGCTTCCGCAACGGCCAACATCGCCCCTTCCGCTGACTAGATTTCAGGAGTCAGCCCCCTTCGACCAGCCAGTTGGTCTGTGGCCCTAAAGCCACTCCCTCGCGAATTGAGAGGGAGGTAGGATGCCCAGATCGTACACGGCCGAAGCCGATTGTACTCTACTCTTCTACGCCATGTATCCAAGTAGGTGTTGCCCGAATACTCCAGATTCCGAGGCCTTACGCTTGAAAAATGTAGAAAGCCGAACCCTAGGCCACTACATTTAACTTCTGCCGAGTCTTGGCAAGCACCATTCCCCTGCTCGGGCGTCGAACCACTGAGTTAACGAGTGTATTCAACCTCCGGGGAATGTCCGCGGCCCAACGTCCGCGGTCACTCAGACAACACACTTTGAACACGTTCTTTTGGTATATTTTACCTACCATCCTCGGTCGGCAGACTTCAGAAAAATTTTTACTCCGGCAAAGAGTTGAACCCCGGACCTTGCGTTCGTCGACCGGCCCGCTAGCCCACTACGCTACGGAGCTCTGGTGGGGAAGAGCAGCGCGCTATTGATACTTTAGCCACTGTTGTCCCGCAGAGAGCAGCACCTTTGGCTCCGAGAGATGGCGCTAGTGGTCAACGGCGTTTTCTGGCTCGCGCTGCTGCTACACATACAGCAAGTTACTTTAGTCTCCGGGCGAATCCCCTCCGCATGTGCCCAATGGCTGTGATCTGCGGGCATCACCTTACGGTCGTCGACCGGTCCGCTAGACCACTACGCTGCGGAGCTATGGTGCAGAGGAACAGCGCGCTGTCGATACTTTAACCACTGTTGTCTTCCCTGGAAGACTGCTCGGTGTGACATGATATCTGGGCGGCTCCACACAGCAGGCCGGCCCCAGCTGCTGGTGACAGTGGCGGCGGTCGCGCTGGTTGTGCGCTTACAAAACCGAGTCATTCTTCGCTCGGGTGTCTCGTGGTCCGGGTTCGAATCACCGCTGCAGCCGCACAACGTAGGGAGAGATAGAGGGAGGGAGGGGAGAGAGAGAGAGAGAGAGAGAGAGAGAGAGAGAGAGAGAGAGAGAGAGAGAGAGAGAGAGAAGATTTTTCGCGCAAACGAGGTTAGCTCTGTCGTCCCCGGCCGAGAGCACCGAGGACAGCAATAATTATGGAGCATATTCATTTCCAGCTCTTCTAGCACGCGCTTTTTCATTTGCCTCTGCTGCTGCTGCGTTCCTTTTCGGTCGTGCTCTGTTTTTGACCGAGTTACTCAGAGCCTGGCTGCTGGTGCTGTGTCCGCATGGCGAACCGCCAGGAGAGACCAAAAAAATAATAATAAAATAGTAAACATGATGAGATTCCAGGCTCTTCCTCTCTTATATCAGTTAATGCGGCACTGAATATAAAGATGGATGCCATGTCTCAACTTACTTATAGCGGAGTGGCAGAGGGCGCGTCCATACACCACGTAACTCCCCAACGCCGTTGCTGAGTAGACACACACGTCTGACACACGCGCATTGCGTAATTTGTGAATCCGGGCCTGGCCTGGGTGAACGAAAAGGTGTCCTCTCATCGCTGCCGGGGCTCACCGCATCGACGACGGCGGCGTATAATTTCTGCGTTTGTCTCTGCCTGAGGTCGTCTGCGGACGTCCGGTGATGGCGATGAGACCTGCAGGGGAGGGAGGGGAACGGGGTGGACGCCCTCCCCCTTTCCCCCCTCTCCTTGTTTCATCCGTTCCTGTGGCAAGTTGGCACCTAATTAGTGACCCGGCCACGGGCGGCCATATGAGCTGCGGCGGGCACGTGACCGGAATGTGACGGGGGGAAGGGAGGGAGAAAGACAGAGTGGGAGACACACAAAGAGAGAGAAGGAGAGAGAGACAGAGAGAGAGAAAGAGAGAGAGAGAGAGAGAGAGAGAGAGAGAGAGAGAGAGAGAGAGAGAGAGAGAGAGAGAGAGAGAGAGAGAGAGAGAGAGAGAGAGAGAGAGAGAGAGAGAGAGAGAGAGAGGATCATCATGTCCTCCTCATCTCGCAGAGCTTCTTTTTCGGCGGCAAGACGACGACATGGTGCCCCCCGCTGCTGCCGCCTCGCCCCACCCGTCGTCAACACGAGGCACGTCATCTCTGCCTGTGACGAGAATTGGGGCGTCGTCCTCGGGGCGTGCACCAGGACAACAACCGAGGGCGCCTGGCGGGTAGGCAAGGCCGGCTCCTCCATGCACGCGTGCCGTGCGGGCTGGCCTACCCCGGCTTTCCGCAGGCGCGCTAGCCGTAGTCGTTGCGGCTGCGGATAGAACTTCGGAAGTTCGTGTGGTGGACGCGACGCACGCGACGGTGGTGTGAGTGCAGGTAGAAAAAAATCTCGATTGAAAAACAATTGAAGTCAGGTGAAAGAATAACACACTCCAAAAAAGCAATTAAGCTGGTTCTGGATGAAATGACCGAACTTCTGAGAATAGTGTAATTGTGTTGCCTGTATGTGATTGTTTTTCCTGCCTATGATCAGTCGAAAACTCATGCCAATATTTCCGAAGCCTGCTCATGTCAAGTATCGCTTCCTTTTTCTGAATGTGCAGGGGAGTACCCTGTCAAGCCGCTGCGACTACAGCCGTTACTCTTTTGTTGTCTTTTGTCGACTCGTGAGAAGGTGTGAGTGAGAGGGGGAAGAGCAAAAAGCTGCGGAGAGGGGTGGGAGTGGAAAGGAGAGGGGCGCGCATCGTGTGTGTGCGCAGGCACAGAATGAAGGGCGGATTGTGTTTACCGTGCGGCCGCATCCCGCAGCCAGCGCCCTCTTAAGTGTACTCGATTACCGCGTCAGGAGGGTGGGATTATTCCGAGCTAACGCAAGGCGGTGAGACTCGCGCAGTACAGTCACGCAAAGGATGACCTCGGAGATGCGAGAGGTGACGCGCGGTCTGCTGCACGGCGGGACTTGGCCTTGTATGCGAATCTCAGCAGCAGCATGCCGAGCTGTCGGTACTCCGATCTAATCCCCATGCGGTCGCCTCGGCCCCCTGAGCGCCACACGCCACACACGCGTGATGCGTCCGGGGCGGCTGGACACTGCTGGCCGCCGCCGCCACTGTCACCGCCAACGCCTCGCCCTGCGCCTCGGACGCAGCCGCGCCCTCCGCCGCCGGTCTTGTCCTCTTTACTCGTCCACTTGACCTTCCACTCCCCGTGTTCACTAATTGACCTCTTTCGGACCGCCACTGCTGCGGCTGCAGGTCCGTGGTGCGGTGGCGGTGGCGGTGCCGGCGCCGGCGTGGTCAATGGAAAATCATTGATCACTTACCCCCTGCCTCAACCCCTATTAATTTCCATCGAGGACGCGCGCGGCGTTCCGCACCACGCCCGCATACGTGCGGACCACCTACACTGCTCAAAATAAAACTGTAAATTACCAGCCGGTCAGGTGCTATGCTAACTTTAGTAAATGGTTCTACCGTTTTTATAACGACCAATTCTGAAAATGACTTTTTAGTTTTAGAACGGCCAAGGTTGAAAAATGGCTGGAACATTCACGACAAAATGCGATCCTGTAACGGTTCGAGCCATTCGAGGATGGCTTGAAGCCATTTTTAATATTGAACAAAGCTGCTGTTTAAAAATTGTCAGCATCATTATTAGGAAAAATGTCATCTTCAAATTGGACAATAGTCATGCAACGCCGTACGGCGCTCGGTTTCAAATCGGTCTCCGTCTGTTACGTCACTTCGTGGAACTCCAATTTCAATTACGCGCCTGGTTTTCAGCGGAGCAGCAGCAAGCGCCACGTCCCAAGTGCCACGGACTGCCGCGCCGGCCTCGCCTCGGCACCGCGACCAAAGAGCGACAGGGAGCGGCGCGGGACGGAGAGCGCGCGTTAAAAATTGTGTCCGCTGACAGCGATGCCCGGCAGCTCCTGGCCGCGTTTGACAAGCGGCTGGGAAACACTTATTCCTGTCCACCGTGAAGGATTATTCAGACAGCGCGCGAGAACACGCAGACACGCACACACAGACACACACGCACACACGCAGGCCGAGCCGTCCTCAGCTCTCAGCAGCAAGAGTGCTCGGGACGGGCGGTTGGAAGGACCACAGCCGCCGAGAAAACGACTTGTAATTTGAGGACGAGTAATGTGCCTGTTGGAATAGCAGCGCGCCGTAAGACGCACGAATGTACTCCGCGTAAAAATATAAAAACGTGCTAGCGCCGCCTGGGGAATTGAACGTCCGACGGCGACTTGGGAATTAGACGCGCCAGCCCACTCGGCTGCCCGGCGCAGTTCTGATTTGGTGGGGCTGCCGTCACCTCATTAACCCCGGCGGGGCGGCCGGCGCGTCGCATCGCCGTAAACTCACTAGGCGGGGCGCCGCCAGGGCGGTAGTGGTGGGTGCGGCGAACGGCCAGCGTAAAATCTAGTTAAAGGTTTTACTGTCTCCCCACTCTATGAAATTAGTCCGCCGCCGCGTTCACCCTCTAGGATGTATAAAGTTTATTTTTACGTCCGACTCGTCGTGAATAAGAAGGAATCCCGGCCGGACCATTACCCCGCGAGCACCATCTCCATCGGATTAAATTTTTTAACGCCCCCGGCGTTGCGCCGCCACGCCCGGCCACGCCCCCCTCTTCTCCTGAACTCACCCGCCCCGTTTGACTCGTGCGTAAACCATCCCCGGCCGGCCCTTAAGGGGTTGCTGCCGAAGCGTGGAGTATGTCAGCCGTGTTGCACATGACAGCCGACAGAACCGAGATGCCGCCTGGTACCGTCGACTAGAGCTGCCCAGCGCCACTGAGAAAATAAGGACTCACGATAACCAACCGGCCATTAGAGGTTTCCAACGAGGCTCAGAAGCGGAAGCTGAAGAGCAAATTCAGTTCAAGACCGGAAACTCTCCAGGGCAGGCATGAGAAATATCGATGCACAAGAGCCGAAGCTAATGCGGGGACCAACCTACGAATTCACTCGAAAGCGCCATTCAAGTTTCTTATACCTGCCCGCGAGAGTTTCCGGTCTGGAAGAGTTTTTGTCCTTCAGCTTCAGCGTTCCAATGTCTCCCATTGGAAAACTCTATTTTGAGTTGGGCAGATAAAGGACTTGCTTGAAGGGTTGCTGTATTGAAACTTGCCTTTACGCCAAGCTGAGTCTGATTCAGGTCTCAAATCTAAATGTAACGGCGTTTCAAATCAGCCTCTTTTCAAATCGCCCAAAAGTAGCCGATGCTCACGACTGTTTCAGTGGCCACTCGGCAGGGCGAGCCCTCTCTGAGAGCACGAGCTCGACGATCTTTCGCTGACGAGAGTAAAGTGTCCCAGTGAATTCCGCGGGGGGGCTCACAGGGAGTGGGAGAGGGCTGCCGACTTGACCGTATTTCCTGGCAGATAGAAAAGGACGGAAGAGGGAGCGGTTGGCTCGGCCCGAGGCTGTGCAGGCTGTGTCGCCCCGGTCCGGTCCAAAGCGAACTAGGCGGCCATGTCTCGCCATGCGACGGCGAGATTAGTGAACGAGACAGGAGCGGGGGCCGTGCCGTGCCGTGCCGTGCCGTGCCGTGCCGTGCCGTGCCGTCCCTGTCCGTCCCATTGGACCCCGGCCTCGGCCCCGGCCGCCCGCGGGGGAGCGAGGAGGACAGACGCAGACCCGGCTCCCCAGCGAGACTAATGGAGCGGCAAGGGTGAGTACGAGACTCTGAGCTGGACGGACCTCCGACTCCGCTCCCCTCCGCCCTCCCCCGCATCAAAGTGGGACAGCTGTCCCTCTGCGAGAACGCACGGAGTCTCCTCACCGTATTTTAAATTGCAATACATATCACTAAAATTTGCGATAAATCGTTATAGCAAGGAAATAGTGATACACCCCCATAAGAAATAAGGACCATGTTATTGCAAACAGTTTGCAATACAGCAATTTTGCAATACTTTTCGCACTTTTTGCCATCTGTATTGCAAATCAAAAAACAGTGCTTTGTAGCCCTTTCTATCATCGCTAGGTGGCGGCACTTATCACCAACCTCCCATATTTTTATCGAAGTTTTCATGCTACAATATCAGAACTGCAGTTTTTTGTGTTATGTCAAGTGTTTGTTGAACACTAATTTTGCTCGATTCACCAGAGCGACTCATCAGTGCTGGAAGCGCTGGTTATATCGTCGTCCAGATCTGTGTCACTTGCTCAATTGCTGGGTGGGCCAAAGTCCGCCGTCTCCCTTCCAAATCTCACGAGTCTCTGGTATATGCGAGAGCACCCCGAAGGCCCGGTACTCGTTACCTAAGAGAGGGAAGCCGCTTTGGGCAGCGCAGACTGGAACCTCCGTGTAATCCCTACCACAAACCAGCCGGGCTGCAGCCGGGGCCTTGACCGGGGAACAGCCAACCTCCCTTGCCAACGCGGCTTCTTTGCTCTCCGGGAAAGGGACGAAGGGGAGAGGGGTAAGGGGCAGGGGGGACTTACCAGCATTAGGAGGAAAAGGCTCCTTCCTCATAGAAGGGAGACGAGGAAGGAAGGGAGGCACAAGTCAGAGAGAGAGAGAGAGAGAGAGAGAGAGAGAGAGAGAGAGAGAGAGAGAGAGAGAGAGAGAGAGAGAGAGAGAGAGAGAGAGAGAGAGAGAGAGAGAGAGAGAGAGAGAGAGAGAGGAGGGCGGGAAAGACGGCTTTTGACGGCCCGTAATTGGTGTGGGTCATATCTGCGAGTGCCAGTGCCATGTGGACCCGACATATCCTCTGTATGACAGGGTAACTGCGCCATGCATGTCCCGCCAGAGGTACCCGGCCCGTCCAAGCCGGCCGCGGCGAACAATGTTGGAGAAGCTATGATAAAGGAGAGGGTTGACTGAGGGGGAAAGCGTGCGCCACACGAGGAGAGAGAGAGAGAGGGAGAGAGAGAGGGGGGGGGGATCGCACGGCCTTTGTGTCCGGGTGGGTGCGCAGTATGCCATCGGACTGTCCAGCAGAGATATGTTCTCACATCGCGATGCTGATTCCTCTCCCCGCCCGTCACCGCTGGCCAGGACAGTACTTTCCTCTCTCTCTCCTTCCCTCCCTCCCCCCTCCCTCTCTCTCTCTCTCTCTCTCTCTCTCTCTCTCTCTCTCTCTCTCTCTCTCTCTCTCTCTTTTTCTCTTTAACAGCGGACCCGGCAGCCGGCCCGGATAAATCTCACAAGGCTGTGCGCTGTAACTGCGCTGCCGGCCGGTGCTCCCAGCGGGAGGGAGGGGCTAAATATTGCAAAGCCGTACGAGTTGTACTCCATTGGCAAGCTCCTCCGTGCATTTCGCAGTCCGCAGTAGTGGGCACCCACCAAGAGGAAGAGGCTTGCTTCGCCATTTACACCGCCTGCCAAGTAGTCCCTCAGTCGAAAAAATAGAACTGCATTCTAAAAAATTAAAAAGAATCATTAGGGAAATCAGAAAAAGTCGGTCGAAAGAAAAACAAATTTTGATCTTAACTCATTGCACACTCGCATCACGTGTGAGGGACTCCTCTCCGCCTGCTCTGCTTCTTTATTCTTCCGTTCTTTGTGTGTGTGTGTGTGTGGGGGGGGGGGGGGGGTCCAGGCAGCTTCACGACCTCTTCGTGACATGTATGTGACAGACCGTGCCGCACTGTTGACGTCTTCATGAGGAGTGGGCAGTGCCAGCAGCGCCAGCAGCGCCCGGGCAGCCCGTAGAGTAGAGGGGCTCCCACCTGATTTTCATACAATGGCCGCGCAGCCACTCCCACCTGGACACGCACCACACGCAGCCCGACCCGACCCGACGGACTAGACAAAACGGGCCCTCATCCGCCTTTTGGACGGGCGGTCACTGCACAGATGACAGCAGAGACAAGACAGACGGCCGGACAGACTAACAGACAGACTGACAGACAGATTAACAGACAGATTAACAGACAGACTGACAGACAGATTAACAGACTAACAAACAGACTCTGAATGACGGACGGATTTTGGGACTGACTTACTGACTGACCGAGGGTCCACAACTCTCCCAAGAGTGTTTACTGATTGTGTTGATTGTGTCGATTGTTACAATAAATTTATAGAAAATTTATAATTGAAGTCTGTTCATGGCGTTCTACGGTCATCTTCAGCCCCATAATGTAGCTCAAACATACTTCTCGGACAGTTTTTAAGATTTGATTTTATCGACGATTGTGTCTGATTGTCTCATCATGTGTACACTGATTGTCTCGACTTGCGGACCCCTCGGCTGGGACTGTGGGGGAGAGCGCAGCCGCCCCAGGGATTTAAAGGCCCGTAATATTACCGGTAAGATTCGCTAAGTTACCGTAACTTACGGTAATATTACCCGACCTTGAAAAATGTGGTATTTTTCGGTAATATTCAGATTTTCAAACTCTGAAAATTAGCTGCATTTGGTGTAAAAAAAAACGGAAAAAATGGGTGGGTCCTACCTCGTCCCAGACTTCCGTCCGGAACCGTTCCTGCTTAACTTCGGTGTTCGGATGGGAACCGGTGTACCAGGAGTTGACCGCCGCTAAGACACAGGCACGACGCAGCCACCTTGGTAGGCAGGCTTCCGCAACGGCCAACATCGCCCCTTCCGCTGACTAGATTTCAGGAGTCAGCCCCCTTCGACCAGCCAGTTGGTCTGTGGCCCTAAAGCCACTCCCTCGCGAATTGAGAGGGAGGTAGGATGCCCAGATCGTACACGGCCGAAGCCGATTGTACTCTACTCTTCTACGCCATGTATCCAAGTAGGTGTTGCCCGAATACTCCAGATTCCGAGGCCTTACGCTTGAAAAATGTAGAAGGCCGAACCCTAGGCCACTACATTTAACTTCTGCCGAGTCTTGGCAAGCACCATTCCCCTGCTCGGGCGTCGAACCACTGAGTTAACGAGTGTATTCAACCTCCGGGGAATGTCCGCGGCCCAACGTCCGCGGTCACTCAGACAACACACTTTGAACACGTTCTTTTGGTATATTTTACCCACCATCCTCGGTCGGCAGACTTCAGAAAAATTTTTACTCCGGCAAAGAGTTGAACCCTGGACCTTGCGGTCACCGACCGGTCCGCTAGTCCACTACGCTACGGTAATACGATGGAGGCTGTCAGCACGCTGCCGGTACTGTAGCCACTGTTGTCCCGCAGAGAGCAGCACCTTTGGCTCCGAGAGATGGCGCTAGTGGTCAACGGCGTTTTCTGGCTCGCGCTGCTGCTATACATACAGCAAGGTACTGTAGTCTCCGGGCGAGTCCCCTCCGTACGTACCCAGTGGTTTTGAACTGTCGGCACGAGTTGGGCGCATTTGGCGCTTACTGTGATCCCGCAGAGAGCAGAACCGATGGGATGATTTGGCTACTGTTATGTGGAAAAACATTCTAAAGCGTACTATTTTTAACAAATACCCGCTGTAAATAAATCTTTCTCATTTTTACCAAAAATACCCGCAACTTACCTATCTTTCCATAACTTACCGTAAGGTTGAATCTTACTGGTATTTTTAAATCCCACCGGGGTGGATAACGGAGTCGGGGCCGCAGTTGTCGTCGCGGGGATTCGAACCCGAGCCCGGCGCCGCGCGGC
This sequence comes from Odontothrips loti, assembly GCA_038380765.1. Taxonomy (NCBI): domain Eukaryota; kingdom Metazoa; phylum Arthropoda; class Insecta; order Thysanoptera; family Thripidae; genus Odontothrips; species Odontothrips loti. Next base: position 12,289,792 of record CM076255.1, read on the forward strand.
GCGGCGCGCTCCCGCGTCACCCGGCGCATAAACTATACAACTTTGGTCATTCCGCGAGTTGGGCATCACGGAGCCGATATGCCCCCGCGGCCCCACGGCGCCGACACTGCCGCCAGTGAGCAGGGCGGCCGGCGGCGGCCAAGGGCGGCCGACAGGGGAGTGATTTCGACCGGGGATCGGCGGCGGCCTCGACTCACGGAGAGAGTGTCACGCGCCACCTGCCAAAACCGCCTTTATGTCGACTTGGTAAAGAATAAAAGAATTAAAAAAACGCATGGAAAGACGTGAGCAGTGTTAACAAACTTAAACGCAATACACATGCAAAACACGTTCTCACGGTTCACATCATGAATGTACCTTTCGATTGGCTTCGACCTCTTTCAGAATCTGCTCAAACTCATCTATGCTAGGTTCTTTCTTTCCATCAGGACCGCCCGAAAACAAAAACCCAGAAAAAGACATAGCAAAAATAGAGGCACGGCATTTTTTGACTAGAATTTCCTCAAGCCACGCTCCCTTGTAGGCAGCACTTGCGTCATGCGGGAATTTTTCACCCATCAATGTGGCAGCACTGAAGAGAAGATACGAACGGAAGAGAACACGTCACGCGACTGGTGACAAATGAATACCGAAGGGCCGTGGGCCAGTGAAAGCTCTGCGGGCGGGCAGATAGAGGGGGGGGGGGGGGGGGGCGATGAGGTGGTGTCCTGTTGTTTTCGAAATGTATATCGGAGCGCATATCATTGGAAATAGGCCGCGTAAACAAGGCGTGAGCTGACATTATTGATGATACATGAAAACAATTCCAATGCGATTTGACTGCTTTCCCCGTCTCTCTCTCTCTCTCTCTCTCTCTCTCTCTCTCTCTCTCTCTCTCTCTCTCTCTCTCTCTCTCTCTCTCTCTCTCTCTCTCTCTCTCTCTCTCTCTCTCTCTCTCTCTCTCTCTCTCTCGCTCTCTCCCTCGCTTTCGCACCGCCACTTCATACACCCCCCCCTCCCCCCGGCAGGCCGACTAGAGGGGGAGGCCCCCGTCGGACCGGCCTAGCTGTTTAATACGAAACAATGGCCAGTATGGCAATTCGCTAAACCAGTGACCCGAGCGCGATTATTAACGTTTAGCTGTGTTCTGCAGCGTGGCGTGGCGCAGCCGGGCAGCACACACGGTAGGCACGTACTGCAGATGCACTGCCCCTCCCCTCCCTCTCCCCTCCTCCCTCCCCGCCCCCTCTCGCCCTCTGCCCCCTTTCGGTGCCGAGTAAATGCCGTGTGTGTTGCATTTAGTTAGAGCGGCTTCGACAAGGTGGTCGAGGCTCGAGAGCCGAAACAGCGGAATAAATCAGTGCCGCTTCCGTGCGTGCATGTGTGGGGGCAAACCCGCTCGCGCGCACACACACACACACACACACACAAACACACACACACACACTCAGACCGCCCTCATCAATTCGGTTGTTATGGGGCTCGTCACCGCCGGCCCAGCGTACCCGTCATATTATTGTCTGATTCAGACCAATCCATTAATGCCACATAATCCCGCAGCAGCTCACCTCCCTCCCCACCTCCACCTCCATCCTGGTTTCTGAGCTGCTTGGCTGGGCTGGGCTCGCGTCGGCGGCTCGGGCGGACGGCGCCGGGAGGGTAGGCCGGCCCGCCGGACAGCTGAGCGCAGCGGGTAGTCTACCCTCCGGGCGCTCCCCGCAGACGAGGAGCGGGCGGCAGAGCCGGGAAACGGGCGGGCAGAGCGGATACCCGGACGCGTCCGAATGCGTCTCCTGTCCCTTTCTGTCGCGACGGAACGACAGCGACAGAAGACACCTTTTCGACTAATCGGACGTGTCCAGGTATCCGCTGCCGGCCAGGTTCTCGGCTCGGTCACGGGGCCCTTGCCTGTCGTGGTCACCGCCGCGTCATTCATATAACTTTGATAAAATTTGTATACAGAATACGTACAAAAAAACGGCATGCGTAGTATGAGGCGGTCAAATTTTATCGGATTTATGACCAATCTCTACATTAAAAAAAGCGAGAGTGCGCGTTACAGACTTGTTGAACGGCCCCGGGTGTATCGGGCCGCGTGTGCGAAGTGAGCCCCCAAATCGGAGTGACGTCCCCGATGGTGGCCATGCCTCACGCTCCGGGCCTCCGTGTCGCTCCGTGCCGCCCCGCCGATGAAGATGAAGATGGGATGGGTGCCGTTCAAAATGACAATTTTTCTTCTTTTTTATGCGCGCGCAGCTCGGCGAGGGTCGGAGCCGATGGGGCCGTTGGGGGAGAAGGGGAATCCATTATGGCTCCGCGGGCTGACCCCGAGCCCCTGCTGCATCCTGCGGTGTGATTGGTGGCCGCTGACTCTGACAGACTGGCTGGCTGAGACTGACTGACTGACTGACTGACTGAGCGGGCATCACTATTCTCACGTTATGTTAGGGAAAAGATAACCAAAACACATCGAGCCGATGAGGTCGCGGTTTCAGACACGGGCACGCTATCCACTGAGCCGTCAGCGACCACCACGGCCCCGAATGGCAGTCTGGTGACGGCACGGCTGCCCATTGGCTGACCTCACTGGCCGCGCCGCCGACCGCGCCTCACTGGCTTTTAGGTCGCGGTCTCGAGCACATGCAGGGCATAAAGCTGGAGATGGACGCCGCGATAGCGGGCTTTATTTATGGCGGCGGCGCCACTGGCGGCACCACCGCTGCCCCCCCCCCCCCCCCCCCCGAGGGAAGCGGAGGCAAGCCTTCCGCATAGCAGCCGTCGATAAATTCACACCCATCTTCCGACTGTCAATTACTTTGCCGTCAGCGTGAGGAGTGTGAGTGTTTGGGAGAAATAGTGTGTGTGCGAGAGAGAGAGAGAGAGAGAGAGAGAGAGACAGAGACAGAGAGATAGAGAGAGAGAGAGAGAGAGAGAGAGAGAGAGAGAGAGAGAGAGAGAGAGAGAGAGAGAGAGAGAGAGAGAGAGAGAGATTTGGGGTGGGGGAGGGGAGCAGCGCTACGGACGGAAGGAGGTTAAATTCCAAGGCGTGCCCTGTAACTCGCCGCTGCCCCACCGCTGTTGCGTTCGGCCGCTAGGAGAAAGGCGCGCTCAAGGACGACGTTCAAACCGCGCGCACGCGCTCCCCGCATGGCAGTGCTGGCAGATTACGTGAGCGGGGGTCCCACCGCCCGTGGGGCCCCCGACGCCCCGTCCCAGCTGCACAGTCCGACTCGGATCGCAGTATTATGCACATAACTCTCCCCGAAGCATCCTGCCCCCCCCCCCCCCCCCCCCGGCTCCTCCTGCGCCTCCGGCCCCACCCCTCCTTCAGGCCCGTCATGTGCTTCTCAAGGATTTGTTTCTCCGAGACATTATTCCTGGCTCGCGGGCACAGCGGGCACGGCGGGCACAGGTGAACGGGGCGTGCGTGGGAGATATGTCCACACGACCCTTCATACTTATTTCCTTCCTCCCCGGCACAGCAATATAACGTTCAGCCCGCTCTCCCCTCCCTCAACCCATAATTCGCCCTGATAACAACAACAACAGCAGCAGCAGTAACAACAACACCAACCAAAAAAAAAGCAGTCGCATTCCTGTCGTCGCGTACACGCGAATATATATACGAAATGGCACGCCGTATACGCGCGCCCTCTGACGCTTTGTCTGATCGAAGCCCCCTAACCTGCTGCTGCTCTGTTTGCCCCCAGTCATCAACCATCGTGGGGTCGAATCCCCTCCGCTGCCGCGATTTTCGCGCGCCGCGGCGTCGCCGCTGCTGCTGTACTGTATATAAACAACACCGCGCCGCTGCCGGGCTTTTGTTGTCCCGTTTCGCTCAGATATCAGCGGCAACACGACGCGTGGGTAGGCGGGGGTGGAAGAGAGAGAGAGGGTGCTTCGTGCGGGAGAGAGAGAGAGAGAGAGAGAGAGAGAGAGAGAGAGAGAGAGAGAGAGAGAGACAGAGGAAGGGAGAGGAAGAGAGAGTGTTGAGAGTAAGGGGTGGCCTCGGGGAGCGCAGGGAGAGAGCCACGAGCTGAGGTTTAGAGGGCCAACGTCGCCGTGCTCCGTTGCTCTGTGCCGTCCCGCCTTGTCCCGCCTGGTCCCGCCGTGCACTGCCGACATGCCCGAAGGCCCGGGAGGCCCGTGCCGGGAGGAGACGGGAGGGATTTGGAGGTGTTACACGCCGCAAGTCGCAAGTGGCAACAAGGAACGATCCGACAGCTCCGCCGGTTCTGGTTCTGCTGCGCCGAAGGGCGCCCCGACTGGCCCAGGCACCAGGCCCCGATATACCCACTCACAAATGCTTGCATTCAAACTTTGCGGGAAACCCAGAGAAAACTCTGTCCTGCCGGTGATTCACTAACACCTCACACAATGTTTTGAAACTGATTATTTAAAATACTAAAAAATAAATTAAAAATGAAATTTTACTGTTTTTAAGATGAAGACCAGTAACATTACGCACCGACATGCCTTTCGAACGTAATTGGTGAACGCAGCTCCCATCTCTCTCTGTCTGTCCCCTCTGTCTGTCTGTCTGTCTGTCTGTCTGTCTGTCTCTCTGTCTCTCTCTCTCTCTCTCTCTCTCTCTCTCTCTCTCTCTCTCTCTCTCTCTCTCTCTCTCTCTCTCTCTCTCTCTCTCTCTCTCTCTTTTTCTCTTCCCCTTGGGGTTAGGAGCCGTGCGAAATGGAGTCAGGTTTTGCGATGAGCGCGGCCCGATGGGCCCGATCGTGATCGGACAAGGTCTGATTGGGATTAGCCTCTTGCTGCTGCTGCTGCTGCTGCTGCTGCTGCTGCTGCCGTTACCGCTGATGCTGCTACCGCTGCTGCTGCTTCCGCCGCCGCTGCTGCTGCTGCTGGGCCGGCCGCCTAAGCTGGGCCGGTGTATTATCTCCGGCCAGCTGCTACCCCGCCGCGCCCCGCCCCACCACCTTCCCCCACCACGTCGCGCCCTCGCAAAAACGTAAACAAGAAAACAATATCCGGTGAGAGGGTCGCGCTGGGCGGCAATCGGTGGGGTAATAGCTAAAGGGGGGGGGGGGGGGGGCAGTGACTGAGCAAAGGTGGTGACCCCGGATTAGCGCGCTGCCAACACACCGCCCCGGCACCACCGCAGCGGCTGGGTATCGCAGAGGCTGCAGGGGCCGCAGGGGCCGCAGGGGCCGCAGGGGCCGCAGGGGCCGCAGGGGCCGCAGGGGCCGCAGGGGCCGCAGGGGCCGCAGGGGCCGCAGGGGCCGCAGGGGCTGCAGGGGCCGCAGGGGCCGCAGGGGCCGCAGGGCGCACGCGGCCCTCCAACACACACTGCGGGGCGTGTATGCAGTGTGCCACAGCAGGGGACAGCCCGGCCCTGCCCGGCCCAGCCCAGCCGCATGAAGGGTTGCGGTGGAGTGCCGGTCCGGCCCAGCCCAGCCCCAAGTGGTTTACCCTCGCGGACGCTGTATGGCGGGGCGCGGGGGAGTGGGTGTGGGAGGGGTTGCCGGAGGTGGAAAGCCACCGGCGCCACGGGCAGCGGGACGATATCGGGGCGATTGGGCCGGGCGGGTCGCACCTGCTTCCAGGGAGGCAGCAGCAGGCGGGGCGGGGCGGGGCGGGGCGGAGGACGGACGGCGGCGACAGGGGAGGGGGACGGCGTCGGGCTGCTCCCGGGGCCATCCGCGGCCGGCACTGGGGGCCTCCGCGCGCAGAAATATTGTCAGTCGGCGATTTTCGTTGGTTTTGGGACGTGGAACATATTTAGTTGTGAGAACTATGATTTCGTAGGGGTAACTAAAACTGAGTTGTGCCAGCAAAAAGTGAAATTAAAAAATTAAAAAAAATGGCTGCTGACACGACAGACTATTACACACTCTTGGTTGTCACAACTACATGCTTGTCCCAGAATCAACGGAAAAAAAATTGTTGGGACAACTTATAATCTTTTGCGAGGTGGGTAGGGGGTATAGGGTTAGGGTAGGGGGAAGGGCGTCTATACGACCGTCGTCGGGGGCCTTCACCTCTCGCCGACAAGTCGACGCTGTGTGGGAACCACATCGGGCACGCGGTAATCCCGCGGCGCCGTACTGATTCCAATCAGCTCTGCCCAACACGCTGAAAAAACGGTGAGCGGAACCAGTATTTTTTGTCTTATCAGAAACCAAAATTTCTAAGTTCCAAGTGTGTGAATGTTCTCAAGACAGGAGTAGTTGTTTTACAGACAGATTCCTGTTGACTTCTGAATGGCATACTCTTTTTAACTAGATAATTCATCACTCTCCTGACACTTCGCTTCCTAACCACTCAGTAAGAAACAAATGTGTCGGACGTGTCAAACATGCCCAACTGATGCCCTCAGATCAAAGCCATTGGGCACATGCGGAGGGGATTCGCCCGGAGACTAAAGTAACTTGCTGTATGTATAGCAGCAGCGCGAGCCAGAAAACGCCGTTGACCACTAGCGCCATCTCTCGGAGCCAACGGTGCTGCTCTCTGCGGGACAACAGTGGCTAAAGTATCAATAGCGCGCTGCTCCCCTCCACCATAACTCCGTAGCGTAGTGGGCTAGCGGACCGGTCGACGACCGCAAGGTCCGGGGTTCAACTCTTTGCCGGAGTAAAAATTTTTCTGAAGTCTGCCGACCGAGGATGGTGGGTAAAATATACCATAAGAACGTGTTCAAAGTGTGTTGTCTGAGTGACCGCGGACGTTGGGCCGCGGACATTCCCCGGAGGTTGAATACACTCGTTAACTCAGTGGTTCGACGCCCGAGCAGGGGAATGGTGCTTGCCAAGACTCGGCAGAAGTTAAATGTAGTGGCCTAGGGTTCGGCCTTCTACATTTTTCAAGCGTAAGGCCTCGGAATCTGGAGTATTCGGGCAACACCTACTTGGATACATGGCGTAGAAGAGTAGAGTACAATCGGCTTCGGCCGTGTACGATCTGGGCATCCTACCTCCCTCTCAATTCGCGAGGGAGTGGCTTTAGGGCCACAGACCAACTGGCTGGTCGAAGGGGGCTGACTCCTGAAATCTAGTCAGCGGAAGGGGCGATGTTGGCCGTTGCGGAAGCCTGCCTACCAAGGTGGCTGCGTCGTGCCTGTGTCTTAGCGGCGGTCAACTCCTGGTACACCGGTTCCCATCCGAACACCGAAGTTAAGCAGGAACGGTTCCGGACGGAAGTCTGGGACGAGGTAGGACCCACCCATTTTTGCCGTTTTTTGTTGTTGTTGTATTTTTTTATTTGCAGAGTCTGAATCTTGAGGATTCAGTATACTTTTGAATTAATTTTTTTTTGATTGAAATGAAACGCTTTCTACCAATTAAAAGAGAAGAGAGGAAAACCGCGAAAAAACAAATTCGACCAATAGTGCATGAGTGTAACGAGCTCATCACTTTTAAAAAAATCAAAACTTTTCATCATTTATTTGAATTCACCAGGACAGTTGTGGACATTTCGTGAACCCCCCTTCCCCTCTAAGTGTCCACGTGGTATCTGAACAGTCCTAAAGAACGAGCCTGTCCTAGAACGGTAAAGCGTTCTCTATGCCTGTCTTGTTTTAGAGTGATATGCTTTTGGCCGATCCGGACAACTTTTAATTTTTTTTCGTTCCTTGTAACATGTACTCTATTTCGTCCAGTGCTGGATGACGCTCACCTCCAGGTGTGTGGGCGTCAACCTGTGGAGCCCCTGGAGCCGCTGGAGCCGCTGGAGCCGCTGGAGCCACTGAGCCGCTGGAGCCGCTGGAGCCGCTGGAGCCGCTGGAGCCGCTGGAGCCGCTGGAGCCGCTGGAGCCGCTGGAGCCGCTGGAGCCGCTGGAGCCGCTGGAGCCGCTGGAGCCGCTGGAGCCGCTGGAGCCGCTGGAGCCGCTGGAGCCGCTGGAGCCGCTGGAGCCGCTGGAGCCGCTGGAGCCGCTGGAGCCACTGGAGCCGCTGGAGCCGCTGGAGCCGCTGGAGCCGCTGAAGCCGCTGGAGCCGCTGGAGCCGCTGGAGCCGCTGGAGCCGCTGGAGCCGCTGGAGCCGCTGGAGCCGCTGGAGCCGCTGGAGCCGCTGGAGCCGCTGGAGCCGCTGGAGCCGCTGGAGCCGCCGGAGCCGCTGGAGCCGCTGGAGCCGCTGGAGCCGCCGGAGTGCCGGAGGAGGGTGGCTCCGGCCGGGGCTATTACCACGTACGGGCCGCGCCACGCCACCCCCTCGACAGCGTTCCGCATTGCCAAATTGTCTGGACATTACTGGCCACCCCAGCCCACGCCGTGCCCCTGCCCTTCCCAGCCCTGCCCCGTACCCCCTCCACGGCCGGCCACCGGACCAACAACGTAAGAAATCCCCTTTGCCGACACCCGACCCCTCGCGCGTCTCCGCGCCCGCAGAGTGTGTTTGGGGTGAGTGGTCCGGCAGGCATAACAGCGGGCGAAAAAAAAAAAAAAATAAGGTTCGGTATTTGTTCCCATTTCGGGTGTTTGTTCTAAACTCTCGCTCTGCGGTCGTGACCCAAGAGAGCGAGCCACGCTGGAATTCCTTCCGCGCCCTCATGCCTCCTGCTGCCTCCTTTGCAGTGCGACTTCCTTAAAACAAGTCTACCCCTTCCTCTCTCTCCCTCTCTCCCTCCCTCTCTCTATCTCTCTCTCTCTTACACACACACAAACACACACACACATACACACACACGCACACACACACGCACACACACACACTGTGGCCAAGACGGCATTCAAAACACGCGCCAAAGTGCGGCGCGCGGGAGAGTTGTTGTGAAGTCCTTCTGGGGCGGCGGTGCGTCCTTGATTTGTTTCGAGTGGGGCGCGACGGAGCTGCTGCTGGAGAGTGAGCGAGTTAGGTGAGAATGAGCACGGGAGGGCGAGAGAGAGAGAGAGAGAGAGAGAGAGAGAGAGAGAGAGAGAGAGAGAGAGAGAGAGAGAGAGGCAGAGAGAGATAGAGATAAGAGAATATGGGAAAGGCAACAGGTCTAAAGACAACGATACAGTACTTCATCCCCAGAAGTTTCCTTTCGAGTTTTTCATGAATTTTCCTTGGCGGGAGGGGGGAGGGGGCGGGATGAGGGGCGGACCGTTGCGCTCAGCGTCCTATCCTTACATATTGGCCGAGGGCAGAACATCGGCTTCGGAACAACGGCGGCGGCGGTCCCGACGTTAAATTGAAATCGAATGAAGCGTCAGCTGGGGCGCAGCGCAACGGCGGCGCCATCTACGACTGCGCATGCGCGTGCACATCCTATCCGCGAGCGGTGGCAGCGGTGGCAGTGGTGGCAGCGGTGGCAGCAATGGTGGCGGTGGTGGCTGCGGCAGTGGCAGTGGCGGCGGACGCAGCCGGGAGGGTAGGCAGCGCGGCCGCATGGGTGCGCACCCGGCTGCCTACCTACCCGGCGGACACAGCTGCTCCGCTGCTCGCCCAGCACTCCGCTCCGCTGCCCCCGGGACCGATAAGGAGGTGCTGTTTTCTGCCATTACATTTAAGACTTGAGATCTGAGTTAGATTCAGCTAATATTGGCGCCAGCATTTCGAAAATGGGTTATTCCATAGGACCTTTCCTTGTAGAAAATGCGGAAGGTGCGAGTTCCAACAGTAACTTCCTCATTATTTTTCGCACGAGAAGAGGTCAGGTGACCCCATTTTTGATATCCTCTCTGACATCAAGCTGAGTCTAGCATGGATCTCAAATATTAAATAAATTGGAAAGTTTTCAAACAGCCTCTCTACCAGCCCCTCATTTGCCCGAAAAAGCATGATGGTCATGAATCTGTCACTCTCAGTATGTCGCCAGTTCAGATACGCGGGTTGCCTCTTGGACTGAATAGTGTCCAAGGGCCTGTGGCAGCCTGTAGCAGCCAGTGGCCTGTAGCGTTCGTATTCAGCATGCATGCGCACTAGGTTTGATTGGCAACGGAGCCCCCCTGCGCACTATCCGTCTGCGTCCTCACCTCGGCCCTTTCGCTTTGGGAAGGGCTGCTGTCGGTGGATGGGGGAGGGGGAGGCCCCGGAGGGCCTTGGAACAACAAAGGGACCAGCAGTGGCTTTCATTCACGTGGCTTTGTTCTCTAATTCGAATGATTTCAGAGGGACAATGGATTTGGGGACGCGGGGAGGGTAGTATGGCCAGGCCCCGAGGGGTAAGGGAGGGGGGGGGGGGGGGGGGGGCACGTGTATATACCTCCACCACCTGTGCTGACTTCATAAAACAGCTGCCGCCGGCCCATAGCGGCCCATGGTAGCCCATGGTGGCCCATGGCTGCCCATGGCCAGCCGGTCCCGGGCGTTTTCACGATTAAATGGACATGGTGATGAGATGGCAGGGTTGCCTCTGGGTTGCCCGCACACGGATGGCCACGCCTCTGGTGCCTGGGGGGGCGCGGGTCCTCGATGGAGCCGAACCAGATTGCCGCATTCAGATTCAGATCCGAATTCCCCGAAACTCAGGACCACTCGTGCAAACCGTGGCCAAAAGTGAATACGGCGTAAATAACCCACACATCAGCTGATGAGTCGCGCGACCAGGAAAAAAATCGGACCACTTTTCGTGTTTCTTTTCCTTCTTCTTTCGGGACAACAACAACAATGACAAAGATCGAGGGGGATGAAAAAACAACAACAAAAGTTTCAAGAAGAAAAAAAAAAGCTGTCTTACCTTGAAAACATACAAGCGGCATAGAAATCCCTCCCCGCAAGAAACAAATAAAACCCTTTGCAGGGACCGTAAATCACCGAGGCAAAGGACTTTTGCTGGCCGTGCCCTTTTCTAGCCCGCAGGCTGGAACCCCGGCGGGCCCAAGGTGCAGCAGCCAGCAGGCAGCCAGCAGGCAGCCAGCAGGCAGCCAGCAGGCAGCCAGCAGGCAGCACAGGGCAGGCCGGTGCAGGGCACCAGCGCCTGCTATGCGCTGCCAGGCATTCAGAATGGATTACGTAAAGCCGAACGGCGATTGAGTCGTCAGTTTCGCGAGGCGAGACGCTGCTGTTGCAGCAGAAGCAACAACAACAGCAAGGAGGAGGAGAATGAGGAGGAGGAGGAGGAGGAGGAGGAACAGGGAGCGGTGAAAAAAAAAAGAGGCAGAGAATAGAAACACCGCCTTCTTATCTTGGGCTGCCGCCGTGCATAGCGGATCCTGGGGAGGGCGGCTGCAGGCCTAACCCTTCGGCCGGAGCGGAGGGCCGGAAGACGGACCGAACCTGCGACGCTGCACATTCTGCCCGACACCCCATTTTCCAGAGGATGCATCAGCTTGGCTGAGGCTGCCTCCACCCCACGCACCCTACCTGCAGCCGCGCACTGTCAAAATAAGATAAAATAAGATATAATAAAAGATTAGTGTTTGCAAATTATTTTTCAGTCTATTTCTAGACATGAACTGAATCTGGTTGTGAAAACTAAAACATCGTTCGATGAACTATTTGTCAGATGCACCAACAAACGTTAGCTGCTCGAACAGCAAAACTACTTTTTGGCTTCTGCAACGAACCTCTTCGTTGGGGCTATTCACTTTTCGTTGGTGCAACCAACAGCTGGTCCCCCCCAACGAAAGTTTAGTTTTTAGAACCAAAATTTACTGGTTGGCTGGAAATCAACCGAAAACTTTGCTGGTAACTCTAACTAATCTTTTTCTCCGCGTGCTCTGCTGCATTTACCAGATGATGTGTGTGCAGGGAAAGCGAATGAGATGAAGAGGAACAAGGAGAGGTGGTGCGGGCCGCGGCGAATGAGATGAAGAGGAATGAGATGAAGAGGAACAAGGAGAGTGGTGCGGGCCGCGGCGAATGAGATGAAGAGGAACAAGGAGAGTGCGGGCCGCGGCGAATGAGATGAAGAGGAACAAGGAGAGTGGTGCGGGCCGCGGCGAATGAGATGAAGAGGAACAAGGGGAGCGGTGCGGGCCGCGGCTTCCATTCAGAATAGTAGTCGGACAACATCACACGGCCGACGGAGCTTTACCCCACACCGTTGAGAGCACAATTTAATATTTTAAAACAGCAGCAAGCAGCAGTCATGTTTTTGTTTCTCTTTTCCCCCCTCAGGCGGGCGTCGTGTTTGGTGGAGGGTGTCACGCGGAGTCAACGACAAGACCGGCACTGACACCGCAGACCCGGCCGGACCCTCACGGACCCCTCCGACCTCCGGCCGAGACCCCCGGCCCCCCCCCCCCCCCCCCTCACCCCGCCCCCAGCCCGCCCCCGGCCCCCGCACCCTCCGACAGCCTGCAATGGCTTTCATGGCGCGATACTCCACCGCTGCGAGCAGCAATAACAGTTCCTATCGGGCAGCGGCGGTAGCGGTAGCGGCAGCCGGCGACAGAGGAGGCGGCCGGGCCGGGCCACTCGGCCTGGCCAGGAACCTGGCCCCCGCGCCGCCCCCGCGCCGCCCCCGCGCCGCCTAGCCTGCTTGCACATTTCCATTTTATTTCTTTTATGCGGCCCGCGTGCCCCGTGCGATTTCGTGCGCGCCGTTCTCCTTTTTCTGTCTCCCTCCGCCGGTCTCCCATCCCTCTGCACCCCCCCCCTCTCTCTCTCTCTCTCCCTCCCTCTCTCGGGCCTCTCTGTCGCTCCTGTGCTGCGGATGAACAAAAGGCGCACAACGATCAGCACGGGAGTAGTTCTCCGCACGCACTGCACCATGCTGTCTATTTTCGATGCACTGGATCAGTTAGTCATGGCGTCGGACAGATCGGCCCCCTCCCCCCCCCACTCTTCCCCAGCTCGCGGTACAAAAAAATTCCATTGGAGCGTCAGGCGAGAGACCCGCCGTGAATTTAAACGCCCCCCCCCTCCCCCAGTCCCCCAGGATATAATGAAGCGACTCCGGTTTGGTTATTCGCTTTCAGCTTATCGCCCCGATTTTCACCCCCCTGACTCCCCCCCTCCCACCCCACGCCTTCTTTCCTTTCACTGCTTGCTCCCTTCGGCAGCGTGTATTACCTCCCTCCTACCCCCCCCCCCCCCCCCCCGCGATGGCTCGCAAATAAGTATGACGGCGTTCATAATGCCCTCCTCCTCCTGCCATTTCTGTTTTCTCTCGTCGAGCTTCTCATATTCCCCGCGCTGAACAAAATCAACCACATCGCTTTCCTTTATTATACAGCGACTGTGTGGCATGTGTGTGTGTGTGTGTGAGAGAGAGAGAGAGAGAGAGAGAGAGAGAGAGAGAGAGTTTTCATGGTGAGTCCTAGCCCGAGGGGTGCACCAATCCTGAAAATTTTGCACAGAGACTAAAAGACCTACAGGCGATCTGTGAAGCTGTGACTCGGGAGAAATCCCGAGGGCAGACTCGGCAGGTATATGGTAGGTTCTAGAGTTCGAAGCTTCTGTAAATCTGGTAGGTCGGCCACTGGAGTGTTGCGAGTAGAGTACAGCCAGCGGCTTCGGAGAAAGGATCATCGTCATCATCATCGTCAGTATCATCATCATCATCATCATCATCATCATCATCATCATCATCATCATCATCATCATCATCATCATCATCATCATCAGGAACTTTTAACCAATCGTCCATCCCCCGAATGCGCGGGGCGTCTCGTGGAGGGTCCTGGAGGGTTCGGCCGTTCGGCCCGTATCACGGGCTGGGGTTGTTTGCCGTCTATTTTTATGGGTTGTCGCGGCCACGCCCCGCCACACGCCCCGCCACGCGCCGCCACGCGCTGCCACACCCCGCCACGCCCCGCCACGCGCCGCTTTCTGCCACACCCTCCCCGCCGCACTGTCCCGTTCATTATCCTTCCTCGTCGCTGCCTTCAAATTAGTCGCCGTGTCACCCAGCCGAAGGTCTCGTCCCGAAGGTCCCGAAGGTCCTCGCAACTGTGGCGGCGCCCGTGCGGGCCGGGGTTACGGCGCCGCCGCCCCCTCGCACCCTGCGCCCCTGCGCTCTCTGGCGCTCTCTCTCTAGCCTCGCACGGGCCGCCCCGCCGCCGCCATCATATGTAGCCTCGCGCCGCCCCTCCCCGAAGCCCCCTGGACCCCGCGGGGCTCACTTGCCTAAGCCTCACCGGGACTGGGCCATCAGGCTGGATCACCTCCCTCCCTCCCTCCTCCCCCCTCCCTCTCTGCAGCCATCCTTGTCGCCCCTCGTTACTCGCGTTATTCTCGTCTCGCTTCATGATTGCCTCGGCTCGGCACCATAAGCAGCCCGCCGTGTTCCAGATTTTCAGAGGAAAACCCTGAGAGCGCGGCACACACAGAGGAGACAACAGGGAGGGAACAAGTCCAGTATTTTAGGATTACGCCTTGAACAGAGTGAAACGACCGGCAAAGATTTCGAGCGCGGGGCCGCAGATAAGCCTTGAAATGTTTCCAGACGGTGACAGAAAAAGAAAATCCACAATACTTCTCGAGGGCCGGTCGTGGCTGGAAAGGTGAACTGACATTCTCCTGATCGATTTATTTCGCGATTGTCGTTTTTTATCGCCGCCCGGAGATGTAAGGATGTAATTGATTATTTGGCCAGCTCGATGTGATGCATCACAGATGCACGCGCATGGCTGCGCCGATTAATGGGACTGTCTGCGCAGACAAATGCACTAGACTGAGAGGCAGAGAGAGAAAGAGAGAGAGAGAGGAGAGAGAGAGAGAGAGAGAGAGAGAGAGAGAGAGAGAGAGAGAGAGAGAGAGAGAGAGAGAGAGAGAGAGAGAGAGAGAGAGAGAGAGAGAGAGAGAGAGAGAGAGAGAGAGAGAGAGAGAGAGAGAGAGAGAGAGAGTGCGAGAGAGAAAGAGAGTCATTACTACGACGGCCAATCTACTCATATATTCGCCCAGTGATTTGGAAATCATCGCTGGCCGTCGATGGGCCGGCTGACGGATGGCGTCAAAATATGAATTCGAGTGTCGCCCCCGTCAGCCGATACGTGACGTGTTTGTCCTGCTAACAGCTGGGAGCTTGGGGCGTCGCTACTCCCGGCCCTGACTTCCCTCCTCATCGTGAAACGTGGGGGATATCGACGGCCAGGGTGGAAAAAAAAAGGCAACAAAAATAAAGAAACAAAAAGCAGAAAGGGTGGTTTTTGAATCCGCACCTGATGCCGCTGAGCTCGAATAAGGACATTCCTCCATGCCCGTGCGCAAGCAGTGGGACAGGCAGCGGCAAGGCGAGAGGTGAGACGTCACCATGAATTATAGTCCTTCGGAATAAGCAACGAGTTTGCGCCACAAAACTCAGCAGCAGCAGCAGTTGCAGCGGCAACGGTGAAAGAAGCCCACACGGTGTGGGAAGTCAGGGGGCGGCAGTGGCAGCGGTAGTGGCTGCGGCAGTAGCAGCGGCAGCTGGCGGGGAGGAGCGCGGCGCGGAGGCAGCATTCTTCAACCGAACCGCACCTTCATCGAAAGTTGGAACGACGCAGCCGGAATTTCAAACTTGCCGCGCCACGGGCGCGCGCTGCCACGCTACCGCGCTGCAAGCAGGCACTGCGGAGGGGGCAGGGGGGGGGGGGGGGGGGCAGCCGGCCCCAGGGGGACTGCAGACCGAGTCGTGACAGAAGCCATGAGCTTAACCGAAGTTAAGGTTTGCAAGCTGGAATTCACGTAGTCCGAATCGTTTTTTTATTATTAATATGTTTTTTTTTTCTTGAAACATCGGCAGTGGGGTGAATATGTGGCGGCACGAGCTTTTCTGCGGGGCGTGGACGACGGCGTCCGAGCTTCTCTCGCTCCCCCACCAGCCCACTTCCACCCTCCCTGCACGAAGAAAAACAAATCCGTGGTCAGAAAAAAAATTCTGTTGGGGGAACTATTGGTTAGTTGATGCAACAAAAAGAAAGCTGCCCCAAAGAAAAGGTTTGTTGTGGAAACAAAAATGTGTTTGTGCTCCGGCAAAGCACGTTTTCGTTAGAGCAGCTAACATTTCGTTGGCGCATAACAAATAGTTCCCGAAACAATATTTTAGTTCTCAGAACCAAATTGACTGGAAATCAACTGAAAGATTAGTTGTGAACCCTAACCTATTTTCTCCGTGTGCTTCCTCTCGCCATTCTCTCCGACGCCGACACCAGAGTGCGCGCGCTTTCTCCGCAGAGGCGCGAAACCTTTTGCGCGAAAAGGCCATAACCTCTACTGTACACGCCAGACACTGACGTATCTTTAAGACCTTTAAGTGGCATAAAACGTTTCCTGTGTCCCACTGCCCTTTCCCTGGCAGCGGGCCCTCTCCACAGTAGCCCCGCCCCCTCCTTCCCCTCCCCTTTTCTCTCGCGGCACAACTGGCCACACCATTTGACCATTCTTTCCTTCCAAGACGCGCGCGCTCCCAACTTCGCCCATGTGGAGAAAACATGGCCGTACACAAAAAGGCCCGGACGATATAGAAGGGGTGAAACTTTTTATCGGTAAGGAGCAGCAGGAGAGAAACTTTCCTTTCAGATGTTCGCCTGATTTTTTTCCCCCCCCCCTTACCTCCCCGCCCCCATTTTTTTCAATTTTTTATAGAATTGGGGAGTAAATGGGGGAAGAGGTGAATTTGCATGAAGTGACGGATCACCAAAACTGGAAATCGTGCCAAAATGTCGAAATTCATAGGAGATCTAAATATTCCTCAGCCCACCCCTTTTCCCAGTTACGCCGTGTGTGTGTGTGTGTGTGTGTGTGTGTGTGTGTGTGTGAAGGCTCTTTCTCTTGTGCGCCGCAAACATTCCGCGGCTACCCCAAGTAGTCCCCCCCCCACCTCTCTCTCTCCACAAATAAAAGGAAGGGGTGCGGTCTTGTACGCAATCGCCTTCACCGTCGGTTTCCTGTTTTACTTCTCGAAAAAGTAAAAAAAACCAGCAAAAACAAATTGGTTTCCAATTAATTTTTTTGACGTTGTACAAACGATTTTAAAATTCTTGTCTGCGAGGCCGACGGCGATTTTGCTCCCCAGCAGCACTAACACGCGTGTCAAATGAGCCTCAAGTGGGAGGTCACCCGGAAGGGCGGCGCTGTTGGCCAGACTTGTGATCGGACCGACGGGCATCTTGGCTGCGCCCCGCCTTGTGTGTGTGTGTGTGTGTGTGTGTGTGTGTGTGTGTGTGTGTGTGTGTGTGTGTGCGCGCGCGCATGCCGAGCCCGATGTTCACTGGCCCGGCTCAGACGGGGAGACGGCCTCGATCGGCTACGGACGCACCACACAGCGAACACCCGAGACGAGGGCATTGTGGTAGGCATAACAAGGGATCACAGAGTTACTGTACGTCGTCTTGAAGAGTACTGCTAAGCCGAAAAATAGCAGCAGTCGACGGTTGTACCTTCATTTTCTTCCCATCTAATCGGTTTCCGCACCTGCCAATATATTCCGTTCCTGCTTCCGCACCCTATCCGCGGTTTTTTGCAGTGTGTGCCCCGCTCCGTACCGCGGTCGGGTCGCTGGCCTGGGGCGCCTGCTGGGTAGGCAAGCCCGTTACACAGCGGTGTCCGGCGGGTCGGCCTATGCGCCAGGCCCCAGGGGCTCCCTGGCTCCCCGCCGACAGTGGCCCGGCTCCCAACCCATTCCCTCCCTGCATTTGCGATACTGCACTTTATTCCAATGCCGGGCGCGCGCGCGCGCGCGCGCGTGCGTGGTCACACATTCACATTCGCGTTGGCCGTTCCACGCGCGTGCGGAGCGCAAGATAGTAGTGTAACGCGCGCGAACGTGAATCCGAATGTGTATCTGCGTGTAGTGCGCAATTATCGGGAACGCACGTCCCCCCGGCGCTGCAGAAATTATTGCCCTGCCCCGATAACACATGTGACCACACGGAACGCCGCTGTCCGCAGGCAGCACATGTAAACACACACACACACACACACACACACACACACACACACACACACACACACACACACCCAGCACAGCCCACGGACCCTAACCCGGTGCAGGGCAGCCAACACCGCGACGCGTCGCGCTCTTCCGCAACCAATAATATCACCGTTGTTACTGGCCGGGGCGGATTTCATCAAATCTGTTCTACAGCCTCGCATCACACTCGCGGAGCTCCCACGTAAACGGCCGCACGAGGCAGGTATGGGGCTCCTGCCGGTGCTGAGATGAGAGGAAGGCCGCGCAAAATGTATTAAAAATGCGTTATACGCCGGCGGCGGGAGATACGGCGGTCCGGACGCTGTAACGGCCTTCATGCCGTCGTGTGGGACATGACGTCGATACCGGGGGCTCCGGGGCCACGGGCCGGAGAATGGAGATTCCGACCTCCCCTATGGCCCGGCAGGGGGGGGGGGGGTGCGGGGGCCTCTGGGGTCGTCTTTTGCATTACGGAACGCGCCGCGCTGCCGCGGCTGACCGCGCGGCCAGCCATGGCGTTGTTACCAGCGACGGCGGCCGGGGCTCGAGCTCGGGGTATCTCATGGGGACCTTATGGGGACCTCATGGATACCTCATGGACACGTATCGGAATGGTTCAGCAAAAGTCAAGCCATCACGGGGCTGAGGGTCACGTCGGTGTGCCGAGTGCGAAAAGAGTTGTCCGCTGCCCCGCCACACCTGCCCCACGGGGTATCCGTGGGGTCCGTGGGGGGTCCGTGTGGGGGGGGGGGGGTCGTGGGGGGTCCCATTGGGGGTCCGACGACACCCCCGCAGATCACGGCGCTCCCCAGGTGAGCTACGCCGCCACGCCCCGCACCCCGCACCCCCCCGCGCCCCATGAATATTTCATGCCTTCCGCTACGGAGCGGGCCCGGGCCTCTGGCTGGGCCTCAGGCCGGGCACCGCCACCAGCCGCCTGCTACGGATTGAATGGCCCGGCCGGCCGGCCCGCAGCTGGAGCCGGCTGGGGTCGCTGGAGCCGCACCGGACCTGCTGGAGCCTCCAGGCCGCGCCCGAGACAAGCGGTGTGACGGCTCGGGGCGAGGCGGAGGCCCGGAGGCCCGGAGGGAGAGGCGGGGACAGGCGGGGCAGGCGGGGCAGGCGGGGCAGGCGGGGCAGGCGGGGCAGGCGTAATTTGGTTTGGCGTTCGTGAGACAGCCATGTAGGAGTGG
Organism: Odontothrips loti; assembly: GCA_038380765.1. Classification (NCBI taxonomy): domain Eukaryota; kingdom Metazoa; phylum Arthropoda; class Insecta; order Thysanoptera; family Thripidae; genus Odontothrips; species Odontothrips loti. The sequence continues at coordinate 12,308,679 of CM076255.1, forward strand.
GTAGCCCGGGTACCCTCTGGGGCTGCCTGCCCCTTCTCGTCTCCGCAGTGTATCTTCCTACTCCCCCCCCTTCCCCCTCCCTAACCCCACATGTGTGTACACGCACACCCACTAATGTGCCTGAAGATCCATGCATCACCGGGGTCGGCTGTGGCCCAAGCCACACAACGCTGGAGCGAGTGAGAGAGAGGTAAGAGAAAGGTTAGGGAGAGAGAGAGAGACTGTGTGTGTGTGTGTGTGTGTGTGTGTGTGTGTGTGTGTGAGAGAGAGAGAGAGAGAGAGAGAGAGAGAGAGAGAGAGAGAGAGAGAGAGAGAGAGAGAGAGAGAGAGAGAGAGAGAGAAAGCTTCGGCCACCACCAGGCAACTTTTAACAAGATGGAATCCTCTTTGTGCGGTCATCGGCCCATACAGCACCCTCCCTCCATCTCTCCCCCGCTGCTCCCCGACGAGGCATTGCCTCATATTTCCAGTTCAGCCAAGGTCGCCCGCTGGAGGCTCACCGCCTCCACCGCGCGCTTTTCAGATTGCTGGTTCTCGAGGAGCGCCTCCTGCCGCCCCAGGACCGCGCACGGACGGTTCTCTCCAGTGCTGTTTCCGGTAGGATTGTCCAGCAGGCTTCTCCAGGCGCCTTATGTCCCCCTTAAATAGGACTCTTCGTTGGCCCAATTAGTATCCGGGTTGGGCGTGGCCTCGGCGCACGGCCTCGGCGTGGCCGCGGGCGGCCTGGGCGTTGCATGCCCCCGATAGCCAGGCCGCCAGGGCCGCCAGAGCCGCCAGGCCAGAGGGCCTAGGCAGGGCGGTGCTGGAGGCATTCCCGGCGCCCACGCGACCATCGCCAGGGTTTACGGGCGCTATTTGATAATGCCGAGCGCCGCGTTCCGGTGCCCCGTGGTCCCCGCGGCCCCCGCGGGGGTGAGGCGGAGGGGTTCAACCACCCCCAACCACCCCTCGGCACCCCCACTACCCCGGGTCACCACCCGGGGGCGGTACCATTCGTCGCGGGGGGGGGGGGGGGGGGGGGGGGCGGCGGATCATTTGGATGCAACGGAAGCAACTCGTGAGAGACTCGGTGAGTTCTGCAAGGTGAAAGGGTGTAGAAAAACGCGAGATTGGCAAGCCGCGCGTAACATTACTACGTGGCTCAAGTATCGTCCAAAACCCGTATTAAAGAGGCAATACTTACATCAAGCATTTTCGAATGGCTTGGAGAAAATTCTCGAGCCAAGTGTACAGAATTGAATGTGTACCACAATGGCGTACGGTCGTCCATACCCCACAACCCGAACACAATACCGAACCTTTTTCTTTCCTGACCCGTCGTGGATTTGGACCGGGCCTGTCGAGCGGGTGCCAAGTACTACCGTTGTGCGGCGACAGCCGGCGACAGCTATTGGCTTCGTCCCACCTGTTCGCAAGGCTCCGCCGGCACCGCCGGCACCGCCTTCTCTAACACAGCCGGAGCCTGCTCCCAAATCCGACAAACGCCGCGCGCGACAAAACTTTTTCCTCCTTTTTAAACTTTGGCGCGCAAGCGTTCCTTTCGACGTCGTCGAAAAAGGAAGGGGCGGGTTGGGGGGGGGGGGGGGGGGGTGCTCGTAGCCACCCGAGCGGGACTCGATCCCACAGCGCCATGCATTAGTAAACGTAATTTCTTGGCCGCAGCGTCTCGTAAACAGCAGGGCGAGCCGGCACGCTAAACCTCCCACACTGCGGACGAGCCGGGGGCGGCCGGGGGCGGCCGGGGGTGGCTGAGGGCGGCCGGGGGTGGCCAAGGACGGGCTGACGCCAAGCGCCTGGAACCTCTATGCAGCAGCGCGCACAACGAAATTAGGGAATGTGTATATGGTAATCGCGGGGGTAAGAGCGCACACACACTAGTACCACGCGGAGGTGTTTCTTCGGAGGCACACCTGAATAAAAAAGTATTGGTGGGGCGAACTGGGGTGGGAGAGAGATGGGGGTACTGAGGGAGGCGGGGCGGGGAGGGGAGGGCAGCTGATCTAGCTGAAAAGGAGCTGCTTCGCTCGGGTCTCTCCTCCACTGCCGCCGCAGCAGGAGCGCTGGCAGGTTCCGTGCCCTCTTCCCGCCGCTGCCGCCGACACTGTGTTGCTACCATCACCACCAGTGCTACCACCACCACCACCACCAGTGCTACCACCGCCGCCACTACCACCGCCCCGCTACCGCTATCACGAGCTCCATTGTGAGCGCAGTATTTGCCGCGCCATAAGAAGCAAGGGTGCGCGTGACGACGATAAGGGACTTGATGCACATATTTACACGCGCTTAGGCATCGTTAGGGGCGGGACCAGGGGACCAGGACGGGGGTGGGGGACGAGGACCACGGGCGGGGAGGGACAAGCCGAGGGACTGACGAAGATGGCGACAATTTTCAAGCTCCTTGGCTCTGCATAGTCTGCGGCCGCAAGGCAGAAACTGCATTCTCATTCCGTGACGGCAACGCTGCTGCGCCGCGGGGACATCCGCCATCCGCCCCGCAGCGCTGCTTGGAGTAGCGTTCGTTCTCAAGGACGGTGTGTTCGCAATCAGTTCCAGGACAGAAAGGCAGGCCGAATCACCGGCTCACACTTCTTTTTTTCAAACCGAAGAACGAGCGAAATATATATATATATTTACAAAAGATTCTTTCTTTTCCTATTTTGGGACTCTTTTGGCCTTGGAACTCGCATCACACAATGTCTTTCATTTTGACGTAGGTACATGGTGAGAAGTAATACTCGGTCCAGTTTCTGCGTTTGGTTGGCACCACTGCTGGCCCGGCAGCCCGCAGCCGTGGCTCCCTTTGCGGGCTGTTTGGTCATGCCCGCTGTCCCTTTGGCGGACTTCGGTGGCCCCGCGCCGGCCCGGCCGGCCTCTACCAGCGAGGGGTGAGGCCAGTAAGGGCGGCCAGCCCTAGGGAGCCCCGCTGGGCCCCGCTGGGGGTACCCCCTGTAGGACTGGCTTGGCCTTTTAGCCACTCCGGGGTGCCCCACGGAGCCCTGCCGAGGGAGGCAGGCCGGGGGCGGGCCGGGGGCGGCGGGGGCGGGCCGAGCCGGGGGCCGCGGGGTGCCTTCGGACGAGACCGGCTTACGGACACTGCTTCGCACGTTTTATGAAGACACAAATGGAGACGAATGGTAAGCGTCCCGAGCGGAGGCCGTGCCGTGCTGGAGCCTAGGCCAGGACCGGGCCGGACGGGTCCAGCACGGCCTAGCCAGGAGGATCACTCGCTCCAAGTTTCCCAGGCCGGCTCACCGGGCCAGCAGCAGAGTGCTCCGTGCTGCTGCCTGCTGGAGCCCGGCGGCCCGGCGGCCGCCATCACGATCACGTCCTTGTTGAACTCCCGACGACAACGGCCGCGTCGGACCCGCGCACTCGCTGCAGATACGCGCCTTCTCCGCCTGCGCTTGCGTCTTCTTGCTGTGCTCTTTCTTCATTTTTCCTCTCTACCTCTCCCTCTTCTTCTTCTTCTTCTTCCGAGGCAGGCAACGTCGGCAATATAAAACACGGCCGCCGCGTTCAGCCGCGCGGGGAAGGGGTTGATATAAAAATGTCGCCGGCATAAACAGCTAAGTGATGACGGCGAAAACCGGATTGGGGGAAAGGGGGGGAGGGGCGCACGGCGAATATGACGTCATTCCGCTCAAAAATACACCGATTAACTAACTTTATCCTCTAGGACCGGCCAGGACGGCACTAAAAGTAACATATTTGCTTCTGGTTTAACACTGCTTTTCATATCTTGTAATATTACGCGGAAGCAGAGTTGTTCACTGAAAAAAGTTGTTGTACATCTACAAAACTGTCGTTTTCAAACAGTTAGGTTGTAGTTTTTATTGTG
>CM076255.1:12317519-12620019 GCA_038380765.1 Odontothrips loti
CCACAGACTCCTACTTATCTATGGCCTTCTATTGCTCATTATCGCCCAGCAGCCGCGTCGAGAGAATCCAGGCTGCTGCTCCAGCCGGCCATAGCTTGTTCGCCGCTGTCGCTAAAATGCCTCATAATTACCTAATTTTACCTATAGGACCTCTAATACCGTAGTATACCTTACTCCGTACACCGCTCCTCCGGGTCCCCCCTCTTCGCCCTCGGTGTGGTGTGGCATCTCAGCGCAGTGGGTTGACATTTACAGGCCCACGACTTGGCCTTTTCATCGCAGGCTAATCAAGTAAATGGATTGGGCCTGGTGCTCTCTCTCTCTCTCTCTCTCTCTCTCTCTCTCTCTCTCTCTCTCTCTCTCTCTCTCTCTCTCTCTCTCTCTCTCTCTCTCTCTCTCTCTCTCTCTCTCTCTCTCTCTCTCTCTCTCTCTCTCTCTCTCTCTCTCTCCCTCTCCCTCTCTTCGCTCACTCTCTCTCTTCTCTCTTTCTCCCTCTCTCTGTTTACGACATCCCGCTCGCTCACGCATGCAGACACGCACGCAGTCTTGCTTATGAGCCTCGCCAATAATCGCGATGCCCGCTCTGGTCACCTGCCGCGCGCACCCCCGAGGGACCGCCCACAAACTACGACGTAGCTAGGGTACAAGTCAGATCCACGGGAGTACCACCACGGAGAAACCATGATACCTAGTTTATGGACAGCCCCCTTCAAACACGACAATGTTGCTCTGCGCGTGCGCGCTTCCGCCGCCCGCTACTGTTCCCCCTTTCACTTTGCTAAAATAAAGTTTCCATCCCACTCGAATACACTTGCCGCACCCTATCTCCTCCATCGGCTCCCTCCCCCTCAGGCTTGCCGTTTACGGTCAGGGCTGGGTTTCCACAACACGCACCCACACACGCACCCACCCACCCACACACACACACACACACACACACACACACACACGCACGAGCACACACGGGAGCCGCGCGAAACCCAAGCCATGCCGTCGCGTCACGGCGAGCGGTTTTATGAACGCTGCCGGCCAACGTCGTTAGCCCGGCTAGTTATAGCGTCACAACGTACCGGGTTACCTCATTACGGGGAAATCGAGTGCGTCAACGGCAGACGGCAAACAGTCTGAAACCGAAGCAGCAAGAATCACTCTTGTCATACCCACTTAGTGGTGGCCTGATTCTGATCGTTCACGGCCCTGATGTCGTGTAGGCGAGCGGAACAAACATCATCATAACCAATCATCATATCATCATCATCAACAAGATCATCATCATATCATCATCATCAACATGATCATCATCATATCATCATCATCATCATCATCATCTTCATCATCATCATCATCAACCACGATAGTGGAGCGGGCTGAAGCACCCACTGCTCACACGGCCGCCCTAATGCGATTCATCCGCGATAATTCTGCTGAGGAGATCAGTTGTTCCCGTTCCTGCGCCGCTGAGCCCCCTTCGTCTCCACGGGCTCGAAACTTTTTCAAAAGTACTGTAATCCGCTTATTAAAAATTGGACTGGGGAAAAAATAAATTAACGCAGCGAAAATAAGGAGGCGGAAGAGCGACAGGAGCATCCGTATAAATCACATGGCGCCAACTCATTCCTTGTCGCTGACATCCTTTCGGAATGCTCTAGACGGGGGTGGATGTCTATGCCGCACTCTATCCAATGCTCTACCCTCCCGCGATCTATCCCCGGAATGTATGGCCGCGGGATCTATCCCCGCGTGCTCGACTTGACCAATCCGCCGGCCGGGTTAGGCCGAGAAGATGACCCTCATCGCTGCAGATTGGACGCTAATCCCACGAAAGCCATACAGCAGCAGCCAAGCCCAGCCCGCGAGCCCTACCCCGGCCAGGCGCCCTCCGGACGGAGCCAACGGGGCCGAGCTGCTAGGCTGGGCTGGCCAGCCGGACCCGCTATGTTAACCCGGCCAATGCTAGGTCTGGGGCGGGGCGGGGTGGAGGCGTATTTCACAGCCGATTTGCCAATTTGCAGCACGACTTTGCCACCTGGAGCATTTAGCCAGGCGCGGGGGTGAGGTGCGGGCGCGCCCCACACTGCAGGGGAAAGTCTGCCGCGCGGCCCCAACGAATTATTCAATGTGGGATTTAGATTCACTCGACTTGAGCCGAGACTCGCGCACGCACGCACGCAGTCACACACACACACACACACACACACACACACAGCAGGCAAACAAACAAGCTGAGTGAGCGGACCCAGACCGCACGGCATGTTGCCATAAAGCATTCCTGAGAACGGCAGTCGTGTGAGGACCTCTCTACAGTGCGGCGGGTGGCCGTAGCCAGACCCACCTATCTGCCTGGTAGGGCCCCGGAGACGGCGTCAGCCCACGCTGGTCCTGTCACCACACACACAGCCTCTTCCCCCGGCCGCCCCGCCCCGCCCCGCCCCGCCACGCCCCGCCACGCCCCCTGGCGACGGGCCTCGGGACAACACAATCTGGGAGGATATTGGAAATCTAATATGAGTTGGAGCAAGGCGGGGCACGTCCGCCCAAGGTGGGGCCGCCGAGGCGGGGGCGCGGCAGCTGTGGCAGCGACGGCGCGGATATCACTGCAGCGACAACTGCAGCAACTGCAGCAGCTGCAGCGACTGCAGCACGGGATGCAGATGTGCGAGGCCAGCCAACCCGCGGGCCGGGGCCACGGCGGCCGAGCCGAGCCGAGCTGCGGCGGAGACATTTCTCATATCGTTGTCTCGCCCCACCACCCGGCCAGTGTTTTTCAAGTGTGATTATTGCGCCATTTGCTGGAATCTCGCTGTGTTTTCACTCGAATGAGGCTGGATCATCGCCCTGTCTTGTGCGGTGAATGGTTGCTTGAAGCGCCGTTTTGAAACAACACCGATTTCAAAAATGTGGTGCACACGACCTTTTCCCAGCTCATAGAGTACTCCGGGGAATAAGCCCGAAACGTAAGTAAGAAGTCGTAACGATGAAGAAGAATCCCGGATAAAATATGAGAAATCACTTAAATTCGAAGGTCAGTGAGGTTTCGAACACTTGATTTCTCATACTTCCCCTGTTCTCTTCTTCTTCGTTTCGACTTCTCACTTCCGTCCTATGCGCCTCTCCGGAGTACTCTATTCTCAGTGTTTCGTATCCTCCTTGCTCCCGGCTGCAGTCGCCTCCGCCTCTTCGCAATTTCATACGGGATGACTCCGAAATCGAGCCGAAAACAAGGAGCGCATGTTCCATAAATATGCCCCGTGTCCGGCCGCCCCGCCCCGCCCCCGCCTCTCTGGGCTCCGACCTTGTGGACATATCGGACCGAGTCAACTCCACCTGACATGTTTACAATGTGGGTGTGGCACGCGGGGCAGCGCCGGCAGCGCTAGTCCACCGGGGGGAGGGGGATCCTGATCTGGGGGGGGGGGGGTAGGGGCCGTTCACAAATCACGTGACGCGGTAGCGGCTTGGCTATCTTTAAGAATCATACGCACTGATAAAAAAAAGTTGTTCCTAGGGAGTCGGTAGTTTTTAAGGTTTTTAATCGATGATTGTGCTTGATTGTCTCTAAAGTTGTACACTGATTGTCTCGAGTCGTGGACCCCTCGACGCAAGCCCAGCGCGCGCGGCTCCCACCACAACACGAGCGTGGGAACGGCACGGCGCTGCACGGCGCGGCGCGAGCCTCGGCACTCCGCCTTCTTCTTTTCCACTTGAGCGCGGCGCTCAGCAGCGCCACAGCCCTCTAGAAAACGCACACAGTCGAAGGAGCGCCGTCCAGCGGCTGCGCCACACTGCCGCGACCGCGCCACACACCCCGGCGCGCTACGGAAACATAGGAAAACACCGCAAAATCAACAACACCACAACGAATGACAAGGGAACAATTTTGTCCGTGAGCTTGCAAAACGTTTCAGGCACATCTAAATAGGGAGACAATTATTATCTCGTACCTTTAGGACAAAATACTGTCCCCAGATTTACATGTGCTTAAGCCTGCCTCTGGATCACAGACAAACGAAATTGTCCCTTGACACAGGGTGAGTGCAGGTAATTAAATCACGCTGGGAAAAGAAGCACATGCAGATTTAAAACTTCATTTCACCCAAAACATGCCATTGCAATTTTTTTTTGAGGCTGTCATTTAGTTTTACCTGCTGTGATATTTTTTTAACGTGGTTCTTCTACCTTCTCCTACCCTAGTGAAGAATCTGCTTCCAAACCCTGAAATAACTGCCAAAGGCAATCATATTGCTGGGCATAAACTTAGATTTATGCGAAGCGGAATCAGATGCCGCTATCTGCCGTACTTTTAGCCATTTAAAATCGTTCCTTCCGCGCGGACAACGCACCCGGAATGTCCGATCGAAATCACCTCCCGACCCATTCTTATTCTGTCCCGTGTCCGTCTGCGTCGGTGCCCCCTCCTCTCTCTCTCTCTCTGTCTGTCTCTCTGTCTCTCTCTCTGTCTCTCTGTCTCTCTGTCTCTCTCTCTGTCTCTCTCTCTCTCTCTCTCTTCTCTCTCTCTCAATCTATCTCTTTCCTGTCTCCCCTCTCGCAGCTGACGTCAAAAAGACTGGCTCCCACCACCATACCTCCGCCGGGCCGTGCAGAGGGTTGCAAGGGGGGTTGCTGAATGGGATGCCTCGGCAATATGTTACATAACGCGATTTCGTCCACGTTTTGAGGGCGATCAGCCTCCGAGGATTTCGCTGCAAGCCTTGCTCTACGCCTTGCTCCCAGTCTCTCTCTCTCTCTCTCTCTCTCTCTCTCTCTCTCTCTCTCTCTCTCTCTCTCTCTCTCTCTCTCTCTCTCTTCCCCACCCACCCCGAAAGGAACCACCGCCTTCCGGTGTATGCAGGACACGTTGTGAGGAAAGGCGGCACTGGCGGCTGACGTTTGTACTGCATCTTGGCGGCGCCGATCTTGTTCTCTCCCTTCTCTTGCTCTGTCTCTTTTAGCCCCCCCCTTTTTTCTTCCTCTTCTTTCCACAACTCTGTTGTCTGCTGCTCCGCACCGCCTGGGACGCTCGCAGGCGCGGATTTGAGGGGGGAACAACTGCCCATTTGCCCCTCCCCCCTCAAGCCGTTCCCAGATCCGCCACTGGACGCTCGTCAGGTAGGCCATCCTGTCGAGCAGCCAGGTTCGGCGGGACAGCGTACCTGCCAGGGGCTCTATCACAGGACAGGTGCAAGAAGAACATGGAGGGATCGCACAACGCAGAGCCGAGTCATCGAGACCGATAAACGATTGATTTGCGCCTTCCCGTTTTCTATCGGAATTCTATTCCCTACTTGCGGGAAGCAAACGACTCCTCCCTCAAAGTGAACGGTAACTACGCAATACCCTCTATCCCCTCCCTCCCCCTCCCCCTTCCCCTCTCGTGATGAGGGGGATGAAGATTGAAGGACGCAAGAAAGGCACCTCCTCCGCTTTAATACCACCGTACCTAGGTCGGTGGGTCGACGACAAGAAGGGCAGCGAGGAAGAGAGCGAGAGAGAGGTTTTCCTTTTTAATTAATCGTGAATCTCGCAGCGATATAATCGGTCCGGCAGCACCGGCGCCGCCTTCACCGCCCTGCCGATGTTTGAAACCAATTACAGAAGGCGGTAGCTAGCTTTCAGGCGTGGTCCCCCACTGCCTTGTCAGAGGCGCCATTAACATTCCTCACAACGTCCAGACGCAAATTCAGGAATAAAGAAGGCAGTGGGGAGGGGGGGGGGATTCAAAGGGATCGTCTGTGGGAACCGAACCCAGCCAGCATTTTATGCATAAATCGTGCATTCATTTTTGAGAGTGTGTTTGACCACCAAGCTTCTCCACTTCCGGTCTCAGCTTCTCCGAAATACTCTAACTCTTTACGTCGGAAGTGACAGAATTTCCTTTCGAGTTATAAATACTAGCAGCGCGGGAAAAATAATGAGTTCGGTAGAGCACGCAGCGCCCTGTCCGATACCACGGAGGGGGGACAACGTGTTGCATCGTCTGTCCCCCCAAGGCCGAAGGTCCCCGGCGGTCGGCGGTCTCCGGCAGTGTGCCGCCGTATTTTTCATCCCGCTGCAGTCCTCTGTGGTCGGGCCGCGGTGGGGGCCTCGGCGGGGGCCTAGTGCCCCTCCCTCCCCTCTCCCACCCCCGGGCTCCAGACAACGACGGGCTCGGCTGGCGCTAGCTGGCGCCGGGACGGCCGCTACAGGCGCCATGGTGGCGCCAGTGGGCGCCAGGCCGCCGCCGGAGCCTTGGTACAACGACCCACTATGGGCCTCGTGGCGTCGGTAGGCTGGGGGGAGGGCCGGGGCCGGCAGGGGCTGCGGGGGCTGCGGGGGCCGCGGGGGCCGCACCCCGGGGAGGCAGCTGCGGAGGCCGCCCCACCCCAACACGCCACAAGCAGGCCATGAGGGTGCTGTAAGGGACCACTCACAAATTACGTAGCACCCCCTAGCAGGCCGGGCAGCCGGGCACAAGGGGTATCTCCCGGGATCTCAGAGGCGGCACGGACTGCCCCTCAGGGCTCCAAGGCTACCATGACGGAATGGCAAGAGATGACATGGGCCCCACTACTTTGCAGTTTGTACTTGACCTGCATATCAGCCAAGAGTCTAGCTGAAAGGCGCACAATCTCCCAAAACAGTGATTTAAATAAAAAGAAACCTTCCCTCCCCGCACTCCTCCTTGCATTCCCGCACTCATCCTAGCAACGCTACAAGCGTCAGAGAAAAGCGACTCAAAACTTTCTCTTCCCAAGCAGGGCAGACGATGGCGCGCTGGCCACCTTCTTCTTTTTTCCTCCCCCTCCTTCCCTCTCACTCTCACGCGCTCCCCAGCACTTTCATAGCCTAGTTCTCTCTCGCTCGCTCTTCCCAGAGTATTCTCCACCATGGCTCGGGCCGGCGTACCTAAGTTTCGCAGGGGACAGGGCGGAGAAGAGGACCTCCAACAGCAGCGGTGGCGGCAATCGGTGCAGCGGCGGCAGCAGCGGCAGCAGCAGCAACAGCAGCAGCAGCAGTGTGGCATAGCACATTCCAGCTGATGAGGGTGAGCCTGGCTTTTGCACACTCTTAAAGTGGCTGATTAGGTTCATTCTGGCCCTCTGCGCCCCCTCCCACCGCTCGCTTCTTTTCTCTCCTCTCTCTCTCTCTCTCTCTCTCTCTCTCTCTCTCTCTCTCTCTCTCTCTCTCTCTCTCTCTCTCTCTCTCTCTCTCTCTCTCTCTCTCTCTCTTTCTTCTCCTTCTTCCTCATCCTATGTTCCCATTCTTGTCTTTTTCTGCGGCGGCCTCTACCCCAGGCCCGCACTCAGGAAATTGTTCTGCTCAGTCTCTCTCTCTCTCTCTGTCTCAGTTTCTTTCTCTTAGTTTCTGTCACACACCCGGACGCATCAGCGCGCCATAAGAATATGAAACATCACCTAACCAGCCCTAACCAGCGCCGGTACTCGAACACGTGGCACAGGTGGCGGTGCTGCAATAATAACAGCTCTCTCTCTCTCTCTCTCTCTCTCTCTCTCTCTCTCTCTCTCTCTCTCTCTCTCTCTCTCTCTTGCTCTCCCTTTCATTGAGTCTGGCCGTCTCGCTTGCCCCTACACTGCCTTTTCTTCTATCTCCGTTCTTCCCGGGAATGAGAGGCGTTATTTCCAACCGATATCCGCTCCTGCCGGGTTTGGCGACGGGCGCGTCTGTCGCGCTGCGACTCCGGCTACACTGTGACGGCCCACCCGCCAATCGCAGACGGCTGGGGCTGGCTATCTGCCTGTCCCTGCGGCCCCCTCCCTGTTAACCCTATCACCCCCCTCCCTCCCCCTCCCGCGGACATGGCCGCCCCCGCCCGCCCCCGCCCGCTCCCGGCTCGGCTCGTCGTCTCGCTGTGCTCGAATAACACACTCCTTTGGAGATAACGAAATGTCGCCGACGAAAATAGAGACGCGTGGCCCCCCGTCCCGGGGCCTCTGAGTGCTCAGCTCTGTGAGTGGCAGATCCTGGAGCCAGGCGGTCAGGCCGGAGCCAGGCGGCCAGGCCAGTGCCAGACCAGTGCCAGACCAGTGCCAGACCAATGCCAGACCAGTCCCAGCAGTGGCGGATCCAGGATCTGCTCGAGAAGTGGGCCATGTATGACATTTTGCCTACTTTACTGGCGGAAGTGTAGTGAGGGTTGCCCTTGGACTTTTCCGGGAGGTCCCCATGACTAGTTCCAGGCCAGTGCCAGACATCCCGACATCCACACCGCCGTGCATTCATACTATCCAAAAAATAAAATTGATTCGACTGAGGAAAGTCGCCTTGATCAAGATCCTGCGTCGATTAAACTAATTTTGTGTTCAATCGACACAAAGTCTTAGTCTTGATCAAGGCGACATTTCTTAGCCGATTCAATTTTTAATTTTCTGAGAGTGTTACTCTGAATGTCAGAAGAATAGTTTTGTCACCGAAAAAATGAACAACACCAAAAAACTATGTTTTCCGGTGACAAACGAAATTGTCCTCTGTTTCGGTTGTGCACAAAATAGTAATACGAAAATCATGACAGAACTGTCCTCTATTACATTTAGTGTACTCTTATACAAAAAAAAAAAAATTGATGTATCTGCGGAGAATATGAGAACGTGCCGAGTTTTCGTTGCGGATGCTCAGACCCGACAGTTCTCCCGCTGCTGTCACAGGAGGGAAACACCAAGCCGAAAGCAGCGGCAGCGCAGCCACGGCGAGGAGGAAGAAAAACCACTTACTCCGAAAGAGAGTGCCGGAGAAATAAAATTAAAACCCACCCCGCGTCTGGACGTGTGAAACGCACGGACTGGGGTCCCCCCGTGAGGGACCACCAAGACCTTTTTTCGAAACAGCATTTTTCTCACCAGCACGGTGATGGTGGCATCTACTCTCTCTCTCTCTCTCTCTCTCTCTCTCTCTCTCTCTCTCTCTCTCTCTCTCTCTCTCTCTCTCTCTCTCTCTCTCTCTCTCTCTCTCTCTCTCCCTAGCTCTCGTGGACCCTCGCTCGCCATGGACCCTTGGGTCCTAACTAACAACGCCAACCTCCCAGCGTGGGCCGTAGTCTCCTCCTCCCCCCCCCTCTCTCTCTCTCCTCTCTCTCTCTCTCCCTCTCTCTCTCTCTCTCTCTCTCTCTCTCTCTCTCTCTCTCTCTCTCTCTCTCTCTCTCTCTCTCTGTCCCTCCCCTCCGTAAAGGGCGGGGGAGGTACCGAGCCGAGTCCAGACCGGCCCGGGGGGTAGTGTGTGTCCCCGCGAGGGGAGGGGAGGGAAACCCCGCCAATTTATGAACATCAGTTGCTAACTTTCGCAGAGGCGAGTGGGAGGGCGGGTGCCGTCCCTGAGTTAAACGGGGCAAGACGGAGGCGGGGGAGGGAGGGGGGGGGGGGCGCCTCGATAGCGCTCTCCGTCACCGTACTAATTACATTGTACCAAAACATCCACGGTGAAAGGCGTCGCATGCAAAACGGCCCGCGGCACTCACGAGTCCAGTATGTTTGTGCAGTGTTTACCGACCAAGCAGCCATGACGCAGACGTCACCTGTCATTTCAGGTTTGTCTCGGCGGGCAGGGGAGAATCTCAGAGACAACCGTATGGCAGGCCCGCTTCCGCCTGCGGGGGGGGGCCGGCGCTGGGGGCGGCCAAGTCAGCCTGCCGCGACCAGGCAGGCAGACAGGCAGGCAGGCAGGCAGGCAGGCAGGCAGGCAGGCAGGCAGGCAGGCAGGCAGGCAGGCAGGCAGGCAGGCAGGCAGGCAGGCAGGCAGGCAGGCAGGCAGGCAGGCAGGCAGGCAGGCAGGCAGGCAGGCAGGCAGGCAGGCAGGCAGGCAGGCAGGCAGCTAGGAGCCAGCTGAGTTGGCCGCTACGCCCCGCCCCTACCAGCCAGGGCGGGCGCTGCGCTGGGGGCCCCGGGGCGAATTTCACGCTAGAGCGAGTGCGAACTGTCTCCGCCGCCGCCGCTGTGCGCCGCCCCGGAGTGGTCTGCTCCGTACGGCCCTTCGCGACCAACTCCAAGCCAGCCACGGGGCCCGCAGGCATCTCACAAACCTCTGCGGTCGACACCCCGCCCTCGAGCGCCGGCGCATGACCAAACCACGCGCTCGAGCGCAGAGCGAAAGCTGTCGGTGCGAGGTTGAAATGATTTTGAATAACTCTTATCGGTCTGCAACCTTCTGTTTTTAAATCGAGTTTTTGGAACATTTCGTGTACTTTTTTCGTTAACTGTAAAAGGTGAATTTTGCAAAATGAAAAGAACCTTTTTTAAGTTTGAATGTCTGTTGAATTTAGGATTTTTGAATCAGCGTTATGGATGACCCGTAGAAATACAACCGCGTTATGTAACCCCCCGCCTCATCAACATTGCAGGCCTGGGTGCACTCCGGGACGACGTGCCGTTGCCATCTCCCTCTCCCACACCGGCCCCTTCCCGGGCGTGTCGTCTGTCCTCCTCGCACAGTGGCTGCTACTACTGAGGCCCGCGAGCCCTTTGGGGGTTGGCCGAGGGCCGAGAGGGCAGCCGAGGGTTGGGTCGGAGTGCACACAACCTGATCAGCGTGTGCCGCGCGGCGTGTCCCTCGGTGGACCCTCAGGACGAGTTCCGGTCCCTGCCGGGTCCCCGCAGCCCGCAGGCATGCCGCAGGCACCGCAGGCCAGTCCTCGTAGGGGTTTCCAATGAAACTTGGGAACGGAAGCTGAACAACAAAAACTCTCTTCCAGGCCGGGTACTCTCGATCAGAGCAGGTAGAGGCAGTAGGTAGGTATGAGGAACTTGAAGGGCGTCGTTTTGAGTGAGTGTTGAGGTTAGTTCCCATGTTTGGCGCGGCCCTTGTGCATCGATATTTCTCATACGAGGAGGGTCGGTCAGAGCCTCAGCTGCGTCAGGAGTCCAGAAGATTCTCGCTGCGGCCGCGGAGGGGCGGACGGTGGCAGAACCGTTGTGCCCTTCAAGAGACGTTATGTATTTTTTGACCGCCCCTACGCTGTGTGTGTGTGTGTGTGTCTCAGAGGGAGGGAGAGGGCGTCCACCCCCTCCCCCCTCCCGAAGGCGTGAAGTACGACTTGTTGCGCAGGCACATCACGTCTCCACCTCCTCGGAAAGACGCCGCTCGCCGTCTTTGTCGTTGCCACGATGAGACATGATGAGGCGCTCGGGAGCGAGTGAGAGGGGAGACACGCGGCGCGGTGCGCCTTGTCAGCCCGGGGCGAGACAAGCGCGGGAAGGGAGGAGGGGAAGGAGAGGGGGGGGGGGTGCGCAAAGGTAGCCGCGACAGCTCACGGGGTGTTTGCGGGGGATCTTACGAAGCCGTCTTACCCCGCAGCCCACATCCCCGCCCTGCCGAGTCTCCTCGCGCACGGATTACAGAGACATGGTGGCGGAGGCAGGCCCGCAGAACCCGCGCTCTGAAATCATGGTAGAAAAAAAAAGGACAAAAACAACTTTGGGGTCGTGGCCTTTGAACTGAAGTTTTTGTCGGCCCGTAGCAGAAAGCTTCCCGCACCGGTGGGGTCCCGGGTCAGCAGGGCCACGCCCTGGCCGGGAGCCCTGGCCGCGAGACCCTGGCCGCCATACCCTGGGCGTGTGCTCTGGGGCGTGGCCGCTGTCCACGCGGGGGCGTCCGAAAACTAGCTGTGGAGGGGCCGACGCAAAACTGTGTCCTGTCGAGGATGAGGCATTTCGGACGTCCCCTCTGCTCCGGATCTACTTAGCGCGGCCGCGTCGTTTGTCAGCGTGGCCGCCACATTACCGTAACTGGACCCGCCCCCACGCCCCGCAGTGGCGTAGTAATATATCGGGTGCGCGCCACACACCGGCCAGGGTACGTGAGCCGAAGCAGCGCGTCCCATTGGCCGGATACGTCGTAGGCTGCTATCGGAGTGAGAGGAGTGAGAAAAAAAATCCCGTAACGCGGCTGTGACGTGTTATGTGAATAGACCCCCGTCCGCGGGGTCGTGCCGTGACACGCGATGCCACGCGGCGCCACGCGGCGCGATGCCCGAGGATAAAACAGCAACAGCGGCACATTGCCGACGCATTTGCCGAGGCAGAGCCGAGGCATTGCCTGCTGAAACCTTATCTGCTGGAAAAAAGTAATAAAACACGAATAAAAGTGTTGACGACGATGACGGGGGAGGGAGTGGGAGCGGGAGTTCCGCGCTGCACTCGGCGTGTGCGTGCGAGAGGGACGGAGAGCGTGGTGTGTGCGTCGCAAAACATGAAACGCGGCCATGCGCGGCGGCAGCGCATGCCAGCTCTGTCCCACTCATGAGGAGGTCCGCGGCTTGGCGCGCTCCCTGTCTCGTCATGGCTCATGGCATCATCGACAAAAGCGTAAAGCTGCCAAGTCATGTGGGGGAGAGGGGGGGGGGCGAAAGAGTGCAATTCGGTGTCGTGCCGACAAGATTATTGTGAAAACGTCGTATCTTGGGTGTGACTGTGCCTCGGTTGCGTGAGACACACACGACGGTCGCCATTCGCCGGTGTCGCCCTTTCTCCCTTCCTCTCATTATTGGTACAGTCACTCTCATGGGGACGGCGGTTGATAACACGTGTCGTGCTGACGTCATTTCCGCAACTACTCTGTGGAAAAGAAGCGGAATCTTCAGCTTTTCGGTCAATTCCGAATGGAACCAGTAACTATTGTAGCTCTTTCGTCCTTTTCTGACCTAAATTACAACTGTCGCGCATTTCTGAGAATATTGCCGACTTTTAAGTCGGATGATTGCCATCGCAGTCCCCATATTTCCTGCCTCCTGCCGCCCTTCATCGGCTTACCCGCCGTGTTTTACGACGCAATAAAATAATTACTGCAATAATTGCGCGGGCCGTGAGGCGAATTATTTCGGCCGTTAATGTGCGTAAATGGGCTGCGTGAGGACACGCGCCACATATCACGTTGTATATAACATGTACACACACACGCACGTTGTCTCTCTCTCTCTTCAAAAACTGTTATGGGATTTGGTGTGCACAAATTGGGACGCCTCCGGACCTGCACAGAGGTAAGTTTGGATTCAAAACTTTTAGTAATAAAATATAAATTGATTCAAAAATTTCAAACTAATTTACAAACAAATCAGAACTCAAAATAAGGAATATCTCCTGAAAATTTAAATCGTATCAATTTAAACTGACTCAGATCGAATCACCACACACTTCCTGAACAGAAGCACCATTAGATTTCTACGGCATCAGAATAATTTAGAAGACACCATGCCCCCCCCCCCCATCTCCTTCTTCGGGGCCTCAGCAGAAAATACTTTCGCAAACGTCCTGTTTTTTTTTTTTTTTTAATTGTAGTACTTTAGATTACATTTCAGTTTCAATATTCCGAACGTGTCGAGTGGCAAGAGTCGGTCTCTGAGGCAACACGACTCCCTTGCACCACCGCGCCGGGCGCGCATAGAGAGCCGCGCCATGTCCGTGCTTACTGCTGCCAGGCATGCAACCTCACACACAGATAGAGAGGGAGAGAGAGAGAGGCAAAACACATGGAAAGGGCACAGACAGGCGTTCGTTCATTCAATCTCGTCGTTTTGTTGGTGAAAGTTTTCCGAGGACTTCTCTCCTTTACTCAATTGCTGCTGCAGTGCAGAAGGCGGGGGCGCCTTCTCATCGCCCGTGGGGTCCAGCTCTGGTGTGTGTGTGTGTGTGTGTGTGTGTGTGTGCGCGTGTGTGCGAGTGTGTGTGTGTGTGTAAGAGAGAGAGAGAGATAGATAGAGAGAGATAGATAGAGAGAGAGAGAGAGAGAGAGAGAGAGAGAGAGAGAGAGAGAGAGAGAGAGAGAGAGAGTGTTAGTGTGTTTGCTTCCCGGACTACTACCACCACCACTGCGCCGCAGCCCTGTCAGATGTAGTCACGCACGCTTCGAACCCGCGTGGCCCCATCAGCGATGTGGGCAGCAACCAGTCCTGGGTTCAGGTACGACGCTCGTTTTTTTTCTTAATAACTGAAAGCGCTTTTAAGCCTTCCCACCATATCGATATGGACCGCATGCGCTCCCTCGGCAGCAGAGCGAGCGGCCAGCGGCGGCACCAGCAGCAGGGCGAGCAGAGCGCCCGCGAGGTAGGCCAGCCCGCCGCTCCGGCATGCCATGCGGGCTGGCCTACCCGGCAGTTCGCGGGCGCAAAGACTCCCCCGCGGCCATGGCCATCCATTGCGTGACCGAGTTAGCTGAGCTGAGCCGAGCCGAGCCGAGCCGCTGGCGTGCGGTACCTCGCTCTCACCTACCTGCTTTCCAAGTCCAATGAGAGAGGGCGCCACACGACTGTTTTCTTATCCTTTTTTTGGCCCCGTTCCGTTATTTTCCGCGTCGCCCCCTCTGTTCCCTTCTCCTTTCCTCCCTCCCACCGGGTAAGAAAAGGACGCGGGCCCGGCGGCCCCCGCGGTACAAATAACCGAATCGGAGCCTCTACATCTTCCGTTCGTCCGCCTTCGTCCCCAATTTTTATTTCCATACCTCTCTCTGTCTCTCTCTCTCTCTCTCTCTCTCTCTCTTTTTCTCTCTCACTCTTTCCGTCTCCTCCACGACATGCAATCAAATCTTGACTCCCGCGTATCACACGGCACAATTACCTCGGCGAGAAACTAAGAGAAAGGCAGAGGAAAAAGGGGCGGCAGAACGAGGAGGAGCATGACGAGGACGACAAGGGGTGAGAGAAAGAGAGGGAGGGAGAGAGAGAGAGAGAGAGAGAGAGAGAGAGAGAGAGAGAGAGAGAGAGAGAGAGAGAGAGAGAGAGAGAGAGAGAGAGAGAGAGAGAGAGACAGAGACAGAGACAGAGAGAGAGAGACAGAGATAAGAGAAAGTGAGAGAGAGCCGCTAACCTGCGGCACGCAGGGTGCGTCGATCGCTCTCTCTCTCTCTCTCTCTCTCTCTCTCTCTCTGTCTCTCTCTCTCTCTGTTCATCCCCTCCTTCCCCCCTTCCCCCCCCCCCCCCCTCTCCGCGCTCTTTCTCGAGTTCCTCGCGACAGCTCATTATCACCAAGCACTCCGGAAAAGGACGGATAGACGGAACAAGACCAGATCAATTTCTCGCCCTTTAAGTCGCGCTGGTTCTGATTTCCTGACGATTCAATCTGGAACCATCGGGTGCAGGGAGCGAGTGAGAGAGATTAGGGTGGAAAACGAGACAGCTCAGGGGGTAGTCCAAAAATCATGTAACGGCAGAGTCGACACCCCGTGCTCGAGCGCTCGGATGCCATGCCGGTGTCGGAAGCTGGTGGTGCAGCACTGAGTCTCGGGCCTCGGCTCGCTGCTCTCCGGGAGCCGCCCTGATTCGTGATAGTTGAACCCGCGCCGGCGACAAACGGATTAATCAACGTTTCAATTAGCTGCATTCAGATTCCGGGGCATCTCTGGCCACCGGTCTGAGCGCGTGCGAGGGGGATGCCGGGAGGGGGGGGGGGGGGGTGATCGAGCGGGGAGGTGGTGGTTTGGTACGAAAAGCGCGCACTCTGGTTTCACAGGAACAAAGAAGAAGAAGAAGGACGAGAGAGGGGGGGGGGATTGGAGACGCGGGGGAGGGAAGCATCGGTACTCATTACCCACAAGCGGGATCCATCTGCCTCATCAGTTGGTGGAGGACTGTCCTGATTACATGCCACAGTGCGTGTGGGAGGAGAGAGGGGAAGAGAGAGAGAAAGAGAGAGAGAGAGAGAGAGAGAGAGAGAGAGAGAGAGAGAGAGAGAGAGAGAGAAGGGGGAGGGGGAGGGGGGCTGATGAAGGTATTTGAACTCGGTACCCGCTTCGACTGTCGCGGCGGGGGAGGGGGGGGGGCGTCTGCGATGGTTATGATTTTGTTTCTGTGGAATTTGCATCTAATAATGTTCCAACTTCAATTCCTGATTTCAAAACAAAACTGAACAAAGGATAGGAATAATTGAAAGGTTTCCCGGGGTTTCCAACTACGCAATTCCAAGTTTGGTGTTTTGCGGACAGCCCCTCTCCCGCTGTGACACGCAACGAGCGCTGCTTTGCTGGGGCGGCACGGCCGCACTCTTATATCGCACTGCCAACACAATCATCCCTCCCCCATCCCGTTTTACACACGCACCCGACAAAACTTTTCAAGTTTTGCGGTGCTGGCAAGGCGACAAGAGAAAGCGGTGCGGAGCTGCGCGGGGTGTTGGCAGCAGGGCTGGCGGCTGGGCTGGCGGCTGGGCTGGCGGCTGGGCTGGCGGCTGGGCTGGCGGCTGGGCTGGCGGCTGGCTGGCGGCTGGCTGACAGCTGGCTATGGCGGCTGGCTGGCGGCTGGCTGGCGGCTGGGCTGGCGGCTGGCTGACGGCTGGGCTGGCGGCTGGGCTGGCGGCTGGGCTGGCGGCTGGGCTGGCGGCTGGCTGGCGGCTGGCTGGCGGCTGGCTGGCGGCTGGCTGGCGGCTGGCTGGCGGCCCCGCTGACGACGGTGTCACGTATACACACAATTTGGAAACAAGATTTCCTTTACGCAAGGCAGTGCGCGGCGCCGGCGGTGACATGGCGGGGCCGTGCCGAGCCGAGCGTACCGTTGTGTGTTCCTCGCGTGGCGCAGAGCAGCGGTGCGAAGCGCAGCTGCTAGTGTGGCCAAGTCCTAACTTCATTGGGTGCGGCCTGGCCTGGGCCTGGCCTGTGAGTCTAGCAACGTGTTGGTAACAGTGCGTGAGAAAGAAAAGGGACAGAGCGAGAGAGAGAGAGAGAGAGAGAGAGAGAGAGAGAGAGAGAGAGAGAGAGAGAGAGAGAGAGAGAGAGAGAGAGAGAGAGAGAGAGAGAGAGAGAGAGAGAGAGAGAGAGAGAGAGAGAGAGAGAGAGAGAGAGAGAGAGAGAGAGAGAGAGAGAGAGGGAGAGAGAGAGAGAGAGAGAGAGACGGAGAGTGGGAGCGGGAGCGCGAGAGGGCACGAACAGAGGTGAATTGTGTTGATGGGCGCAGTAGTTCACCAGTCCTTTCATTCTCTCTCACTCTCTCCCTCCTTTATCGCACCCTCCTATACTCCTATCCATTCTTCTGCCTCCGTCCCTCCCGCCCCCTCCCACTCGTCTTCCTTCACCAGGCAAATGTGTGCAAGTGTGTGTGAGTGTGCATGTGTGTGTGTCTGAGTGTGCGTGTGGCAATTGCCCCTACTGTATAAACTCGGCCGAAACAAATGTCACATTTGTTCTCATCGCATTCGACCGAGAGAGAGAGAGAGAGAGAGAGAGAGAGAGAGAGAGAGAGAGAGAGAGAGAGAGAGAGAGAGAGAGAGAGAGAGAGAGAGAGAGAGGGTGGGTGGGTGCAGTTTTCGTGTGATGCGGCTGGCCGTGCGGGCGGTAGGGTGCAAAGAAAGGGCACTGAAGGATAGAGAGAGAGAGAGAGAGAGAGAGAGAGAGAGAGAGAGAGAGAGAGAGAGAGAGAGAGAGAGAGAGAGAGAGTCGCACTTATCCTTCCAGGTCGCAGCCAATTGCGTCTGACTCAAGTTCTGAGGGGGCCTCGGGTTCAAATACCGTGGGGGCAGTGGTACCTGAGGCACCTCTCCGCTGCCGACGGTATAAAATACAGTATCGGGTGCCACACCGGCAGGTGGCTGTGAAGTGCGCACATGCGCCATGCCGTGCCACACCCCCTCCCTCTCTCTCTCTCTCAATGCCCGGAACAGATGATATTGTTTTAAGTTTGCGACTGCTATTGTGCCGCCTTGCCGGTCTGAAACTGGGGTGGCGCGGGTCGGAGGCGGGCCGGGGGCGGCCCGGGGGCGGCCCGGGGGCGGCGTCGCTACCCGCTCCGTGTCAGCCACCGCACTGCTGCCAACTGACTCGCGTGATTTCGCCCGGCACCGGCAATCGTCCCACCATCACCATCGTGCCGCTACGGGGAGCGTTGGCGGCCTGGGGTATCAGAGTCAGAGGGAGGGAGGGAGGGAGGGGCGCAGGCTGGAAACCGATGCTTTTTAGAGGCCATTTTGTGGTGAAAATGAGAAGAAACGCCCCGAGTACAAGGTTGGGGGCTGAAATGACGCGATTTGAGTGGGCAGGAGGCGCGGCGCGGGTTCCCGTCGGTGCCGCTAAGAAAAGGGTGCCGGCGACGACGTGGACGTTAGTTTTGAAATTAGTGAGTCGTACAATGTGTCTGCGAGTATAACCACCCGTCCCGCCCCGCCCCGCCACCAAGTTCCGACATTCTTATGAACCGCGGCTCCAAGTCGACAGAGCGGAAAATGAATGTGCTCTGCAGGTCGGGCAGGCAGTGTGCGCGGGCACGGTGCGGGCAAGGGGGGGGGGGGGGGGGGGGGGGGGCACGGTGCGGGCACGGCGCGGACACGGCGCGGACACGCGGACGGCACGAGAAATGTGCAAAGTTAGCCAAAGTGCGGGGCCTAGCCCGGCAGTGCTGGGCCGCCAGAGGTGGGGTGCGTACAGAGACCCGGGCCAGGCAACAAGGAGCAGGGGAGCAGGGGGGGGGGGGGGATGAGGGGTGGACCGTAGCCAATGAAGGGCAGAGGTATCGACGACGGGTCGTGGATGGCGGACCTGAAAGAAACGGAAAATATTCCGGTGTCGATAGCAACACGCGGCAGCGGCAGCGGCAGCGGCAGCGGCAGCGGCAGCGGCAGCGGCAGCGGCAGCGGCAGCGGCAGCGGCAGCGGCAGCGGCAGCGGCAGCGGCAGCGGCAGCGGCAGCGGCAGCGGCAGCGGCAGCGGCAGCGGCAGCGGCGGCAGCGGCAGCGGCAGCGGCAGCGGCAGCGGCAGCGGCAGCGGCAGCGGCAGCGGCAGCGGCAGCGGCGGCAGCGGCAGCGGCAGCGGCAGCGGCAGCGGCAGCAGCGGCAGCGGCAGCGGCAGCGGCAGCGGCAGCGGCAGCGGCAGCGGCCTTTGAGCCGTGCAGAGTTGTGCATGCGGCCGGCCCGTCGTCCGCTTGCAAACGGAATCCCGCGCGATAACGGAACGGCGCACAAAGGCCGCTAATTGGCGTTGCCTTTATGGTCCATTTCCTTTTCGCGAAAATTGAGGAAACAAGACGGGGCGGGATCAAGATTACGCCCTTTTTAAAATGCCCCTGCGACAAAAGTTGCTTATTTTCCCCTTGTTTTTCCCTCCTTATTCGACCTGCTCGCCCGTAGGGCCCGGAGGGCGTACTAATTACATGAATAGACCATGGTCTAGCACGACGCCCGTAAAGAGAGAGAGAGAGAGAGAGAGAGAGAGAGAGAGAGAGAGAGAGAGAGAGAGAGAGAGAGAGAGAGAGAGAGAGAGAGACGGAAGAGGGGCGTAAAAAGACAAGGCAAGCGAGGCAAACGGGAAGGTGGAACCGGAGAATGGCAGAGGTCTGCATATGAGAGGCCACAGCGACGGCAGTAAAAGACTCCGTCTACCTTCTCAGGCTCTACTCCGCCTTGAACCGCAGTCGAGGTCCCGCGCCGGCCGGTGTACGGAGAGCACCGACGACGTCCTACGAGGCCCCTCGGCGCTGTCGAGGGTTCCCGTCGACGCCCCTCCGCCGGCGGCGGCCCCCGCCAGGCCCCTGTCCTCGCCTGCCTCCGACAACCCAATTCGAGTCGAGGACTAGAATGGAGTCCTCGGCTCCTTCGGCGCCGCCGCAGCCACACCGCGCGCCGGCTGTTTGACGGACGTTCGTCACGTGATTGCGTTCCACATTCACATTGACATTGCCATTTGCATATGCGCGCGCTTCCGGGAACGGCGGCGGCGTGGCGCTTCCAGGACGGCCGTCGAGCACGACTCTCACACGACCGGTTGCGGTGGTGGCGGTGGCGGCAGCGGGGCAGAAAGAAAATGACAGGATGCGGATACAACGCGAGCCCGCGCCCAGCCCAAGCCCACATGCAGAGCGAGCGAGATAACATCTCCCTTCTCCGTCTCTCTGTCTTTCTCCCTCCATCCCTGCCTTCCTCCCTTCGCAGGCCGCACTCGCGGGCATTAGCGTATTTAGTACCGCGGCAAGTCGAACGTCCGGGTTGTTCCACGACGAGGGAAGGAACAGAGTACTTCCTAAGGGGAAAAAATTGCGAGCGCACGGCACTTACACACACACACACACAAATACATACGTACACATACACGAACCTCAGAGGGGAAGTGCCGAAGGAAGGTGGTCTACATCTACGCGCCTACACCTCAAACTTTAATTTAGCCGAAATTAGCTTTACTGTTAGTGTTTTGAGGTATCATCTGCACATCAAATCATCGCACACAAAATAAAGTTTACAAAAAAATAATCAATGAGTTCATTTTGAATTAATGAGGGTGTATCAAATATTCAATGCTCCCACCCCTCAGCAGGTACAAGACACTGTGGCATTGCGAGCGTTTGCGGATCCGTCGTCGGGCACGCGGAGTTGTGGACGAAACGACTCGAGCATAGCGCATGACCCGCGGCGCTTCTTCGGCGAATAATTGTCACATAATGGGCCGGTAAAGTATACAGGGAACTGTCGGGGTGACGAGGCGCCGGGGCTGTGCAATGCAATCAAGTCTTATGAGGGGGGAGGGAGCGGCGGTGGGGGGGGGGGGGGGTGAGGGGTATGTTTAATTCATGGGTGCAGTGGCCTGTCGCCGATGCACGTCCCCACCGAGACTCCCGACGAGACAGGCGGCCCCGGCACGGTTTGGGCCCTGGCGCTTTGCTATGCAGTTGGGAGATGGTGATGGTCCGCATATTACGTGACGTCTGTCGGAGTGCAAAATCGTCACACGGCGAGAAAAGAGTAGTGATCGAAAATTATTTTTTAGTTGGTATCCATGAAGTGGTGAACCCTGGGCGCGTCAAACTTGAACTTGAACTTGAGACAAGCAGTAAATTTTGCTTCTGAGATACAATATTTGTTTAAAACTGTTTTTTAGTTTCATCAACGAAACATATACAAGCCTTAGGAACTATTTACCCCCCCCCCCCCCCGGGGGGGGCACACCAGAGCATTAGGGCCTAAGTGACTGGGGGGGGGGGGGGGCACTAGTCCTAGGGAAGAAGGCCTGTGCGCCCCACGCTGGCCGACTTGGGGGTCCACAAGCTTCCCCTCAGGACATGGGTCAGGACCATCTTTCGAACACCACCTGCTCTTGATGACTGGATATCTTGATGTTCACAGAAATTGTGTTTTTCCGGTGCTCATAACGAATTGACACCCATCCACACCGGCGCCGGTGTACGGACACCACTAGAATGTTTCATATCGCTGTTCCTCTTTTGTTTCTGGGCAAATCCCGGTTGCGTCCGCTTGTGATGGGTGTGTGGGTGCACATAACGTCGATGTTCTTAATCGCACCGGTGCCCATGTATATAATATCATCCTTTCTATTTTCGTAATCACATGTAATCTCGTATAACCTTTGTAATCGGCAGTAATCTTTGAAATCTCATGTAATCCCTTGTGTTCTACACAATATTTTAAAATATTTTATAATGCAATCTTTCGTACGCTCCGAAGGCAAGTGAGGGACCCCTTGCATAAATCGCTGCGACGGAGCCATTTGTATCGATATACTGCAGCAGCGCCAGCGCGGCCGCCGCGGGCCACACCACCTGTGCATTGGGCCATATATCCCCGGGAAAAAGAAAACGCCTGGCAGACCCCCCCCCTCCTAACCCCCTTCACCCACCAAGCTCCCCTCCGCTCCCTCCGGCGGCGGCAGCAGTGACTATCCTTTCTGTCCTAAGCCAGCCCAGCGGCACTCTGGGCGTCTCGATGTGAATATACAGGGGATGGCACGGACTTAGTCGTGCGAGAGAGAGAGAGAGAGAGAGAGAGAGAGAGAGAGAGAGAGAGAGAGAGAGAGAGAGAGAGAGAGAGAGAGAGAGAGAGAGAGAGAGAGAGAGAGAGGGGAGGGGGGGTGAGGGGATGGCCTCCCCTTCCTTAATCTTCAAATTCGCGCACTGGCATGCGGGTCGACGTATGTGGTCGGTGACTGGATATGGCGCACACCACCGCCACTGTCTACACAAAGATTACTTCCTGCAGTTTTCGGAAGCAGCATCGCAGAGCTCCATGTGTGTCCGTGCAGACTCCTCGCCTGGAAGGTGCGCCAGTCCCGTTGCACAGCCGTGCAGAACCAACACTAGAACATCATATCGATACGAAAATAGTGTCTGATGACACTCATATCACGAGTTCCGCGACAGCTATGAGGCTGGACACTGACCTAATCTAATCCAACCTAACCTAAGTAAGGCATAGCCAATGCTCACAATTTTCACACGAAAAAAAAAATACAGATGTTTTTTGAGTTGCGGTTGGTTTGTCATAGCAGAAATATTATAGTCGATTTAAAAAAAAATATATGCAGAAAATGTATTCTGGACGTGAAAAAAATTGAAGCCACCGGCAAGAATAGAACCGCGGAACTCTAACTCGCTAACCATTCCGCCTAACCATGCAGCTACTAAACCAAGATGCTCAGAGCTCAAAATACTACTAATTTTATTCTTCTCTGTACCACGTTCGTACTTACATTAACTTTATTTTACTTGTATACACATCATTCTCACACAACAAACTTATTTTCCATTAATACTCATAGAACGATCGGTCTGCCCTAAAATGCCTAAGCGTTCTCCATGCCTGTCTTGTTTTTCTCCATCTCTATGAGTGATACGCGCTGCCGCTGCTGCGTTGCCATGACTGCCGGACTGTAGTGTGTGTGTGTGTGTGTGCATGTGTGTAAGAGAGTGTGTGGGTGCCGCAGCGTGCGTGCGTGCGTGCGCGTGCGCGCTGCGGGTGTGATTTATTTGCTTATGTGCGCGAAATGTAATACACTGAGCATGGGCCCGGCTCGGCTGCGGTGTGGCTGCCGCCTGCCTCCCCCCTCTTTCTCTCTCTCTCTCTCTCTCTCTCTCTCTCTCTCTCTCTCTCTCTCTCTCTCTCTCTCTCTCTCTCTCTCTCTCTCTCTCTCTCTCTCTCTCTCTCTCTCTCTCTCTCTCTCTCTCTCTCTCTCTCTCTCTCTCTCTCTCTCTCCCTCCCTCACACCCTACCCCTGTCTTCTGCACCTTGTCCCTCTCACCATCCCCCTCCCCCACGCCTTTCACTCCACTTTCTCTTTCTTATCGCCAGTTCTTCTTTCCTCTCTCTCACACTCTCTCTCTCTCTCTCTCTCTCTCTCTCTCTCTCTCTCTCTCTCTCTCTCGCTTTCTCTCTCCCTCTCTCCCCTAGCTTGGCAGTCGTGACGACTGTGTTGTTACGTATGCAGAATGCGTTTGTCGTGACGGTCCGGGGGGATGTGCCTCTGCTGTACCTGCCTTCCTCTGCCACCTCCGACACGCCCCACGACTGCAAAAAACAAAAAAATATAAAAAATAATAATATTAATAATAATATCAATAATACTGTAATGAGTCACGCTTGTGATGAACATTTCATTTCAAAAAGAGCGCCGCAGTCCCCCCCCCCCCCCCCCTACCCACTGGCTGGCAGAGCCGCAGTGCGGGAGCCGAACGGTACTGAATGAGCGCTTCGCCGAGCCCGAACTGTCGGCGGACTTCGCTCTTCCTACCCCTACCCCCTCCCCTCTCTCTCTCTCTCTCTCTCTCTCTATCTCCCTCTCGCTTGCTCTCTTTGGCCACACCGGCTTCGCTTAATTTCTCACTGTCTGTAACGGCCAAGTTTGTCGAGTGCTATTTTACCGGACCCGGGCCCCGGGCCTGCGCTGCTGATACTGCCCCACGGCCCACGGGTCCCGACTTTTGCCAGTGTGTGTGTGTGTGTGTGTGTGTGTGTGTGTGTGTGTGTGTGCGTACAAGACAGAGAGGGGAGATAGGGAAGAGGTGAAGGAGGATAAACACAAACAGAAGGTGGACAGACCATGAGGGACAAGTCGGACTGGGTATATTGTCTGGGCAGCGTTGTGTGACCACTGTAGCCGTGTGGTGTCGATCACAACAGTACGAGTTCCAGGTTCGATTCCGTCTACTGCCGCTGTTACACTCTGTTACTCGGCCCTGGCATGGCAGCTCAAGAAGTAAAATGTTTTCTTTCTTCTTATTTTTTTTATTGGTCGTGCTTAGGGAGCCGCCTAACGTGTTCGCTTTCTTTTCTGTTCACGTAGCAGCCCGGAGGGGGGGGGGGGGGCATCGCAAAGAAGAAGCAGCCATGAGAGAGAGAGAGAGAGAGAGAGAGAGAGAGAGAGAGAGAGAGAGAGAGAGAGAGAGAGAGAGAGAGAGAGAGAGAGAGAGAGAGAGAGAAAGACGGGAGGGGGAGGGGAGTGAAAGAGAGGCTCCGGCGGGGTAGACAGAGAGAGGGGACACACATGTCTTCCAGGCCAGTGAGAGATCGGAAAGGAACGCCAAGGCGCTCTGTGTGGTGGTGCTGGGAAAACTAAGCGGAACCGGAGGAGAGAGAAGGGATGGGGAGGGGGGCGGACTAGAAATGAAAAGTGAGAAAGAAACAGAGAAAGCATGCGTGGCGAGGCCGACACAACCTGCCAAATACCAGCAGTCTATTATCTTGGAGTAGGGTAAGTCACGGGCGAAACATACTCTGCCCGCCCCTCCCTCTCTGTCTCAGTTTGTCTCGCACACATTCTCTCTCTCTCTCTCTCTCTCTCTCTCTCTCTCTCTCTCTCTCTCTCTCTCTCTCTCTCTCTCTCTCTCTCTCTCTCTCTCTCTCTCTCTCTCTCTCTCGCTCTCTGTTTCTCAGACCATTGTATTCAAACGGTTTGCAAATAGCTGCGAGCGACAACCCATGCTGTGCCGTCACCAGGGGGCTCCGCGCGGCACGGCGCACTCCACACACCCGAATAAACAGGATTAGAATGGAAATTTCAGAAAAGCTGAAATGAATCTAAAATTTGTCTTTGAGAATGAAATAACTTCGCCCGACTACACACACACACACCGACACACCCTACAGTATTTCCACCGTCGCTGAGAGGCTTTACAATGTGTGTTGTGTGTGTGTGTGTGTGTGTGTGTGTGTGCGTATGTGTGTGTGCACAGGGCAGAACAGAGGAGCAAGAGGGAGAAGAAGAAGAAGAAGAAGAAGAAGAAGAAGAAGAAGAAGAGGAGGAAGAAATGCAGCACAGAGGAAGGAGCGACTAGCAGGGAGTGAGACGGACAGGGAATTGCATCTCTCTGCCTGCATGCGAGAAACAAATTCAAGGGAAGGGATTAGAGAGGAAGGCCCCGGCCCCGCACCGCCCACGCGCTGCTGCCCCGCCGCCCCTGCACCGACTGCTGCAGCGGTGCAGCCACCGGCCTCCGTGTTGCTGGAGCGGCTGGAGCGGCTGGAGCGGCTGGAGCGGCTGGAGCCGCTGGAACCGCTGGAGCCGCTGGAGCCGCTGGAGCCACTGGAGCCGCTGGAGCGGCTGGAGCCGCTGGAGCCGCTGGAGCCGCTGGAGCCGCTGGAGCCGCTGGAGCCGCTGGAGCCGCTGGAGCCGCTGGAGCCGCTGGAGCCGCTGGAGCCGCTGGAGCCGCTGGAGCCGCTGGAGCCGCTGGAGCCGCTGGAGCCGCTGGAGCCGCTGGAGCCGCTGGAGCCGCTGGAGCCGCTGGAGCCGCTGGAGCCGCTGGAGCGCCGCGGCCGCGCGCTGTGTTCCCCTTTGAGGGCTGTTTTGGAGATAAAAAGGACATTACTGTCCGTGCAAATAGGTTGCCTTTAGAAGTAAAAGGAAAAAGACATTACCGCGGATGGGATGGCCAGTGCGGCGGCAGAAACCGCAGACCGAGCAAACATCTCCAGGGTGGGAGTGAGATGAGGTGATGCCGCGACGCGGAGTGCGAGCGAGACGGAGATACGTCGTCGGTTCCACCTGGAACATCTTATTTCGAGCTGAGCCGCGCATCAAGTAATTTTTTTTTGTCTCAGTTTCCGCGTGGTGCAGTCCACAAGATGGTGCAGCACCAGACAGACTACGGGGAGCCGTAGAGGCGGATACTTTTCCACCGAGCTGATATGAGCAATGTCTGAACAGAGCTGCTACGGCTTCATGGTGTAATGTCTTGAAAGGCAGGTCGTCTTAACATAACCTAACCAAGGTACATGTATCGCTCCATGAATGTTACGGGCGAGAGGGTCGCTATGGCGTTCTCCCGAGCAGGATCCGACTAAGTCCCCCCCTTTGAGGCTGAAGGCGTAAGTAGAAATCCCCCTTAACCTCCCCTCCCTTCCTCTACCGCCCCGGGCGGCCTCCACCTCCCCGTCCACGATGCCGAAGCCGCCGCCCGACCGTCGGCTTCAAATTGATAGATGACTTTCTAGTTGAGAGTTTATTTTCCTCTGCTTTGTGCTGTTGAGGAAAGAGTGTGTGTGTGAGAGAGAGAGAGAGAGAGAGAGAGAGAGAGAGAGAGAGAGAGAGAGAGAGAGAGAGAGAGAGAGAGAGAGAGAGAGAGAGAGAGAGAGAGAGAGAGAGAGAGAGAGAGAGAGAGAGAGAGAGAGAGAGAGAGAGAGAGAGAGAGATGAAAAAAGGGAAGCGCGGGGGAGATTTCTATACGTTCGCACAGCAAGCTGGCCAGTGTGTGTGTGTGAGGTGACTCGCAGCATACGTGCCGAGGTATGTGCGCCGTGTATGGGCCTCCTCCTACACCCGCCAAACACCCCCACCATCCCTTTCCCCTCGCCCCTATCCCCCCCCACGTCCCCCTCTCCTTTGCTTCCCGCGGACACCCGTTCTACCCCTGCGGCACTGACGGTACATTGCACGCGCCCTATAGCGTGTAGAGTGCTATCAATATCGCTTTCGCGTCACCTCTCTCTCTCTCTCTCTCTCTCTCTCTCTCTCTCTCTCTCTCTCTCTCTCTCTCTGATAAGCCAGTGTGAAGTGGTGGTGGCGCCTCGCTCAGGGCAGTTGTGCGCTACGAAGGAGGTGCCGCTTGCACAACGGGAGCAGCGAGCGCAAACATTTAAAAACCAACAACAAAGAACATTAAAGTTGGATGGATGCAGGGTATAATTTAGAAACACACACAACGAAAATACATTGGATTTGGGTAGGGTAGGAGAAAGTGGAAGAATCGCTCAATGGGAAAGTATCCTCAGCAGGTAATTTAGCATATTATGGGCAAAATGCCTCCTATCGAGTGTGATTTTTCTTTTACCTGCATGTGATACTTATCGCATCGTGATCCAATTACCTGAGCTTACCTTAGATCACACGGCGAAAGTCAAGGCGTTCCTGCCCACGTCAAAGGACATTGGTGTGGAGTCCCTACGTCCCAGGGATGGGCTGGGCGCCTTTGATTGCGGCCGTCGTGCCTCCTACAAAGGCGCGCCAGCATGAAGAAGAGGAGCCACCGAAAGGCGAAAGGCGTGGAACAATTTGGAGGGGGGGGGGAGGCAAGCAGACAGACAGGTAGACAGGCGGGCGGACACACAGACCGATAGGAGCTCTTGTTAAACGTAGCGCCAGCAGTGAGGAGCTCCCTCTTTTGAAGGCGTCGGAGTGTGGCGGCCCCAGAGTGGCGGGAGAGGGAGAGAGGGGGACCACGCCTGGATTTACTCCCCCTTTGCTCGCGTTGATTGATATCGAATTGACGATTGAAGCCTCCTCTGGGCCGCGTATAGCCCAAAGCACTGCCCTCCGATATAACCACGCGCTCGCTGCGTGAAATATGATTTTTATTTTTTTTCTCTCTCCCTTTCCTGTGGCGGCGGTTGTTGTCGTGCGGGGAGGCAGAGACAAGCGTGCGGTCTGGAGAAGACTTTTTACCGGGTAACCCGTCACGTGACGCTTGTGTGTGTGTATTTTTTTGCAACATTCATCTATAAACAGTTTCTCTCGCTCTCTCTCTCTCTCTCTCTCTCTCTCTCTCTCTCTCTCTCTCTCTCTCTCTCTCTCTCTCTCTCTCTCTCTCTCTCTCTCTCTCGCTCTCGGCCCATTCTAATGCACCACCGAGCAAAAACTTTCGAGTTTACGTTGCTGCAGGAGGAGAAGCGGTGGTGTTCGAGGCGGTGGTGAAGGGCCTGCCTAGGGATGTTGACTCGGCAATGCTCTGCCTTCATTTCGCATTTGGACGTCTCGACCTCGACAAAGCGACAGGGACAGGGAGGGGAGGGGAGGGGGAGGGGGAGGGGGGGAGAGGAGGTGGTGGTAGATGTGTGCTCTCCGGCAGGACTTAGCCTCGGCGGTGTGGCGCTAAGGTCCTGGGGCGAGGCGTTTGACTGTTGTCTCAATGCGACGATTTATGCATTCAGCGAGCCACGGGTTAGAAAAAATAGTAGCGGGAATAATAATCAAAAGAACGCGACCAACAGAAGAAAAAAAATTATTCCAGCGACGAACGCGACTGAGGCCGGCCTGGTCGCGAGGAGGAGGGGTTGGTCTGATGATGCCAGTAGACAGTTCATGTTTTTTTATTCCTTTTTGTTTTTTTCAAGTTTGAGACTTGAGTTTGTTGTTTTTCTTCCGCAACATGCCTCCTCCCCTGACTCGCGCTTGAAAAACAGAGCGAAACTGCGCTATTGTTACTCGTTCGGAACGGTACGCAAAACGTACACGCACGCACCCCGGAGGGGGGGGGGGGATGTAAACGCGCGAAGAAAACAGCCAGGCGGTGAGATAACAAGGGTAAAGAGTGCGGCGTCAGGGGTGAGAATGGAGGGGCGCTGCGCTGGTTCCGGGCGCCGCCGTCAGGGGGCACCACGTGACGCGCACTGTGGTGTCCTGCCGCAGGCGCGCGCTGTTTTTCAAAACTGATGAGGATTTATCGGTGAAACTTGCGTTTTCTGAATGGAGTTTTAAGGTTATGTGATGTTCAGAGGAGTACGTGGGAGTACCAAACGGAAAGGCGGGGGGGGGGGGGGGGGGGGGGGGGGCACGCAGTCCACGTCCGCGGCGGTGCGCCGCTCCGCTGCCTCTAATGGAGTTTGGACGGAATCTCTCGCAGGAATCGGCAAAAGGGAAGAGATCGAGAGAGAGAGAGAGAGAGAGAGAGAGAGAGAGAGAGAGAGAGAGAGAGAGAGAGAGAGAGAGAGAGACAGAGAGAGAGACAGAGAGAGAGACAGAGTGGGGGCGTAGGCACTCCCGACCTTCACACATTTACCCGCACATGTGCACTGAGGTAGCAGTATCGCCTCACCCTCATCACAAGAACACGATCGGGTGGTGGGTTAACCGGCTCGAAGGGTATCGGTGGTACTCGACTCCCACGGCAGTCCGCAGTCGGCCCGAAGTAGTTTCAGCCCCATTTGGAGCGGTACAGTTTTACGACAGCGACTTTTGGTTATGGTCCGCGGAATTGAATTGCAATTAGGAATTGGTTGGCGACAGTATGGGACCTCCGCGGCGGACAGTGAGGACGGACCATCCCATTGGTGGAACGGCGCAGTACATGGACTCTAGGCGGACAGCCGGACTCTGAGGGCAGACGGCCGGACTCTGAGGGCAGACGGCCGGACTCTGAGGGCAGACGGCCGGACTCTCAGGGCAGACGGCCGGACTCTCAGGGCAGACGGCCGGACTCTCAGGGCAGACGGCCGGACTCTCAGGGCAGACGGCCGGACTCTCAGGGCAGACGGCCGGACTCTCAGGGCAGACGGCCGGACTCTCAGAGCAGACGGCCGGACTCTCAGGGCAGACGGCCGGACTCTCAGGGCAGACGGCCGGACTCTCAGGGCAGACGGCCGGACTCTCAGGGCAGACGGCCGGACTCTCAGGGCAGACGGCCGAACGCCGGGCTGGGCGGCACACCATTAATGCGGCAACGAGCCCTTCTCGACATTCCAGCCCGAGCCACAGGTCGTCCTAAGAGAGGCGTGGCGCCAGGAGTTTTTCGGAGGAGCGGAGAGGACGCACTGGCACGGCAGGGCTTCTATAGGGACAGCCCAGAGATAGCCCAGAGACAGCGCAGGAAGCCAGTCCAGAGATCCAGCCCAGAACTAGCCCAGAGTCAGCCCACAGCCAGCCCAGATCCAGCCCAGAACCAGGTCAGAGCCAGCCGGAGGCAAGGGCGGGACCCGCACCCGCAGGACCCGCAGGACCCGGCAGAGGAGAGGACCCCGCCGACCCCGCTGCCATCCGGCGCCCTCCGGGATACATTGGCACGCGGGAAGAATTTCATTCCGATCC
The DNA here is from genome assembly GCA_038380765.1 of Odontothrips loti. Taxonomy (NCBI): domain Eukaryota; kingdom Metazoa; phylum Arthropoda; class Insecta; order Thysanoptera; family Thripidae; genus Odontothrips; species Odontothrips loti. The sequence goes on from CM076255.1 coordinate 12,347,426, forward strand.
TCCTTTCGCTTCCTTTTCTTTCTCTCTCTCTCTCTCTCTCTCTCTCTCTCTCTCTCTCTCTCTGTCTTTCTCTCTCCCTCCTTATCTTCGTCTCACCCTCGTCTTCTTCCACCCATCCGTCTATACCCCACCCATAACCTCTCTGCCTGCTCTCGATCCGGATCCGTGGGCACTTCGGTCGGCGATACCGCGCGAGGTATTTGGAGCATCAGAGAGATGGCCGTTCCACGATCTATACACGGCATTATAATGCCGGTTAGTCCGCAGAAATATTAATTAAATCATATTTCAATGATTTTTTTATCTTGATGTCAGGGCATAGGCACTTCAGGTCATAGGACGGCGCGAGGACCAAAACTTGGTGTAGGCCTACACTCCTTTGTGAATTACATAGAGTTGGATGTGTTAAGATTTTTCTTCTTCTCCTTCTTCTTTTTTGAATTATTTTGAATCTGAATATTTGGTGTGGTAGAAGTTCTTTCCCTTCGTTGGGAGGGTATGGGCAGCGTGCGTGGGAGGCGGTGAGTGAGGGTGCGTTGACGTGAAAACCATGTACCGGCCGCGAGAGGGGGCGGGCTGAGCTGACCGCGTGGCGCCGGCCGCCGGCCCGGGCGGGTAAAGTGCGAAACTGCATTAGTTCCCCGCCCCGCCCCGCCGCGGTGCGTGCACAGTCCAGGTGTTGCGTGCAGGGCGGCAGTCGGCCGGCAGACCCTCGCAAGTCCCCTGCCGACACCGCCTGGCCACACGGCACTCATTCCGATTGGGGGGAGGCTTGGGCCGGCGGGGCGGGGCCGGCGGGGCGGGGCCGGTGGGGTTGTTGAGGGTGGAGCACTTGACCGAGCCGAGCGCGGGAGCGGTCCGGCCGGCCACACGAAGCCGACTGGCCTGGCGGCGGCGCCACCCGAACCCCTTTGGCTCCTTTTTTTACCCCTGACCCACGCCACAACTACACGGCGGGGTGCGGAGGAAACCGAAGGAAACCGACCCAACTTGTTCTTTTGTTTTATTTCCTGCCGTGGCCGCTCAATGACTGCAGGGTTAGTCCACATCGAGACATCTTGGACAAAGTAGACCTCAAACTGGATAAACTAAAGGAAAAAGAGTTTTTTTAAAAAGGGTTCAAAAGTTCATATTTTCGATCAATTTCAAATGAACATTGAACAGTTATTATTTTTTTAGAGGCCTCACACCTTTGAATAAGTGCCAAACGTAGACAGAAAATTCCGAACAGTGTTTTTCTGCTTTGTTAAAAATGTTCGGTCTCAAGCAAAAGTATTATTTTGCACATTCCGTAGTTTACGTGCGACATGAGTTAGTTAATCGACGGCTGTTCATTTGCGGGAAAGGAAGTACCGCTACCCATTGCCGCATGGCCTGCGCACCGCTGCCCGCCCGGCACGGTCCGGCCCGGCTCGCCACAACGTGGACTGATCCGATGGCGGCCAACGGGGTCCTCCGGGTCCTCCGAGAGGTAAAACAGAATGTGGTCGTCAGGGGGAGGCCTTCAAACCAAACCACAGGCAGGCCACGGCCGCGGGCCCGGCATGGCCTGTCCCCGCCCACCCCGACCGGAGGCAAGCGCAGGCCGGAGGACTCACTCATGAGGAAAATTGCTCTCACGTAGTATTAAGCACAACTCCGGAATGTATGGCCACCGTGCAGGGGGCGGGCGGTGGGTGCGGGGCTGGTATGAGGGGCGCGAGTAGGGCGCGGCTCGGCGGGGCCCCAATGCTGCAGCCCGCAGTCCCAGATGACTTCTGTCCGCTGGCAGCTACAGCTCTAGCAACGTTTCCAGACCGATTAGCCCGCATATACCGCGCAATGATGCACACTTTTGCCAGTTCAATTGATCCATTTATCACATTTATCTATGAAACGCAGTCACGGAGGAAACAGATTAGCTGTCGCAACTTATTTTTTTTTTTAGATTAATTTTCAGACAACAAGTAAAACTTTGTTCGGAGAACTTAAATTTGTGAGGGGAACTAAATTTTAGTTGCACGAACGTAACGTTAGTTGCTCCAAACCCAAAGGTTCGCTGAAGGAGCAAAAAATAAAATTTAAAAAAAAATCAGTTAAGTGCCCGAAACGAATCTTGTTGGAGCAACTAGTAGCGATTCGTTGGTGCAACTAAAATTTAGTTTCTCCAACAAATTTCTCCGAACAAAAATTTACTGATTGTCTGAAAAGCAACTCAAATATTAGTTGTGACCACTAATCTTTTGTCTCCGTGGTGCTTCACACGGCACACGCTCACATCACTGCCGGGCCTACTACAATGCTGCTCGTTTGTCCGTGCACCACTAGTAGTAGGGCCCAGCCACCATCGGGGGCAGCGCTACCGCCCCCGGTCCCCGTCTTATCCCCGCCCCCGGCCGCCCCCACCCTCCGGCCGCCCGCCCGGCCCCGGCGTGCCATATGGAGGGCCCTTTTGTGGTGACGAGGGCAGGGGCTGTAATGTGTAAGACCGTAAGACGACGGCGCACAGGAGCTTGCGCCAGCGGCCGGAGCAGCATGAGATGGCGCAGCGCTTTAATTAATAACAGCACTCACCTACTGGCCTCCGGGGACCGCCGGGGACAGGGCCGCCACCAGCGCCCGTCCATACATTACGTAACTCCAGACGGTTCTGCATCCCTAGGGCAGGAACTGCACTCTCAAAAATGAATGCTTGATTCAAAGCGATTTTGATGCGAATCTTGTATTCTTGTGGGATTTTGTTGATTTAAGAATCATCTGCGTACATCAACCTTCTGTATGCTTGGCACTATGCTTCAGCGTTGTTCTCTCACGCGCAGTGTCCCGGGTTCAGCTCTTGCCTTCGCCTTCAAAATTTTTCAGTGCCTCAGGAGAAGTCCCGGGGGGAGACTCCGGAGGTACGGAAGCTTCTCTTTTCCTTCATCGGTAAAACACGCCATCAAGCTGTTTCTCTCTGAATTTCTTTCGGAAACAATTTGGTGACTGGAATGATTGGGAAGGGATTGGTTTGTGGCAGCAAGTAAGATGTACGCTGACTTCACCACGTGATGTACCCCTCCGGCATCATCCGTTATATCCCACGATGCTGTCCGTATAGCAGGCTTGTGAACGATCCCTAAATGCACCCGTCGAGAGGCATAACGTGATTTGTGGACAGCCCCCGGCACTAATGGCGAGCGGTAACACTACCGGGATGGGGTATAACACCCACGGCACATAAAACGACTTAGTGCTACCGCATCGTCTGCCCGCGTTATATGCAAACTACTCACTTGCCTTGATGGCGGCCACGACCGATATTGTCCATCATGCGAGTGACTCGTGGACACGCGGGCCCGGACCCCGGGAGGGTAGTCCGGAGGGTAGTCCGGAGGGGAGTCCGGAAGGGGAGGGAAGCGTGCCACTGCCACCGCAGAGGCCGGACCGTTCCGGGTTCGCTCAAGGGGTCTCTCACTCGTAATGCAAGTGCACCAGGATTTAAAATCAAAATTTGCGTTTTGATTTATTTTTCATATGTTGTTCTGACTTTTTCTATTTTTTTCTCTCTGATTTTATTCTGAAGGTATCCAAGAAATTTTCAAGTGATGGCCGCGGAACCCTTCGGTTTGGGCTCGCTTCTAGCCCCCTGAGGCGGACGTCACATAACATTTTTCTTGCAGCCATTTTTGCCGTTTACGCGTTACGTAGTTCTATCCGGACGAGCACCCCCCTATCATCGGGAAGAGCCGCGTTGTTTTTACCACTACTCCTTTTCTCTCTGTTTCTCTCCGCGCCTTCCGTGTATAAGAGGGCCTCTGGTAAGCGCAACAAGATTAAAACTCCGGTGAGGAGAGGAGAAGGAGGAGGCCGTGTCCGTGCCCAGGGCGTGTGGTGCGTGCTCTCGCACTGGTACGGCCGCTCCTCCGCCAACCGAAAACTTTCTTCTGTTTGAAGAAAAAGAAGGGAGAGGAAAACCTTTACGTTTTGGTGAAATGCTAGTTGACAAGTTTGCACTTTTGTTGTTGTTGTTGTTGTTAGAACAACTGTATCAAGGATGCTGATCACGGACCGCGGACGCCTCTCCTAGTCGGATGTGCAGGGACGTAAAGAAGAAGAAGAAAAGAAGGAGACTTCTGGATCCACATTCGTGATCCGCCTAGATGCGCCTAACCTGCTTTATTCTCGCCACCCACCGCCGCCGCCACCCGCGCCAGGGAAAAACCTGCTCATGTCCCTCCGCACTGCTGACCCCCCTCCCCCCCCCTCCCCCCTAAAATAGACAGCTGCAGCAGCCCATTTCCAATCTGGCTGAGCGACAGTACAGCGTTTGCCATCGCAACACGATTGCCGCAACAAAACACTTACCTCCCCTCCCCTCCCTTCCCCACCCCTCCCCTCCTCATCCCCTCTCGTGCCTCATCAGACCACCAGAGCCACCAGCCTGGTCTGTTCATGCTCGTTACTCTCACTGATTCATCGCCCCAACCGGCCAACCGGCCCTCTCCATTCACTCTAACCGTCTGCATATCGTTTTGAGTGATAGCAGTCTTTTCACGGAGTATTCCTATAAATCAGTTTTTGGTTTCGTTCTACGTCCTGAATTTCGTCGATTTTGTTTGTTTGATTTTTTTTTGTCCTTGGGGTATTAGTAGGGCCTATAGATGAAGAATTTTTTTTTTTTTGGGGGGGAGGGGATTGTGGGAGGGGTGTTGCTGGGGGAAGGAAAAAAGGAGTACACGTTATGATTAACAAGAGGAAGGGTTGACATGTTCCAGCCACAGTAAAGGGAGGGAGAGGGAGAGCCACAGAGATGAGACTGCGTAGAGGTGGGGAGGGATAGAGAGAGACAGAGAGAGAGAGAAAGAGAAAGGGGGTGGGGGGGGGGGCGGAAGGGAGGGGACGAGATCGCCCTTGAGAGTAACAGCAGCCAGCAGAGGCTTCCGGGTTCATTGCCCTCGGAGATGTCAACGCCAAGATTTGTCTCACTCCCTCGCGGGTTGGGGGGCGCTGCAGAGGGAGCAGGACGGAGCGAGGCCGCGTGCGTGCGCAGCGCACTGTGTAGTGAGTCCGACACCCGGGTGGGGCCCACGGGGTGGGGGAGCACTTGCACGGAGTGGCCCACAAGGCCCTCGGCTGGAGGTGCCAAAGGGTTACCGCAGACACCAAGGACACTGCGGAGAGGTCAGCAAACAAAAAAATTAAGAAGATAATAATACGGTGGTGTCAACTATCAGCAGTGTAAACAAAACACCGTCCAGGGCTGGTGTTCGAACCCTTCCATTCGGGTCGCCTCCTTGAACGATAGGCATGAATGTGCGATACGCTCTTTCCAATCACGTGAGATTCGCAGTTCGGCCCCGTTTGGTAACCCTTATCTGACCCGCCTGGGCCCATCCAGCCGCTACTACCCACATGTGTGTGTGTGTGTGTGTGTGTGTGTGTGTGTGTGTGTGTGTGTGTGTGTGTGTACGTGCGTGCCACGCAGCCCGCGTAGTATTGCACCCATCGCTAACGAACGGCCATGGACTTGGCAAATGGCCGCTGGCACGAAACCGAGCCGCGAGCGGGTTGTGTGTGCGCGCGTGGCCCCGCCATGGCCATGGGCCGCCGTCGGAGGCCATAGGAGGCCATCGGAGGCTTTCGGAGGCCCAGAACGACACAGTAGCGGGCCGGGTCCCGGCCGGGGCCGGCCGTGTCGGTGGCGCCGGCGGCCCTCCCAACCCTTCGGCGGTAGGCCCTTCGGCAGTCGGCCGCCCTGCGATTGACCTACGACGCGTCCCTTTCGGTGGTCTTCGGGCTCTCCGGCTCTCCGGAGTCATGGAGGTGTTTTTCCTGGGCGGCGGTGACGGGCCCGATGCCGGTTGGCGGAGCAGCGCTGCTAGCACGGCCACGGCCTTGGCCACGGCGGGGACGTCATGGTCCGAGGAGAAAAGGCTCTGGCCAGTGTTGCGCACGTGACAAACGGTTATAGCCTGCGAAAGAGCCACCGCCTGCGCCACCGCCGTCCCCACAGTCACCACAGCCGCTACAGCTACTGCTACCGCTACCGCCACCGCCACCGCCACCACCTGTACCACCGCCACCGCCCCGCCGCATCCCCGTCTCGAAGCCCTGACACCACTGACACACACCAGATTGGATGAACGAATACCTGGGTTCGAATACCGGATCGGAAACGTCGGAAAGATGTCGTCTGTCTGATCACGGCGCGGCATATTTGAAAAACAGACCGGTTTCACTCTCACTGCAGAGCTTTCGAACTTCCGAAGCTCCACGCCACTGACCCTCAGGCTGTTGTCACCTGGTTCGGGAATCACGAGACGTGATAAGAGTCATGATAACGCATGACTGTCGTGCTTCTTCATTCACACCATGCCCAGGTCTGTGTGAAGACCGTAAATGTATGCCACACACAGAAAGCCCCCACACGGCCGAGGAAACGAACACACACACACACACACACACACACACACACACACAGACGGACTACGCCGCACGGACCTAAATGCTGAGGTCAAGTAAGTGTTAGCGTTGCGGGATACGCCCCGTTGGGGGACCTTGGGCGCCCCTCTAGGGTCCTGCCTGGTTGTGCACCTCCCGCAAGCGCTCTCTCTCTCTCTCTCTCTCTCTCTCTCTCTCTCTCTCTCTCTCTCTCTCTCTCTCTCTCTCTCTCTCTCCTTCCACCGACGCACAATCTGACCCCAGGCGCCCCCTAGAGGGGTTTAGAAGGGCAAGGAGGCAGGGGGACCAGCCCGACCGGACCACACCGGACCATGTTGGTGGAGTGAGTCCAGATCTGGACCAGATGCTGCCGCTTCGGTGCGATCTCTGGTGGCCGGGGCGACACCCGCTCTCTCTCTCTCTCTCTCTCTCTCTCTCTCTCTCTCTCTCTCTCTCTCTCTCTCTCTCTCTCTCTCTCTCTCCATTTCTCTTGCACTTGTGTGTGTGAGTCGGGAACTTTGTGCAGCGACGCTACCATATGTGTGGGAAGGGGCGGTCTGCTGCCATGGGGGTATTGCCTGCACCATAGCAGCAGCAGCAGCAGCAGTAGCAGCAGTGATGGCGGTGGTGGTCACGGAAAGTAAGTGAAGGAACTTTAGAATGAAAAGGGGTGTAGTGTGCTCTCTCGCGCTCTCTCCCCTCCCTATTCTCTCTGTCTGCCTCTTTCTCTCTCACTCTCAATATAGGAGTGGTAGCCTGCGGTAGAGTAAGGGGTGGCGGAACGGCCATGGGGTGTGAAACGCATTCTCTCGCGTCCGCAATGGTCCGCGATAGACGCGCCGACGGTCCTCAGCGTGGCGTGGCGCGGCCCATTCATGGCCCGAAAAAAAAAAGTCTGCCCACCACGCGGTATTTGAACCCGCGAGCTACCGTGGAGCGCGTCGGGTCGGAACCGAGGCAAGTCCGGAAATGACGGTCACGATATTGGCCCGAGGCGGCAAACCTAATTTGGCCAGGCTGGGCCGACATGCGGCGCCTGCTAAGTAGGCAACCAAGACTGGAGCACGCAGGCGTGTCGCGCGGGATGGCCTACCCCAGCATTCGCAGGCGCCCGACGGATTCCGGACGTACTTTATGGATGAGGCCGCATTCTTGGCTGACTTGGAGTGCAACGGCATGGTCGGTACTACTGCACCCATGGAGGGCGCAGGTGGTACGTAATTTTTGAACACCCCAGCAGGAGGCAAGTAGGGGAGGGGGAAGTGGAGTCAGGCGTCCTTATCTCTATTCAGTCCTTGACCGCGCGGTGCGGCCGTAGGGGTGAGCCCAGAGCGACCCTCCAAGACCCCGACCGCCAAGCGAGCGGGATCCCCAGCACCGCGCCACGCCGCGCCACGCCGCCGGCCGCAGAGCGCAAACTGAGCCTGTCCGCTGTCATGGAGACCGTGCTGCTGGTGGGAGACCCGCGGCCCCGCGCCGCCGGAGGCGAGCCCAGCCGAGCCCAGCCGAGCCCAGCCGAGCCGGGCCGAGCCGAGCCGGAGGAGTCGTGTCATACGACGTCCGACGTGTTTTGCAGTGGCGGTCCCAAACCGCAACAGAACAGCAGCGCTGCGGCGCGGCGGGGCGGCACAGCGGTACAGCCGAGGCGGATAACGCACACACACACACACACACACACACACACAAAACACGCGGCCAGAGAGAGAGAGAGAGATGATGCACAGAAGACAGGAGGGGAGGAAAAAAAAATCATGCGGCCACGACGACGACATGGCGGTTGTTGTAGCGCGGCCTACGGCTGGCAGCCGCTGCCATAACGAACAGCAGCTATGAGTGCAGTGCAGCTCGCATTGTGGTGGCGTCGTTTGAAGTCGACGCGGCGAGACGGTGTTTAGGGGTTGGTCCAAACATTCTACCCCCGAAGAAACTCAATTTTTTTTTCGCCATTTCTTCTTAACGGTAAGGCTGGCTATACCTGCTTTTTCGGACGAAAAAGAATGTGTTTTAAATTTTCCTGAAACTGATATACAGACCGATAGGGGAATAGTTTGGCGACGTTGTCTGCAGGTGCACCTGCAACCTGCAGGTGTATTTCAAGAGGAAGAGGGGCACATTCGGGGAGATATTTTTCGCATTTAACTCGCCGCTTTACGCCCTTTATTCCGGGAGCAGCACAGGGCGAGGCGCGCCTCGAGCGCAGAAAGAGGCCGGCACGGCGAAAGCCCGCGAAAGCAGAGCCTGCGGCTTAATTACAATAATTCCTGCGCCGGTTTTTTTCCCCCTCTCCCTCTTTCTTCTCCTTCTTATTTAGCGGGGATGCAGGTGAGGGGCTGTGAGGAGGCCCAGACCGCCGCTGGGCCGCGGCCGAGCCCCCCCCCCCCCCCCCCGGCCCCCACTGGGCCCCGCCACACGCCACGCCTCTGACATTGCCACTCCCTCCCTCGCTCGCTTTAATTGGATTACTTCTCGGAGGCGCAGGGCAGCTGGGCGGGGGGGGGGGAGGGAGGAGGGGAAGGGGGGGGGGGAGTTGGTGTCGCAGCCCCCACCACACGGGGCTGTCCCGGCCAGATCGTCGCCATCCCACATGACTAACCGCACTATCGGATATGATGAGGAAATTTCAAACTCGTCCGAGTGGACGAAAATAACGCATGTCCACCGAGCCAAGACACCTGTTCATTGGCGCCTTATTGGATACGGCAGCGGGGTGAAGCGGGGGTGTCAGAACGAGAGGGGGATGGGGGGAGGGGGGTAGCAGCGACCGGGTAGGGGGGGGGGAAGGGGGCATGTGGTCTGCAGTCTGACAACGCGCCGCCTCCTGAGTGGAGGCTAGAACAATTGAGTCAATTCATTGCAGGGTGTCCCGCTGTAATCAACTCATTACCCCCTCCTCCTCCTCCTCCCTCCCCTCGCTCCCCTTTCTCTCTCTCTCTCCCTCCCAACCCGTTATTCGGCCTCTTTTCTTTCTTCCAGTCCGTGGCTGCCTTCTCTCATCCCATTATCCCGCCCCGCGGAGAGCGGCCGGAGCCACACGCAGTACAGTGCCACCATTGATGGGCGAAAACTTCACACAAGACGCCCAGATGGTGAAAGAGCGGCCGGCATAGCCAATCCTGCGTGGTCTCCTTGTCAAGAGACGCAAAGGAAAATGAAAGAAGCTCGCAAAGTAGGACGGCTGCCATAGGCAACCCGCTCGACATCCGCCGTGGGAATGTATTGCCTGTTAACGTGGCAGCACTGCGACCACCGCAAGCCTCAAATTTTATGGTTTTACAGATGCCATATGCCACAAACGCCACTGTAAACCAGTTTTATGACCAATCAACTCAAACCCATGGATACCTCCCCTGTGCCTTGGGTCTGAGTGGCTGCACGAGCCACCGCAGCAGGAGTGTGGGGGCGGCCTTAAGATGGACACCCCAGGCGAACACGACTCACCCCCTCCCCCCGGCCCCCCCCGGCCCGCCCCGGCCCGCCCCCGGCCCGCCCCCGGCCCGCCCCCGGCCCGCCCCCGGCGACTGCCACTCGCTACTTGCATGGCATTGCACTCCGACCGTCATTTGTCTTTTCCCGCTCATGTTCACACTTTGGCTCGCGGCTCGGGGAATGATACTTTAGGCGTGGTGCACTGTGCACGCTTCGGTGTGCGACCCCCGCCGACATCCGTCATGACCGGGGTTCAAATACTGGCAGACGCCTCCTTCCTGCAATCCGGTCGTATGCACGGCCGACTCCCCGGGCCGGTGCCACACGATTGGCACGTCCTGCTGCATTTTTCATAGCGCCGGCGTCGCTCCTGGTCGAGTGGCGCGCAGCGGTCGTGGCGACGGCGGCGCGGCCACTGGCACTGGGGCTCGACCCTCTGCTCGCCTTGAGGATGCAATCACCCGTGACGATATGAAATTATTTCGGTCCATAAAGGAGGAAGCCGTTTGTAAACGTTCTCTTCTCCGGGCCCTCGACGCCGTGGTTCCTAGGGCCGGCGCCGCTCGCTGTGCGCTGTCCCTTAGCGCCCCCCCCCCCCCTCAGCAGCAGCAGCTTTGCGACGCAATTTTGCGGACTGGAATTTCTCATCAAGAGCTTAGCCGTTGAGTGACGACTAGCAGCGCGCGCGCGCGCGCGCGCGGGGGCGAACGGCTGTGGGGAGGGACGCGGCGTGGCGTGGTGAGGAAAGGGTGGCAATGGCGGGAAGAAGCCTGGCGGGGCGGGGCGTGGCGGGGCGGGGCGTGGCGGGGCGGGGCGTGGCGGGGCGGGGCGGGGCGGGGCGGGCGCCAAGACGTTCCGACTGCTGCTGGCTGTCCCCACGCCTCGCGGCAGAGCAGCAGACAGCCGCCCCCCTAGCCGCATCCCAAATGGAAGTTTGCGTCTGAGGTCTGGTGGCATTGGGAGGGGGAGGGGGAGGGGGCAGCCCTCCTGCCCCGGCAGCCGGAGCCTCGGAAGGCAGCAGTCGGTCCCACGCCGGGCTGCGCAGCCCTCACCATGGCCAGACGTCAAAGGTGAGGACATCGCTTCGATTCGTCAAAAACAAAAAACAAAATGGATGAGAAATTGCGCGAAGCGCGCGCACTGTCCTGTTCAACGGTGTACAGCGTGGGGGCACAGGACACGGACAACGTCATTGGTGCGACCAGCCTTCTCGATTTGGCGCCCCTTCAAATATGAAAAAAAAAAAAAAATTATTGGAGGGAACGCGCTCTTTTCCGCTGGCATTATATAAGCCTCCCTTAAGCGTCACTAAGTTATGCGCCCGGCTGGTAACGAGGACTAACTGCTAACACACGCCCCCACCCCCCCTCCTCCATCCGCGCTGTCCTCCGCGTCTCCCGCCCTCCCGCTCTTTTGTTTGACAAAGTGTGCCCCGGTCAACATAAAGGGTAGAGCCTTCCTGTGGCGACAAGCCCCCTCCCCCCCCCCCCCCCCCCACCTCCCTCCCCCGGTATCCCCGGGGCGTGTTCTTGATGCTCGGCCTGGGACGGGCTGGCACAGGCCGCCCTGCCCCACGCGCTGCCACGGCGGGCTTGTAAACAGCGGGGACTAAATTGCTGTGCCGTTGACAGAGCAATCAACACTGTAATGCAGAAACTAAAATCGCAAAACCGACCGGCGGTGCCGCGGCGGCAGTCATGCGGCTGCCTACCAAGGTGTCGGGAGGGAGGTGTAGTAGTAGGGTATTCCGGAAAGGAACCGGAGAGTAGTGAAGCAGACGCACAGATCCGGAAGTGGAATATATGACAGGACCCGCAGAGCAGGAAGTGAAGATTAGCGAAGAACCGCAGAACCGGAAGTGGAGAGTGGTGAAGGCACACAGAAGCGGAAAGTCAAGAGTGGCGAAGAACCACAAACCGGAAGTGAGGAGTGGCGGCGGAGAACCACAAAAACGGTAGTGAAGAGTGGCGGAGAACCACGAAACCGGAAGTGAAGATTGGCGAAAAAACACGAAACCGGAAGTGAACAGTGGTAAAAACGCCGCAAACCGGAAGCAGTGCTCCTGGTCTTCAGTGTTGGGTAACTGCGGTGAAATTGCGGCACGCGGGAATGGAGAGCCCCGTAAACACCCTGGATTGGATTCCCATCGATATCGGGCCGGTACAGGACAACAAGGGAACCAGCGTTGACTCGGTTTTTGAACGGCTCTGCAGTGGCCCGGGGGGGGGGGGGGGTATCACTTCCGTCTCGTTGTACGGGAAAAGTTATTTACGCCACGCCGCCACCAGCCTCTTCTTATATTTGGCACCAATTAATTTTCGAGTGAGCAGAGCGTGGTGGTGGTGTTGGAGCGACCAGTTCTCTCTCTCTCTCTCTCTCTCTCTTTCTTTCCCTCTCTCGCTCTCTCGCTCGATCTCTCGGTTTGCATATGCATCATGCAATATTCATTTGATAACAGCGGCCTCTCGCGGCGGCAACAGGTCTTCTCTGAAAGGGCAAGAGAGAGAGAGAGAGAGAGAGAGAGAGAGAGAGAGAGAGAGAGAGAGAGAGAGAGAGAGAGAGAGAGAGAGAGAGAGAGAGAGAGAGAGGGGGGGGGGGGGGAGGGGGAAGGATGAAAGATGAGAAGAAAGGGCAGCTAGTGGGTGTAATAAGGGCGCGCGCAGGATGCTGGGTAGTACTCGTGGGAGAAGGGGGGGGGGGGAGGCCAAGACGCGGCGACGGGTCGCAGCGGCGCAGCCTGGAAGTAATGCAAACTAAAAGTGTTTGCCGGAGTGGGTCTGGTGCGGGCGCCGACACCAGCTCATCGAAGCACCGCCGCCCCCGCCGCCTCCGCCGCCTCCGCCGCCTCCGCCACCGCTGCGTCTGTTGAACAACGCGCAGCCAAGTGCAGCGCGCAGTGCTGCCGGGTACCCCGTGTGTGCCAAAGTAATTGCGCATATTAAAGGTGCACCCGCCGGGCCGGGTGGGGCGGGGCTTTTGGGAGCACACAGCGGTGCACTCGCGATACAACTCGTGTTGCCAACACCTGCCGAAAAGTAGTGACCCTCCGCGGACTCATAAGAACCGCGAACCTGGGCCAAAAAAATATCGTCATTTTAAAATGTCCAACGAGGTTTGCTCGCTGCCCCGTGCTGTAGTTAATAAAAGCTGTAAGGACCGAGGTGGCGGCTCCAACTTTTTCCTGTCGCTCCCTCGCGTGTTTTTTTTTTTTTTACGTTCCTTGGAGGGGAGGTGAAAAAAAAAACGCCATCAATTTGGCGAAGACTTCATTTGTACGCGGGTCGTGCTGTCGTGCTGCACCGGCGGCGCTAGGGTGGCGGGATACATGCGGACGACATCCGTGTCAGGGCAGACAAGGCACAAGGCTGTTGGCGGCTGCCTCCGCCCACCGCCCTCTGCGCGCCTCGCTCTCCGTCTCTCTTCTCTCTCTCTCTCTCTCTCTCTCCGTCACACTCGCTCTCCGGCCCACCTCGCTCTCTCTCCGTTACACTCGCTCTCCGGCCCACCTCGCTCTCTCTCCGTCACACTCGCTCTCCGGGCACCTCGCTCTCTCTGTCGGGCGCCGCGCCGGCGCGGCAGAGACCCGTAAGAGGCAAAAATATGCATATGTATTCATAGAGTTTATTATTATTTTGTCGTGCACCTGCGAGCATTAACGCGACACGGGGCGCGGCGCACAGCCGCACGACCCGCATGCAAACCAGATCCCAAATTTATGCCTTTATTTTCTGCACGAGGGCGTTCCGCCTTGGCGCCGCCGGGCAGGACTTGCAGGGATGGCAGGACTGGCAGAGCTGGCAGGACTGGCAGGGATGGCAGGACTGGCAGAGCTGGCAGGGCTGGCAGGGCTGGCAGGACTGGCAGGGCTGGCAGGGCTGTCAGGGCTGGCAGGACTGGCAGAGCTGGCAGGACTGGCAGGGATGGCAGGCCTGGCAGGGCTGGCAGGGCTGGCAGGGCTGGCAGGACTGGCAGAGCTGGCAGGGCTGGCAGGGCTGGCAGAGCTGGCAGGACTGGCAGGGCTGGCAGGACTGGCAGGGCGGGGATCAAGTTGTGGCCACTTGACTAGATTTACTCAGGTGGCTCCTAGCATCATTACCAGTCGCTACACAAAGTCTAGTGAAGTCGCCACAACTTGGTCTAGGCCAAAACTTCGAACTCTAGAAGCTCCCATACATCTATTAAGTCTCCTCAGGACTCTCACCCAAAGTACAGATCGCTTCAAAAATTTTTGACGGCGGATGCTAGAGTTGAACCCGTGACATGATAGAACAGCGCCTTCGCCAGTGCGGCTACTGTACCACGACGCTCATCGACCGAAACTTCCTATGCTGTAGAATCTGTCCCCAAAGCAGAACACGAAGAAAAGTATTCCAGTCTCTTTCAGTAATTTCGTCCACTCTTTCTCCAGCCATTCTCAAGTAACTTGGTATTTCAGTCGCTGTACAAATATTTTTAACATTTGGTGTGCCCCTTGATGACGATCCCGTATACCCGAACGCAAATGAAGTAACACTGTGTCCTGTGCTCTGCAGTGGAAGTGGGCGGACCAACAACAGCAGCACGATGAGTGGGGGTTGGAGCGGGGGCGGGGGTGGGGGTGGGGGTGGGGGTGGTAGAAAACCTGGCCGTGGTGGCCACGCCTGGCCGAGCCGCCGAGCCCAGGCACGCTTCCTCTCCGCGTTGCAGATTTGAGAGAAGGCTTTTGAGGTTGTCTGCGGTAAGCCCCGGCACAGCGTGGGCAGGCCGGTCGAGTCCGGGGCCCGGCCCAGCCCCCAGCCCGCCTCTCAGACCCGGCCCCGCACGGCCCAAGCCTTTGGAGGGCGCGCCGCTCTGGCCGCGTTAGCAAAATGAAAACAGTCTGTCTTCGTCGCTCCTGCGACAGCAGCCGGCAGCGGCCGTACGGCCGAGGGAGAGAGAAGAGAGATGACCGCCACCGCTGCCGATGCTACCGCCGCTGCTGCTGGTGCTGTTGTTGTTTTTGCTGCTTCTGCATTTGCTGCTGCTGCTGCTGCTGCTGCTGCTGCTGCTGCTCCTTGCATCCTCGCATCTCAAGGCCCGATTTCGCACTCATCTGGAGTGACGGAGAGCGTTTCGAAACAAAAATGAAGTATCAGATACCCTATCCATTTTTTTATCTTCTAAAATTTGAAGCGCTGTCGCAAAACTGGAGAGTGTAAGGAAATGAGGCCAGGGAGCGTGTGAGCCCAGGCCGGGCCACGCGGCACACGTACGGGCCGTACCGGGTGCAGGTGGCGCGCACCGACACATCATTAATACACTTCAGGTGCGGCAACAGCATCAAACGCACACACCGCCGCAAACAGGAGCAGCAAAGTATTCGTGAAGCAGATGGGACACGGAGCCGTGTGGCCGGGGCTGGGGCCGAGCCGGGCTCTGCGCTATCGGCCTGGTTGGTGCGCGCCTTACCACCGGCGGGTAGACCACAGCTTTAGCAGCCGCGTCTGCCGGGCCTGCCTACCTCCCCAGGGGCTCCACGAGCTCGAGTGGTATTGAAGTGCTCTGCTGTCCCTGCTGCTGCTGCTGCTGCTGCTGCTGCTCCTGTATCTGAGAACAACCAAGCAGTCAGGTGCGTTTCGGTCGAAACCAGTACGCCATAGGGCGCTCGAGAGCGGGGTATGTCCGCAGCGAAAGAGTAGTCATAACACAATCATAGCTCAATTTTAAGCGGAAAAGCTGTTTTGAAAGCTTATGCCGTTACGTTTAAAATATCTGCGACCAACGTTGGACTCAGCTTGGCGCCAATGATTTCAAAGATTGGGTCCTCATGACGTCACAAGACAACGAAACAAAAGAAAATTTAAAAAAATGGTCTGAGTAGAAACGTAAAAAGATGTCAACTTCTTGGCCAGGAATCGAACTCCAGGCTTCCGTTCCGATGTGGGACGCCGTGCCCCGACCCACGCGGCTACCAAGCGGCTTGATATCAGGCGTCTGCTACCCACCCCGTAGGCAGCAATAAAGGACGCAGACAGCGAGCAGCAAAACTTTTGGGGTCGGCCGCAGAACGCCCAACCATCTGCCGCATGCAACTGCTGCCCAGGCACGTTACGTCACGAAGTCACGTGTGTCTGCGCCTGGTTGTTGTTGTTGTTGTTGTAGATGGTGTTGTTGCGGCAGTAGTTGTGGCGGGAGCAGGTTCGGTTCTCACGATCTGAGCCGAAGCTGCCGAAGCAGCCGCCCTGCACGTCCCGGCCGGGCCGGGGGCTCCGCTCGGCTCCGCTCGGCTCCGCTCGGCTCGGCTCCGCTCCGGGCCGCCTGCACACAGTCCCTGCCGCTCCTAACAAGATTACACCCTGCACACTCAGCTGGAGGCTAGGCGGCTCCGAGCGCATCCCAACAGTCCTCCGGTGGGCGGCGGGGAGGGGGGGGGGGAGAACAAAAACAAGGAGGGGGGAAGGGGATTCTTTCCATTTTCTCGTTTTAAAACGCAAATGATTGTCCAGAGTAATTAGTGAGGAGTTGTAGAGCGATCGAGGACTGAGAGAAACGCAGAGATAATGACGAAGGCAGATACAAAAAAAACAAAAAACAAGTTAATGCATCATTTAGCCACGAGTTCGAACACGATAAATTGATCAGTTGTCCGAACTAATTTGTTCATTGATTCCGGGGTAAGCAATAAATTTAGTTGCAGAAACTAACATTTCGTTTGGTCAGCAAACAGTTTTGTTGGGAGAGCACGAGACAGAGACAAAACGTTTTTGCTACCTCAGCGAGCTGTTAATTCTCGGAACTCAACTTGTCGTTTGTCCCGAAATCAATGAACAACTGCGTCCGGGAAATTAGTCATTTTTCTGCGAGAAGAAGTGAACTTCGTCGATGTCAAAGGATGCCATATAGACATTCGACCCGACACCCCTTGCGCTCTTGGTGCTGGAAGGCGTTTGGCGTGCAGCGTGGCCTGTCGTGGCGGGGCGTGGGGCGGGTGCGTGGCGGGGGCGTGGCGGGGGCGTGGCGAGTGCTTCGGGCCGGGGCTCCGAGTTTTGCAAATTCGCAAGGGAGCCCATAATACAGTATCAGGCATGCCGGGCACGGTTATTTATGAACGATCCCGAAGGATTACCAGCGCCAGCGCCGCCAGGGAGTTGGTGGGAGAGGGAGAGAGAGAGAGAGAGAGAGAGAGAGAGAGAGAGAGAGAGAGAGAGAGAGAGAGAGAGAGAGAGAGAGAGAGAGGGTTCAGGGGAGGTTCAGCTCGGGAGTAAAACCTGCGGCCGCAACGCCCTGTCAGTCTATCTGACTGTCAGCCCGTAGGCATGTCTATCTGACTGTCAGTCCGTAGGCATGTCTATCTGTCTGTCAGCCCGTGTCCCGTTACGTGCACCGCGCACATGCAGTCCCAGTGCGGCAAAATCACAGAGGAGAGTGATGGTGTCATTTGCCGTTATATGAGAGGGCATACGCCAGTGGGACATGTTCGAGAGCGGGAGAGAGACAGAGGGTGAGGGAGATGGAGAGAGGGAGGGAGGGTGGGGGAGAGATAGGGAGAGCGAGAGAGAGAGAGAGAGAGAGAGAGAGAGAGAGAGAGAGAGAGAGAGAGAGAGAGAGAAGAAGAAAATTCTCCAAACTGTTGAAAGAGTCGCGCAGTGGTTCTGAAGCGATGTAAACTCGATGTAAACCGTATCTAGTGCATTGTGAGCACGGCAGCGGGTACCGGGCGCCAGCACAGTATGCATGCATGCATGCTTTCTGGTTTTTGCGTTTTGGTCACGTGAAACAACCAAACACACACAGTCACAAACCCGCATACACACACACACACACACTCACACACTGAACAAAAGACATGAATGAAAGCGCCCCATCGTCGGAATGGTAAAAAATGTTACGAAGAAAAGGCATCGCGGGGATAATGGAGGGAAACGCAGGGCAGCCGCGAGTGCAAATATGCACTTGAGAGCCAACGACATCCGTGTGCAAATATTTGATGGTCGTTCGGAGGGGGCTCAGACTGGACTTTTGTGGGTCAACCTAACCTCGGTCTCTCGCCTCTCTCTCTCTCTCTCTGTCTGTCTCTGTCTCTATCCGTATGTCTGTCTGTCTGTCTATCTGGGTGTCTGTCTGTCTGTCTCTGTCTGTCTCTCTCTCTCTCTCTCTCTCTCTCTCTCTCTCTCTCTCTCTCTCTCTCTCTCTCTCTCTCTCTCTCTCTCTCTCTCTCCATCTCTCCCTCTCTCCCAGACACACTCCTAATACCCGCACCTCCCAGCCGCAGCGTACCGAACGACGTCCATAAAATTGAAATGGAATTTGAATAGAAATAAGCACTGCCGGCAGAAAAGCAGGAAAAGAGGAGGGAAAGGGGCGGGAGAGGGGGGGGGAGGGCACCGTGGGCAGCGGCTATAAAAAGCCGTGCTGTTGTACGCTTGCAGTTCGCCTGCATATTCGCACGAACGAGGAGTTTTCCTGGGTGCAGTGATGGAATAGAGAGGGGGCCGTGAAGAGTGTGTTCCTCTTTTCCCCCTTTTCTTCAAAATCGTGTAATTGTTTTTCTTTTTAGAAGGTAGCCAAAGTCAGCAATGTTTTTAATCTACATGCATTGTAGCGTTGTACCTGGGTGAACACACCCCGAGCTGGGGGGGGGGCTGGGGCTGCTGGCGCCCCGCCCGAGCTGGCACCTCTCATAGGGCCCCGCATGGCCCCGCATGGCCCCGCACGGCCCCCGCAGGGAGCGCCACCTGCGAAATATGATTCGGACTGACATCGTTGACCTTCCCGGCCCCTCCTGTACGTACGCCAGGTGCAGAACACGACCGTGCAGCCGCCGTGAGTGTGTGTGTGTGTGTGTGTGTGTGAGAGAGAGAGAGAGAGAGAGAGAGAGAGAGAGAGAGAGAGAGAGAGAGTACGTGTGCGTACGGGCCCGGAAGAGATAGAGAGCAGAGCGCTGAGAAAAATATAGGCAATGTTTGACGTAAATAAATGAAAGAAATGCAAAGCAAGTAGGAGGGAAAGGGGGAAGGGCGCGATTTTTTTTTTTTTTTTTTTTTTGGGGGGGGGGGGGGTTAAGGGAGAGAGCGAGATAGAGAGAGCAAGGTTCGGCACATTTACGCGGCGCACGCTGCGCAAGCGGGGGGCGTCCGCATGATTTTGCCATTCTTCTACCAATACGTGTGTGGCTGTGCGTTCGCCCACCAATTTTTGCGCCGACGGCCGGGAGGTGGCGGCGCGGCGGCGGGCGGGCTCCGCGGAAGCCACTGGGCGTGGCGTGGCGTGGCGTGGCGTGGCGTGGCGGGGCGTGGCGGGGCGAGGCAGGGGCGTGTCGCTGGGTACGCGGGCGTGCACACGGCATGCACCGCACTTGCAAGCGTCTCCGTCGTTTCCACCCTTTGTGCTCACGCCCCCTCCCCGGCAGTATGGTGCCTTACTTTCTTCTTCTCCTTCTTCCTCTACTTTTTATTCTCATCCGCCGCATGACATACGTCGGCGCAATCAGTCAGCCCCCCGTCTGTAGGAGGCCATATGCCTCGCATCAGTGGCGAGACAAACTCCAAAATCCCAAGTCGCGGATGGGTAGGTCAATAAAAAGAGCAACAGCAACGGAGAGAGACCGTGCAATTCGGTGGGGGTCGGAGGGTGGGGTATTTGAACCCACCGCGCCGAACTTTCTAAGCCCGTGTTACTCCGTCCTCTTGTATCGGACAGTTTCCGCTAAAGTCATTAAAGCGTGCGCGCGCGGGCTAAAAATTCATGCACGTGTGACGTGTGAGTGTGTTTCTCTCCCTCTGTCTGTCTGGGTGTCTTCTGTCTGTCTGTCTGCTGTCTGTCTGTCTGTCTGTCTGTCTGTCTGTCTGTCTGTCTGTCTGTCTGTCTCTCTCTCTCTCTCTCTCTCTCTCTCTCTCTCTCTCTCTCTCTCTCTCTCTCTCTCTCTCTCTCTCTCTCTCTCACACACACACACACACACACACACACACACACCTGTCGGATTAGCCACAGCGAAATCGCTTGACAGTTTGCTTGCTCCTCGGGAATAAGATAAAAAGAGAAAGGGCGCGGTGTGGCTGGCGGGCCGCGAGGGGGAGGAGGATAGCGTGCGTCCGTGTGGGAGAGGGAGGGAAATAATAAAGGCGTGGTGCGCTACAGTCGGAGGGAGAGACAGAGAGAGCCAGAGACTGAGAGAGGGCGCAGAGAAATGGGGAAGAGCAGGGCTTTGTGTACGAAAGGCTAGACAATGCCTCCATGCAGGTGAAATGGAATGAAAACATAAGAAACAGCAACATAACCCTCAGAACCCCTCCCCTCCTCACTTACAAACTCTCTCTCTCTCTCTCTCTCTCTCTCTCTCTCTCTCTCTCTCTCTCTCTCTCTCTCTCTCTGTCTCAACTCTCTCTGTCTCTACTCTCTCTGTCTCTACTCTCTCTGTCTCTCTCCCTTTCCGTCCTTTTATCCGAGAGCATATTATAATGCCGTGCGCAAATGGGCCTCCATAAATACTACCGGCTTGAGGCAATACTGACACCTTCCTTGAGGGGGAGATGGGGAGGGGCGGGGTTAGGTCTGCACCGGCAGACGGTGACACTTCCCCGCGGCCACCGCGCTCCGTGAGGCCATCCACCGGCAATCACACGTACTTTCACACTTTAAGGTTGGCAACGGCGGCGGGGCTGCGCGGGAGGATGACTTTTTCATACGAACCGCGGCGGTGTCGACCTCACCCTGTCTGAGCACACCACCCCGGCGTAACAAGGAAAAGTTAGGCACCGGGAAATAAGCAAACGGGGACAGAGAAAGAGAGAGTGAATGCGTGTGTGTGTGTGTGGGGGGGGGGGGGGGAGAGAGAGAGAGAGAGAGAGAGAGAGAGAGAGAGAGAGAGAGAGAGAAAGGGGGGGGGGAGAGTCACAAGTCACATGCATCTGTACGGCACGCATGCAGACCCGGGGAGGCCCAGCACAGCCCCGCCCAGCGTCTCAGGGCCGGTGAATTGAAGACGTTGGCAGCTGGATTACAGTCATTTCGGCGGGGGCAAAATAGGTGTGCGGAGTGGAGGGAGCGCGCTCTGTTCGTCTACGATCCGAATGGTACTGATTGCCCCCCCCCCCCCCCTCGCTCGCTCGATATGAGAGATTGTCAGGCCCGCCGTCGTTATCCAACGTTCTATTCACCCCCCGTGTGCGCTGCCTCGGATCTAGGATATGGTCACCTACGAGAGTGAATTGCTACGGGTGTGGAGTGACTCCTGGTACTTAATGAGAACAAGGAGCACGAAGGAGCGCGGCTCTGCCCTCAAGTAGAGGAAGAAAGATGAGAAAGTGTGCAGGGCTGGGTCCGAAAGTCGACTCCGTCTCGCTTCACGGCCCGAGCGACGTCCGGCGGCGCTCTGCGAGGGTGAGCGAGAGAGAGAGAGAGAGAGAGAGAGAGAGAGAGAGAGAGAGAGAGAGAGAGAGAGAGAGAGAGAGAGAGAGAGAGGGCGGGGGGCGAGCGATTTGGTGGGGAGAAAAATGTTTCGTTGGCAGCCTAGGTGAGATAAGATGGGCGGGGAGAGTAGGCGGAGGGCAGCGCCGGCAGCAGCCATGGCCGGAGTGCGGCATTTCTCATCCCGGCTCTATCCATCTCTCTCCATCCCCCTCGCCTTCTTAGCTGCGAGCCCTCTCGCACCTTTGTGTTAGGTCGTCTTAGCTGTATGGTCTCTCATTTTTGGAGAATCTGCTTCCGCGAATGAGCAGGCAGACACGGCTCTGGTCTGCTCGGCTCGGCGCGGGCGTCTCTTGCCGTCCCGCCGGGGCGCTGGCTGCTCTGGCCCTGATGGAGTGCCCAGTCCAGCCGACACCCACCGCTGGCGCTGGCGCTGCTACCCTTCTCGAAGTACGTACGCGATGGCAGTGGGTTCGGAGCAGCACGCAGTGCGACAGCTGTATTTCTCATCTCCAGTCGCCCGGCCGAGAGCCGCCCTCGTGCATGTAAAATTCTCATCTTCTACCTTATTGCCGCGCCCCCAGCAGCGAGGAAGGTGTTTGCTGCATATACCTCTCGTCTTTCCCTCATCTTTCAATATTCATCCGATGAAAAAATAGGAGGGGGGAAACGGCCGGCCTCCAACTCTCCACCTCCGCCACCCCCTCCGGCTCCTCAGCCCCCAAGACCAAGGGGTAAAGCAGATAAAACAGGGCGAGCCCACTCATTCTCCGGGATTAGCTCCGCTGCGCCGACAAGCAGCCGGCGTCCAGGTGATGCTCGGCAAGGACCGCCAGCGCCCCCGCCGTGCGGAGGGGAGGGGGCGGAGGGGAGGGGGCGGAGGGGAGGGGGCGGAGGGCCCTCTCTGGGGCCCTGCAGCGACTGCAGCCGGCGGCAGCCGCAGGGCCCGGCAGGGGCCCGCGCGCAGGTAGGCGGCAGGCATACGGCCCTCGACATGGCGACAAACTGCAAAAACAGAGGACACGGCAGCCCGCTGCTGTGCAGTGAGTTTGGTGCAGTGCCAACACACTGACGGGGGACTATGGGATCACCTGTCCACCGTTGTCATCCTAGTTAACCGCCGGGTTTTGCGGCCAGTCTGGGCGCCTGCTGGGTAGGCAATGACCGTCTCCTGCGTGCACGCGTGTCGTGCGGGCTGGCCTACCCTGGCGCTCGCAGGCGCTCACCGTAGACACCTCTGCACCTGCGAGGGGTGCAAAAAAACGCCAAGCGTCCCCAATATTGTGTGAGCCGCATATACCCGTGTGAGAAGGCGGGGCTACGCTGTCAGCTGCGCCGGAAGCCCGCGGAGCCTGCGGGCGGTCTGATGGTGATGGTTGTGCAGCTCATCACCGGGTTAGCAGCAGACTATCCGATACAGTGTCCCCCACATTTATCGTCCTCCAAAACAAAACAAAAATCTGTGTTGCTCCAAATATTGATCCCGGTGCTGCTGCAGCACGGCCGCTGTGGGCCGCTGGACTCGTGACGGGAAGTGGAAGTTGTGTGTCTGGGGGCCGTTGGCGGTCCGCTGCCGCTGCCGCTGCCGCTGCCGCTGCCGCTGCCGCTGCCGCTGCCGCTGCCGCTGGCTGCCGCTGCCGCTGCCGCTGCCGCTGCCGCTGCCGCTGCCGCTGCCGCTGCCGCTGCCGCTGCCGCTGCCGCTGCCGCTGCCGGGCCCGGGCGCCAGATGAGGGCCGCTCAAACATTGGCAACAACCCCGACTGAGCCGGCGGGGCCGGGGCACTCGAGCTGAGCCGAGGCCGCCAGGACCCCTTGCCGCTGCTGCCGCTGCCCCTGCCGCTGCCGCTGCCGCTGCCGCTGCCGCTGCCGCTGCCACTGCCGCTGCCCCTGCCGCTGCTGCCGCTGCCCCTGCCGCTGCCCCTGCCGCTGCCCCTGCCGCTACCGCTGCCGCTGCCCCTGCCGCTGCCACTGCCCCTACCGCTGCCGCTAGGCCGCTACTCCTTCTGTGTCTGGTGTCGCGCATTGGCTCCACGCCTAGAAGGGCCTGTTGGCGGCGCGCCAACGCGCCCATATTTCCAGCGGCAGAGGATTGATGAAGACTCTTATTTCTTTTTCTTTTTTATTCCTGTGGGCTTCGTGACGAGTGGTGAGGATAATGACGCGGGATATCACCGCGCTACGTAGTTTGTGTCCGGCCCCTGGAGCCTGGAGGCCTGGAGGCCTGGAGGCCGCCCAGACATAATTACTTGGCGTACGTGGGTCCAAACCAAACACTCGGAAGTGATAAGAGCAATCTCCAGGGCGCGGACGTGTCCTTCCTCCGTCCGTGCCTCGGCCGCCCCCGCACCGCCCCCGCACCGCCCCCGTTAGCCAGCGTCGCCCCCACACTGCCCCTCGACAAACTTCCCTGCCGCACCAACACGGGCGCGTCCGTCATATCAAGGCGAAGGCGGTGCCCGCGGACTGCTGCTGCTGGAGCGGCTGGAGCGGCTGGAGCGGGAGGACGAACCTGGGCGGTAATGTTGTACCGGGAGTACAAATCACCAGCCTACTTGTTTTGTATCGCAACCTGATCAGTAGATGGCTTGCAGCCCGCAGGGTGGCTCATATCAAACCGAATGGAATTCGGAGCGTTGATGCGCTCGTGGCTGCGCAGCTCCAGGACAGCTCGAGCACGGCGTGGTGTCTGCAATGGAGGTCCGGACCCTTAATTCTGAATACTAGTATTGAGTATTGACCTCAAATCAACGCTCCAAGTTTTGGTTATTTTCACTTTTCTGCCAAGAAAATGATCTTTCCTGCATGCCTTGAATGCTTCATCCAAGTAGCCCAAGCGTAGTGCAGGGTGTGAGATATGCATGTGGGAAGGCTAGAATGACAACCCCAAAGCACCATAAAGTAGGATTGAGCACAGTATTCATAACTGAGGCTGCGGCACGGAAACCAACGAGCAGTCCACACCTGCCAGAGAGCAGGTATGAGAAATACCGATACGGCGGTCGGATTTTGGGGGTCCCGCCGAGCCTCCCACGAGGCCCACCGCACCCCGCGCGCTCACACCCGCCTGCCTTGGGTCACGTAGGGAGCCGGGGGGGGGGGGGCACCGTGTTTGCTGACCAGCTGGTGAGGGGGGGGGGGGAGCCTGAGCTCCGGGTTGCCATGGTGATCCCGGGCGTGATCAGACGGGCTGGCAAACACCAACGTCACCGTCGCCGTCCGGGACGAAGCCGGAGGAGCCGGAGGAGCCGGGCCAGCTTGGCGGCGGGGGGGGGGGGGGGGGGGCGTGGCGATGCGACTGCTGCGAAACGCAACGCGCGTTCAATTTCAGCCTCCGCCGTCGCCGCCGCTGGACTCTGAAGCAAATTGGAAAGCATTTGTCTCCATTCCGGACTGACGTGCCGCGTCGATACCCCGCTGCACCAGCAGCACCAGCGCAACGCTCCGACTTTTATTCCGCTTTAAAACGCGGGGTATAGACGGCTAGGCACACCCCGCCAGTCATGTGTCCACCCCGCACGGCCGCACGGGCCATCACCCGGCCTCGACGACGCCCTACACGACCTCGGCGGCAGCCAGCCTCGGCGGGGCGGCAGGCGGGCGGCACCCCTTTTACTGCCGTCCGTGATCCCCATTTATTCCCCTGTTTGTCTCGGACCGCGTTTTATCTACTGCCTTTTCACTCGCACAAGTCAGCAAAGCCTCCGGGGGCTCCGGGCTGCTCCGGCCGGGCTCCGGGACTCCGGGCTGCCGGCCCCCCCACCACCGGCCGACCGCAGAGGATTTCCGCGCCATGTCAATCTCGACGTGTTTACGGCAGGACGGGGCGAGGCGGGGCGGGCGGCGACGCACCGACGCCAGCGGCGACATGCTCGCCCACCGCGGCGCCAGCGCTACATTGTCCGTCGCCGACGACGCCGACCCCGCGGGAGGCGGACTTACGCCTGCCTACGTCCGCCACAGGAAACCGCACCCAACGCCTTTAAAGGTTATGGAGGTTTCCAGCGAGGCTTAGAAGCGGAAGCTGAAGAACAACAACACTTCCAGAACGGGAACTCTGGAGAGTATATATAAGAAATATCGATGCACAAGGGCCGCGCAAAATATGGGAATTAAACTCCAAATTAACTCCAAAGGCCATTCAAGTTTCTCATACCTTCCCTCGAGGGTTTCCGGTATGCATGTGCTTTTGTTCTTGAACTTCCGTTTCCAAGCCTAATTGGAAACATGTATTGTGCCATGATATACCTTGACATCACGCTTATTTTCCAACATGGCGCATTGCATGGCGCCCCAAAACGGAAGTCCAACAAGAAGAATACTCATTATGCTGTACTGCCGAAAGCCTCGTGCTATGAGAAATCTCTGATGGCACAAACGACCGAAGGAATACGAAACCGAACATTGAAATAGCGCTAAAAACGCGGCACCCTAGGTTTTTGTGCTTGCTCTCGGTTCAGGTCTGCACGGCCCTATGTTTTGCTGGAAATGTCACACGACGAGGTTGGTTTCCCAAACCAGTCGGCCCTGTTTGGACTTCCTACCGTTCAGGTGTTTTTAATGGAGGGCCCGAAGCCCAGCGTTTTGGCAGAGCGGGCGCGGAGGGTTTAGGGGCCGCAGCCGCTCGGAAAAGGAAGAAGAAAAGAAAAACAGAGGCGGCGCTAGAATCCGAGCTGGAGTCACCTGATGATTCCGATATTCCTCTTGAGCCGAGCTCCGCCAGCAAACTCCGCCCCCCCTCCCCCCAAACCACGGAAAGGTCAGAGCGAGAGCGGGGGCGAGAGAGAGAGAGAGAGAGAGAGAGAGAGAGAGAGAGAGAGAGAGAGAGAGAGAGAGAGAGAGAGAGAGAGAGAGAGCAGAAAAGGCGGATCGTTATATTGTCCGAGCGGGTAGTGCGGCGTTTTCTCTATCCTCTCCATCCGATCTCGAGACCACCACCACACACCATGATGGCGGTGGGTATAGAGGCCTGGTCACACTTCCCAGAACCCTTTCCCGGACACTGAAATACAAAAATGTGCGATGATTTCCCACGTCCAGTCCAATTCACGCAAGACCCAAGAGACACATGAGATATAGTGTTTATTTTACGTTTCGTAGTCTTTACGCGGATAACTTCAATTTTCGATTCTTGTTCCACTTGCGATAACACATCGCGCTGAAATTTGAGGTTTGTACTTTAAAAAATAAAATCAAAAATATGTAAGAGACAAGAAGACCGGTCGATGCGGCCTGATTCACCCTCGCGTGCAGAGTGGGCGGGCTCTTCTCTTGTGGAAGGCGGCGTGACGCATTGGGGTGGGTGAGTCACCGGCGATGAGCTCACATCGGCACCGGACACGACTCGGCTCGGCTTGGTTTGGCTCGCTACGTTTGTTTTGTCCCTGGCCGCATTTCTGTTCGAGTTTGCATTTGTTTGAGTTGCTGCGCCTCTGTTTCGGGGAAAGCGTGGGTGCTTGGAGGGAGAAATGACGCTCGCACGTATACGTGGGCGGTGCGTGGCCGAGTCGCAGCGCGCGCCCTCCTGAAATATTGATTCGCACGCGTGCGCCCCGTGAGCGCCCTCTAGTTTTTATTTTGCGTCCGCGTTTCTCTCTGTGGACTCTAACCTATAAATCCCCCTCCCCAGCCCACCTCCTCCCCGCTCCAGGGCGTGTAAACGTCACTACGGATGTGCATGTGTCGCTGAGGGAGGGGGAGGGAGGGGGAGGGAGGGGAGGGTGGGTCGCGGCCCCGGTACACGGCGGGACGCGGACGCTAGGAGCGAAAGTGATATTCGAGTGGCACGCGGCGGCCGCGAGGCGCATCGCGGCAGCGGTCGCACCAACACGGCGGCAGTAAAACGGGTGAAAGGGGAGGTGGATGCCAGTCCAGCAGCGTAGTGGAACAGTCCGGCCACCTTCTTTGTTTGAAATCCAATATGACATGAGCCAAAAAACATAATAAAAAAAATTATTGGACATACTCTTTTCTTCTTACTGGTGCAAACAATTTAAAAACAGTTTTTTCAACAGTTTTTGAATGGCTGCAAGCCCTAGAATGGCTAGGAAAACATAACGAAATACATAACGGCCAGTCATCTCTCAGCCTAGGCCGTTCCGAAATCGATAAGTAATCATAAAATGGTAGAGGCATTTACACAAGTTGGCAGCACCTGCTGCCAATTTAAAGTTTTATTTTGAACAGTCTAATGCTAACCGCATTCAGACTTCGGCGTGACAGCAGTGCTATCCTGCCTGCCTCTATGATCCACGAAATCGTCGATTGGCTGAGCCGACACGGTAGGTTGGTACCCGAGCGTGGAACACGGCCGCAGAGTACACCCGCAGTCACTAAAGGGTGGCAACATCTGCGGCTCTTCGGGGGGCCGTGTCCTCAGTTGTGTCGGTGGCGGCGGGTTGGACAGCCTGCAGAGCCGCTGCAGGGATTGCTTGCGGTGGTTGGTTGGTCGGTTTGGTGCAGAAGCCGCGTCATCAGTCGGGGTCGGGTCGGGTCGGGTTGCGTCTCGGTGGTGGCAGCACTGCCGGACTGGGAGTTGATGGGGCTGCCCGGCTGGTTGGCTGCCCTGCTGGTCTTGGTCTCACTAGGGGCTCATAATTCAGTAGGGCACGACGCTACACTGCCCAGGCCAGAGCCTCTCTCTCTCTCTCTCTCTCTCTCTCTCTCTCTCTCTCTCTCTCTCTCTCTCTCTCTCTCTCTCTCTCTCTCTCTCTCTCTCTCTCTCTCTCTCCCGCTCGAAGGCACTGCCCATCCTCTCGACTGACATTACAACGTCTAATTTCGGGCCATCGTAGCCGCCGACACTAACAAATTTCCGGCTCGGGGCGCTCGATATCCCCGATGTCCCCCTCCTAGAGGGCTCCTCACTCATCCGAGGGCTGGTCTGATGCCGATTTGTACATCTCGAGCGGATGTGCAACAAACTATAGGGGTTTCTAAAAACAGCTCAAAAACGGAAGTTGAACATTAATGTTTCCAGAACGGGGAAAACTCGAACGAGTGTTTGAGCGGCGCGTCTTGGTCAGCCGTTGCCGGACTTTAAGATATTTGGAGGTTTAGGCGAGTACCGTTCGAACAATGTAAATGTACCACAATGTAAATACGTCACTGGAATCTAGGGGTGCGTTGGGACCGTCCGTGGGAATCGAACCCAGCACGGCCAGTCAGAGAGACTAGGCCGGCGCCAGCAGCAGTTTGCCCCATCGTGTTTACCACCCACACTCGCGCGGATCCCGAAAAAAGGTCGCGTGGTGTGTGAACTTCCACTTCGGTCTTCGCTGGGTGAATCCTCCGATGGGGTCGCAGATCGTATCTCTTGTTGGAGATTTCTATATACAATAAAGAAAATCACTACACATTATTCTGGCCCTGCCGATAATGGCCAGGCCAGGCCAGCCCACGGTCAGAGACACAGTGCTCTCTCTCCGCCTCTCTCGAACAGACGGGACGCCGACCTTCGTGGATCTGATAAAGAATGATTTGGTGTTACACAACCAGAGCAGCGGGCGGGCCTCAGCGCGGCCTTGGCCGCGGTCATCAAATCCTCGTAGCGTTGTGATGATACCAAATAGGGCATTCCGGAGAAGCTCAGACCGGAATCAGAGAAGGCGCTTCAGAAGAAGAAAAGCGGAAACAGTATGAAGGAGAACTGCAGCAGAGAGTATCTCCGCCGCGGCGTCGGCCACGAGTCAAATCCAAATTTCTGGAGGCTAGCTCTCGCTGATGATATGTCCCAACCATTTGGTACAATCACACAGCGCAGGCATCCTCCGCGCGGCCTGGAGTTGTAAATTTCTGCGTTTTCTTCTTCTGAGATGTGCTCTCCGCTTGAGCTTCTCCGAAATACTCTATCCTGTTAGTTATGTGTCACTCAAGGTCACCACAATATTACAGATGCGATAATCGAGGGAGAGTCCATGGCAGAGAGGCGAGGACTCGGACGCCCCCGGGATTTCTCATACCTGCTACAGTATAACGTCTTTTGTTTTCCGAGATGATTTCCGTTCTTGACAGCCGTGGAGCGCCCTATCGACTAAACTCTGTGATGGGAGAGGCCAACACGTCAGCTGCGAGGCTAGCCGGCCGAGCACCCCGACGGCCAATATGGGCGTGCTGCAGAGATAAGAGCACAATGCCGCCTGAAACCTCGGCGAGCTGAAATTACCTCCCGCACCTGGGTCGGCAGCAGAGCGCCAGAGCACCAGGCAGCGGGCCGCGGCTGGGCGCCACGGCACGAGCTGGCGGAGAAAATTCCGCGCGCGCGCGAGTATAGAAAGGCGCGGGAGAAGTAGAAAGAGAGAGAGAGAGAGAGAGAGAGAGAGAGAGAGAGAGAGAGAGAGAGAGAGAGAGAGAGAGAGAGAGAGAGAGAGAGAGAGAGAGAGAGAGAGAGAGAGAGAGAGAGAGAGAGAGAGAGAGAGAGAGAGAGAGAGAGAGAGAGAGAGAGAGAGAGAGAGAGAGAGAGAGAGAGAGAGAGAGAGAGAGAGAGAGAGAGAGAGAGAGAGAGAGAGAGAGAGAGAGAGAGAGAGAGAGAGAGAGAGAGAAGAGGGGCGGGGTGGGGGCAACAAAGCGCGAAGCCAAGAGGGAAGGTGAAGCGAAGCCAGCGAGGAAGGCGAGGCGAGGCAGAGACAGAGGTGCGAAGGCGTGCCAAAGGGAGGCCAAAGCCAGGGCGAGCTGCGCTGGCGAAGGTGGTGCTCCGTAGTGTCGTAAACCCTAATTGTTGTAGCCGTGCTGAGGCGGGGCCCGTCCCCACCCGCCCCCACCCCCATCCCCCGCCCGCCCGCCCTCCCTCCCGCGGGCCCCGCGTGCCAGCCCGCGCGCGCCCGCCGCCACCATCAACATCTCAATCAAGGAGGTTGCAAAGTTATTGCCCCCGTAATCCCAACAAAATTACACCCGATTTATAACAGAGTCCGTGTGGGGCGCGCGGGGCGTGAGCGGAGCAGCCCCCGCCAACTACAGGAGGAGCTCAGGCAGCGAGGACGGGCGAGTTTGCGGCCGGGAGAGACTGCCTCTGAGACACGGGTTCGATACCCACCTGAGCCGATGGGGAGTGGGGAGGACACAGCAGCGGCGGGCGGGTGCGTCCCGGAAGTGACACCACCACACGTCATCAGGCGTTCACGACTTGAACCAGAAATAAATTCATGTCGACTAAAACAGGCAGTGTGATCAACATTTCTACCCTGAAATTATCCAAAGGCGAGTCCTTCTGAACAAAACGTGGTTGCAAAAGCGACAGGCCTTCGCCTGTTTCAGTCGATTTGAACTTTTCCACCTGAGAGCGTTCCTTAGGGCGCGCGCTTTCAGAAACAAGCAGTTTCCTTACGAAGAAAAAGTCTCTCTCTCATACAATGAGCCGGTTTGAGCGGTCCTGTGAAAGACGAGACCTAAACTCCTTAACTGAAATGCACCTTAATTTGCTTGATGAATTAGGGTATTCCGGCAGAGGCAAGCGACGTAAGCGCGGCAGTGAGGTACTATGAAAAAATGCGGAAGTAATTTGGGTCCATTGCTGCGACCTCCGCTTTCGGCATACCCTACCCGGCTACCGCCTCCATAATCCTCCCCACTTCCCCCTCGCCCCGGGGCCGCCAACGCTTCTGCTGCGTGGATCAATTAGTGGGCGACAAATTTTACGGAGACGACAGAAGGGCAGAGGGGCGGGGGAGAGGAGGAGGGGGGGGGAAGGCGCCTGAGCGGGTGGCGCCAGGCCCGCGTCGCGCCTAGCCGGCGCCAGTGCCCGTCCCTCCCCAACCCACCCTCCGCCGGCGATCGAGGCCTGCCTGCTGCCTGCCAATCCCCGGAGAGGAGCGGACGGCACTGTTTCCACACTGTCACCGCGGCTCCATTAGTCCTGGCCGGGCAGCAGCAGGCAGCAGGAGGCCGCGCCGTATCACGGCGGGATCAGCGGCTGACGGATAATTTGGCCCGGAGGCAGGACAGGACATCCCCAATGATTTGACGGCCGGAAGGCGAGAGTCCCCGTGTCCGTCCGACTCCACGCGATAAGAGACATTTTCCGGCAGACGGCGGCCGGAAAGCGGCGCGTCTCTAGCCAGCTCACCGCGCTGCCGAACTGGATCGATGCCGTTGTTTTGCGTGGCGACAGAGTGAGAAGGTTGTGGGGGCCGCCGGCTGATATGCGGCCGCCGATGATGTCCCCCGGTCGAACTCTGTTTTGGCGGCGGTATCTCCCCGCTTGACCCCGAGGGCCCCAAGGGCCACGCCCAGTAGCCACGGCCCTTGGCGACGCAATAATCCCCATGCTGACGCCCCGCGATTATATGAGAAATTCCGCACGGCTTAGCACGAGACGGGACTCGACCAAAATGAAGTTTTCGTCTATGAACCCTCCCGCACATCTACAGTGTGAAGTATATTCCGCTGGAATTTCTTTCCCTCGCCAATAGGGTACTCCGGCGAGTCCTGCAACGGAAGTAAGAAGAATGCAAAGAAGTGCACAACTTCCGAGGGGACAACCACTCATTAAAAATGTGTACACATATTTCAGGATTTCGTCGGATAACACCCCGTGGTTTTCGTTAATTTTCGAATTTTATTGCTTTTCTGGCCATTTCAGCGTGTGTAAGTGCTATTTTTCGGCATGAAGTCCAAGTCCAACTTCAAATTCGCCATCTTTATCAATTTATTTTTAAAAAATTCTAGAATTTTGT
Organism: Odontothrips loti; assembly: GCA_038380765.1. NCBI lineage: Eukaryota > Metazoa > Arthropoda > Insecta > Thysanoptera > Thripidae > Odontothrips > Odontothrips loti. The sequence goes on from CM076255.1 coordinate 12,379,285, forward strand.
ACATATGATTACGCTAGTATGATTCGCCCCTCGACAACTTCTGTCTCCTCGCATTCGAAGAGGGCATCGGCTTTGCCCGCACTGCCTTTCCCTCCTCAGGTGAGGAAACGGAAGTTGTCTCTTTGCGTTCTATAACTTCCGCTGCAAGGATCGCTGGAGCACCCTATTCTGGATCCACAAAAAAAAAAAAAAAAAAAAAAAACAAAAAAAAACGAGAACAACAACGATGAGCCCAAGGCGCCACGAATCTGCCATCCCCGCTTGCAGTGCCGGCCCCGCAGGCAGGAGTTCACAGTGACGCCTGGGAGGGCTGCTGCTGCTGCTGCTGCTGCTGCTGCTGAGGTTAGCCGGCGCTACACGAGACAAGGTGGGGAGGTGAGAGACGACGAGGGCATCCCGTTTCATACCGGTGAACTACCGCGCAATAACGGAGATCATTAAGCACATAATACATGTGCAACGAGGGGCCCCCGGGGATGTTTTATGGGGAGAGAGGCGTCGGCCCGGCCTAGTGGGCCCACTACATGCAGGGGGTAATGGTGCTCGCAAATTCTCTTTTCAGAAAAAAATGAAGAAAAACATTTTCAGGAAAGACAGGGGATGGAACACTTAGACAACAACGCGCAGGTCATTCCAGGCGCTGGAACAATGTACTTAGATAAAAATTTGCGTCAACGCGTCTTCGTTCTGTCACTAGCAACACCAGTCCGAAAAAGAAAACAACCACGTACTGAAAGGGGGCGTGCCCGTATCACAGCCTCATGAGATCCCGATGGTTACCACGCAGAGAGAACTGCGGCTAATGAACCGAACTGAGGCGTGTGAAAATAAAACAAGTGGGCTGGCACATGCTGATATCGGGCAATACTGGGGTATAAAAGCATCCGTCTGCTCTCAAGTCGGTACCAGATCCGGTCATCTCATCGACAATGCACAAGGCTACTATCGCTCTCCTGGCTGCCTTGGCAGTGGCTTCGGCCCTGCACGTCCCTGACACCACCAACATCAGCGGGAACAACCACTACGGTGAGTCTTGTCTTGTTGTACCATAGGCCTCTCAGACCCTTCGGCTTGAACCTCAGGGCTCAGGGCTCAAAATATTCACCGCGGCAAAACAACTGGATCCACCAAATCTGACGGTGTGTGCTCTTTTGCAGGTTCCCAGGATGTCGCCCAGAAGCAGAAGTACATTCTGCAGCTGCTGCGCAATGTCTCCCAGAAGAACATGTACCCCGAGCTGATCGCCCTGGCCAAGAGCTGGAACCCCGAGCACTTCTACGACCGCTACGCCAACCAGGCCGTGGTCAAGACCTTCGTCAGCATGTACCAGCAGGGTATGCTTCCCCGCGGCGAGATCTTCCACGTGCACAACGACTCCCAGCTCAAGGAGGCCATCGCCCTCTTCGACATGTTCTACTTCGCCAAGGACTTCGACACCTTCCTGAAGACCGCCGCCTGGGCTCGCGACAACGTCAACGCGGGCCAGTTCGTGTACGCCCTGTGCGTTGCCGTGGTCCACCGTGACGACTGCCAGGGAGTGACCCTGCCCGCCATGTACGAGGTCTACCCCCAGCTGTACTTCCACGCCAGCGACCTCAACGAGTTCTACAGCGCCAAGATGCAGAACGTGCCCCAGTACTTCAAGATGACCAACTGGACCGGTGGCTACGAGATTAGCCAGCCCGAGCAGCTGTTGGGCTACTTCACCGAGGACGCTGGCCTCAACGCCTACTACGCCTACGCCCACCTCTACATGCCCTTCTGGATGAACTGCGAGAAGTACGGCGTCAACACCTGCCAGATGCGCGGCGAGGCCTTCTACTACTTCCACCAGCAGCTCCTGGCCCACTACAACCTGCACCGCATGGCCAACTACCTTCCCGAGCACGACGAGTTCGACTTCGAGCAGGGCTACATCAAGCCCGGCTACCAGCCCGACCTCATGTACCACACCGGAGACTACTTCCCCGCCCGCCCCGACGGACAGAACATCGCCAGCATCAAGTCCTACACCATCGACGACCTCAAGGCCATCGAGCACAGGATCAAGGACGCCATCGACTCCGGCTTTGTGTACGGCAAGGACGGCAACAAGATCCCCATCACCAGCTACGTGAAGGGCATCAACATCCTGGGCAACATCGTCGAGGGTAACCAGGACTCCGTCAACAACCGCTACTACGCCGCCTACACCAGCATGCTGCGCAACCTCTTCGCCCTCATCATGGACCCCAACATGGAGCACGGCGTCGCCCCCGGCGTCATGGCCCACTACCAGACCGCCCTGCGCGACCCCGCCTTCTACGTCTACACCCAGTACCTGATGGGCTTCTTCAACCAGTACAAGGAGAACCTGCCTTACTACCGCTCCGAGGACCTCTACTTCAGCGGCGTCGCCGTCAAGGACGTTGCTGTCGACAAGCTCGTCACCTTCTTCGACCTCTTCGACATTGACGTCACCAACGCCGTCGACTTCGCCACCCTCGACGAGATGGACAAGTTCCACTACATCGCCAAGGCCAAGCGTCTTAACCACCAGCCCTTCACCTACAAGGTCCACGTCACCAGCGACAAGAAGACCAACGCCGTCGTCCGCGTCTTCCTGGGCCCCAACACCGACTACATCTACTCCAACTTCTACGGCAGCCAGGCCTCCGACGTCTACTACGGCCACGACACCGCTGACATCGACCGTCTCCGCCACTACTTCGTCGAGCTCGACCGCTTCCCCGTCGACCGTGAGTATTCCGCTCCATTTCTCATACCGGCCGGCTCTCACACGGCCGTGCTTATGTACTTTACCTGCTCTAACCCGACATTGTTATTCTCTCTCCCTCCGCAGTCAAGCACGGCGACAACCTGATCGAGCGTCACTCCCGCGAGTTCACCTCCACCGTCGGCGACTACGAGACCTTCCAGAGCCTGCTCAAGAGCGCCGAGTCCGGCCACGTGTACTCCACCGGCGCCGTCGACCACCACTGCGGCTTCCCCGACCGCCTGGCTCTGCCCATGGGCCACAAGGCCGGCGTGCCCTACTCCTTCTTCGTCATGGTCACCCCCTACGGCTCCGAGGACGCCGATCAGGACTTCCACGCCCACAACGCCGCCTACAACGCCTACAACACCAACGTCTACTCCTGCAACGGCCTCGTCACCGCCCTGGACAACCGTCCCCTCGGCTTCCCCTTCGACCGCAAGATCGAGAACTTCGGCCGCTTCTACACCCCCAACATGTACTTCAAGGACGTCTTCATCTTCCACAAGGACGCCTCCACCGCCCACAACAACGTCGCCTTCGAGAAGAACGTGAACGGCTTCGACCACCAGACCACCTACAAGAACACCTACAAGTACACCCCCAGCCACAAGCTCGTCGACGAGCACGTCTACCAGCAGGACGCTGAGGTCCCTTTCTTCATGTAAATTGTTCTATATTTATTTCTTGTGATATGTGATTAGGTTCAATAAATACAACATCAGTACGAATCTAAACAACTTCTCACGTCATTTTTCCTGCCCTCTAACGATCAAGTCGATGTTGAGGAAGTTGAGACCCTGTGTCGTGCGGTGCGGCGCCTCACCGCAGTGCGCGTGGGCGTTGGAGGGGCAAAAATGGAGAGAGACAAAGAAACGAAGACGTCACAGAGACACGCGACTACTCTTGGGTTCGGATGGGAGGAGGGAGGGGGGCGGGGAGGGGGTGAGACGGGGCCAAACGCGCGTGACCCGAAAGCTGAGCATCACTGCGTCCTCAGCATGGGGTGGGCAGAGACGGGACGGGAACGGCGAGGCTGCCGGGCCAGGGCCTGGCGGGGACCGCCGGGTGCGGGGCGCGCTGGCGGAGGTTCGCGGGACGTGCCTTTGAACATGGCGAACTGTGTGGAGGCTGGAGGCCGGCGTCGTCGGGTAGACGGAACCCGGAGGCTGGCTGCGGGGGCCGGCAGCGGCGGGGACCGGGGGCCGGCGGCGGCGGGGGCCGGGCCAGGCAAAGAGGACTCTCGCATCTGGTCGCGCAGAGTCACGAGATTTCTCGTCTCCTCCCAAGGTCTATGATGGTGGTAGTTTCCTGAAACATACCCTCAAAGAGGCGCGCGGAAAATATTTGGGTTAGTCCAAAAGTCCAAAAGTCTTCGAGTACCGTCCCCATGGGAACAACCGCACGTTGAATTGATATGGATACGACGTTGATTTTTGTGGTATAGCGCTCGGCCGGTTGGCAGCGAATGATACTTCGAATCGACGTCGATATTACATAGATTGAGTGCCGTTTGTTCTGGCGGCTCAGCTGCGTGGGCACGAGGTCGCTTTCACGTGGATGGGCCAAAGTTTGCTATTCCACATCGACGAATATTCCATGTGGATTTTTGGAGGATATCAAAATCCACATAAAATCTACGTCATCGCGACGTAGGTTTAAGGTAGATACAATGCATCCACCTAATCCACGTAAGTTACGTGGATGAGACGTGGATGCTCTGTGGTTGTTCCCATGGGCCTCTTGGATGCGCTTGGATCTGGCGCAGAGGCAGTCGACGTACCTGACACATCTGTGGTCGCCCACCTCCTCCTCCTGGAGCGCAAACAACTATTTACTTTCGCAGTTACCGAAGACCCCGATAGTTGGGGAGTTTGAAGATTCCCAGTGCGCATGGAAGTACCGTGAATGCCGACGGCTGCGGTGCACTGGTCAGGGCTAGCCGCTCTGCTGCACGCCTAACATGGGCACGGAGAGGAGCAGTGTACCGCCCCCCTCTGGTTCCGGGCGGAGCCGGCCGGAGCTAGCAGTGCATTCGGACCCCTTCTTCGCTTCGGCGGCCTCGTTCGTCCATCTCCCTCACTCCCTCTCGGCCCGGTCCTTCTCCTCCCCCCCCCCCCTCTCTCTCTCTCGCACACATATGCGAAAAACATGGAAAATCGTTTACCCGCGTAAGAGTGGCGGCTCGGCGGCGTTGGCACAGCGGGGCCTCAGGGCCGGCGTAGGGGGCCGAGTCGGGCCGAGTGGGGCCGAACGGGGGCCCAGCGGGACAACCCAGTGGGTCGATTTTCGTTGCACAGAGATGCGTTTGGTGTTGTGCGATACAGCACAGCTCTGCGGCTATACTGAGGGGTGGTCTGAAACATATCCGCATTTTCACTAGCTGGGCCTCCTTCCGCTGCCGGACCATCGCGGGTCCTCCAGGGTGTGTAGGCAAGGCTCTTGCCCGGGAGATCTCTGTCTGTCTGTCTGTCTGTCTGTCTGTCTGTCTCTCTCTCTCTCTCTCTCTCTCTCTCTCTCTCTCTCTCTCTCTCTCTCACACACACACACACACACACATGCGTGTGACAGAGACAGAAGATGCCCAGGCAAGAGCTTTGCCCGCCCGATTCCGAACACTGCTCCAGAGGCCTCTGGCTGCCTCCGGCATGTATCCAGGCGGTGGGTATATCGCGCTGTTGCTATTCAGCACAAACTGCCGCAACAGAAACGCGAATCGAAATATAATAAGAAAGAGTCTTCCTCCTCCGAGGGGCCGCCTGGTGCCGCTGCGTGCGCACGGCCCGCGCCAGCCAAATTAATTGGTTCAGCAGCCGACTTTAAGATTTATTGGCTTATTAAAGTGGTTGTGTATACCGCGCGTCCACTAAATCATTGCTGAGAGCAAAGTGAGAGATTAGCGAGAGGGCGGGATGGGCGGAGGGAGTGGCGGGGCCGGGCGGGGCCGGGCGGGGCGGGGCGGGTCCAGTGGGGACCACGCCGGGATACGCCGGGCTAAATGGCTGCAGCGTTGATTAGGTGGCGTCACCGACGCGTCATCGCACCAGGCGCCCCCGCAGCGCGCCCCGCCGCCGGCCCCACCGGCCCCGCCCGCCACACTCCGGACTAACTTGGATAATCTTCCTGAAACGGCGAAATGAAATCCATCGCCAACATTCTACTCCACTTGTCAGCGGACGGTAAACTGTGCGAGGAGAGGCACCCCGTCACCACCGGACCGGGCCCAGGAACCTTGCCAAGAACCATAGCGCGTGTATGAGAAATTGAGTCCCAAGGATTCCGTCAGAGTTTCCCATATAGCCTTGTTCGTAACTTCCGGCTTTCGTTTCCGGAATCAGGCCGCCTCGGGCCACCAACGCCCACCTGCGCATCGGCATTTTTCGCCGATAGAGGTTTCCAATGAGACTTGGAGACGGAAGCTGAAGAACAAAAACACTTCCAGACCGAAAACTCTCGAGAGCAGGTATGAGAAATATCGACTTACTAGGGCCTCGCCAAATATGGCAACTGACCACCAAATTCACTCAGAACACTATTCAAGTTTCTCATACCAGCCGTCGAGAGTTTCCGTTCTGGAAGTGTTTTTGTTCTTCAGCTTCTGTTTCCAAAGTCTCATTGGAAACCTCTATTCCAAAACGATAACACTGGCGGGAAGCCGCGTTCTAACCCCGAAACCAACCAAAAATAATTACAAACAAAAGGCCTAAACGCAGACGGCAATTAATACGACAGCCAACCTCCCTCCTTCCTTTCTCTTCTGCTCCTCCAAATGAGGTCGCTGTTGGCAGCGCCCGAGAGTGAATCCCAAAGCACTCAATGTGATTGCGTCTGCTGCTGGCTCCCTGCTCCGCCTCCACCGTGCCATTCTTTCCCGCCCGGCTAATTTCAACAAATTAATTTAATAAATCACGCCTGCGACCAAATGACGTGCACCAGAACCATCCTGACCGCTAAACGCCCGTGAAAGCGAGCGAACATCGCACACGCACAGGATTAATAAAATGAGGCTGTCTGAGGAATTTTCGGCGGATCAGGTATGGTTACACTCAGAAAGAAAGAAGACATAGTTATCACCCTATACATTATTGGCAACTTGAAGGGGTTTTGATATCTTGGCCTTACATTGAAGATTTGAGAACCGAGTTGGATTTTCAAAGTCGTCCGAAATAGAGGTTTCCGACGAGGCTCAGAAGCAGAACTTAGAAATAGAAACACTTGCATACCGGAAACTTAATGAGAAATGTCGATAAAGAAGTGCCGCGCCAAATGTGGGAATTAACCTCCAAACTCACTCAAAACGCCATCCTCATACTTGCCCCCAAGAGTTTCCGGTCGGGAAGAATGTTTGTTCTTCAGTTTCCGTTTCCAAGTCTGTTTGGAAACCTCTATTGGGAGATGATGACGATCCTCTTCTTCTTACTGCAACCAATCCAACTCAACTTTACGTCGCTTCATCTTCGTCTGTATTTCCCGCCGTTAGTTTCTTTCTTTTCCCTCGCTGGCCGTCTCCTCCGGTTCCTCCGGCTCTTCCGGCTCCTCCGGCTCCTCGGCCCCCCGCCAGGATCAGTGTCCGGCTGAGCCAGGGGTTCCGTGACTAGTTCCAGCTGACCGGAATACCAGACGAGGGCAGCAGGGGGCGACCGGCAGGCGTCCTTCTTGATGACCTCAGCTCAAAAACAAGGAGGCGGGGAGGTGCGGCCCTGGGACTGTCCGTGTGTCCGGCACGGCCCGGCGAGGCCTGATACCGCACGGACCGAGTCCTGCTCCTGCAGCGCCCCCACGACCAGACGCGTCTCCAAAGCTTGGCCTCCGCAAGTTGCGGGGCATAAGTATGTGGGGATAGGGTAATCCAAAGAGGTCTTGGAACGGAAGAAGGACAACAGAAACACATTCAAAGTCGATGAGGAAACTACCGCGGGACGCGTGAAGAGGAGCTGACGTTTTAGACGGATTAAAGGGGGTGCGGGTTGGGTCTTCGGTGATCGCCAAAGATTTACCGCCTTTTCTCATGCCAAGAGCACAACAGGGTATTTTGGGGAAGGTCCAAGCCGGTAATGAAGAACAAGTCTAGAAGAACATCAGCGGAAATAAAACGCGGTACAGCATGATGAGGTAAATAAAAACGAAGGCTTTCACGGCGCAATTGTGACAAGATAAAAGAAGAACTTCAGGATAAGCACCGTGTCACAAACTAAACTATTGCGGCGCGACGTTTCGTGCACAGTGGTGTCACATCGTCAGCGAGAGCTAAGCCTCCAGATTTTTGACGGTGGCTCTTGGCTGACGCCGTAACGGCGATACTCTCTGCTGCGGTTACCCGCATGATACCCGCGTTCGGTTTCCGCCGATGTTTCTTCTTGACATTTCTTCATTTCCGAAATACCCTACTTCGTTGTTCTACTCGTGCGCTCCAGGACGGCTTTCGAGCACGACAACCGAAGTTGGCCGGGTCTCGGCATCGCTATCCTTGTGCTCGGCGCTCACGCGTCACTTCGGGCTCCCATCCTCGACTATCTGCTGCGTGTTTCTTTTCACCCTTTTTTCCCCTCGACTTCCTCCGGCGTCTTATCACCCCCGTGAGGATAGGTTAGGTAGGTGGAGGGTGGAAAGGATGCCATCTTATTTGCGTTCGGCCAGAGGCCTCCCAGCCTCCCGGCCGGCCTCCTACCCTCCCGCACCCGAACGCCGGCCGCGCCGTCCGAAAACCTTTTTCTCTGTGACCCCGCAAACACACCGCCCCGCACCGCTCCGCAACCTCTCCAGCGCGTTGGGTGGACATTCCACTCCGCGTAGCCATCGTCGTCCCTGCAGTCCATTGTGGGCGGTGCAGGGGATTAAGAGGCTTAAGCCGCTCGGGTGGGAAGCATTTTTAAACTCGGATTGCGCTCAAATATTGAACAATCTGTCCAACCCAATGCATAGAGGACTAAAAACCAAGCCGTGTAAAAAAACGGCATCTCGAAATTCGAATTTTGATCTGAGATGTGCCAAATTTTGTGTTTAAGCCCGCTGCCTTATCTCAGATCAAAATTCGAATTTCGAGATGCCGTTTTTTTTTTACACGGCTTGGTTTTCAGTCCTCTATGCATTTGGTTGAACAGATTATTCAATGTTTGAGCGCAAATTTATGTTCTGAATCCTCCCCGCGGAGGGTCCAGCCGGGCCGGGTCCTGGCCAGGTCCCGGCAGGTCAGCGCTACTTGATTTTTGTCCGCAGCTCCTCCCGGTGGACAAAAATCAAGGATCGACTGTATTTTGTGTTTTAAAGCACCAAAAAATTACAAAAAGAAAATAAATAAAAAACAAAATAATATCTAATCTTGTGGTAAATAAACGAATCGGGAGGGACGGGCCGTCAGAAAATTGTCGAAACCGGCATTCGAAGATTAAGTACTCGGCCTCGTGGGCCGAACTCGGTGACCATCAGGCTCGTGTGGCAACACGCACGCGCCGCCTCTGCGACTGGCGCAACTGCTGCGCGCCGCCCGGCGAGCTGCGGTGTTCTGGTTCGGACCATATCGCCCGGCCGGTGATCAGCTGTTTGGGGGGGCTCGCCGGGCAACACAGGGCGTTATCTACAGTGAGCCCCGCACGGGGCCCCGCCGGCCCACGCACCTCAGGCGCCGCCGTGGAGCCCCCGGGTCGCAGACGGGGTCGCAGACGGGGTCGCAGACGGGGTCGCAAGGGGGGATGCTAGACGCGACGAGGTTATAGTTTGCGTCGCAGAGTCGCACAGCGTGAGGCAGGTCAGCGCACAAACACTTCCCCGGGCGGAGGCGGCTTGGCTCTCGCTGATGAAGTGTTCCACCCGTTTCATGGGGTCACAGAGCGTTTAGACACTCACCGCACGGCCGTGTGCGAAATATAGCTCCGCGCTTCATGTTATTGGCGCAGTGCCTAGGAAATGTCCGGAACACAATCATCAGCGAGAAGCTAAGCTTCCAAATGTTACGGTCGGCTCGCGGCTGACCCACGGCAGAGATGCTACTCGCCGTGCGATTTCTCATACTGTTCGAAGAAAAAAGATTGGTACTGGCAACTAATTTTTAATTTAATTTTCGTCAAGCAGTAAAATTTTTATTGGGGAAACTAAATTTTAGTAGCCCCAACGCAACGTGAGGTTTGCTGAAAGGAGCAAAAGGCAGAAAAAATGTGCTTAGTGCCCGCAACGAACGTCTTTGTTGGAGCAACCAACGTTTCGTTGGTGCAACCAAAATTAATTCTCCCAGCAAAATTTTAGTTCTCCAAACAAAAATTTACTGCTTGTCTGAAAATCAAGTTAAAAATTAGTTGCAACGACATTTTTTTTTTCTCTGTGTGCCTCTGGCCGGTCTGCAAAATCTCATTGGGAAAAGCTTAGACAGGAAGTGGAGCTTCTCCGAAATACTTTATTCCGGACTCAAATCTGTTGCAGCAGCACGCTCTTTCTCACGTTTTGGCCGCCCGCGCACAGCCGCGGGACTGTAATCTTAATGTTACGGCTCCTTGGCTAATGGCGTGCCTATAGTGGGTGCAATATATGGCCAGAAGGGGGGGGGGGGGGGCAAGGGGTGACTGCCAGCAGCAGAGTGACTTATACACACACACACACACACACACACACACACACACACACACTAGCAAGGAGACGATTGGACAAACAGAGGGGACTGGACAGGACCAGGGGTCAGGATGGTCAGACCTCGACCCTCGGGGACGCTGGCCGGGAGTTGGTCCCGGGGAGGGACGAAGGGAGGGGGCGTCTAGTCCTGTGTAATTAACGAAGCAAACACCGCCACAACCGTCCTTACTCGGGCATCACTTCGGTATTTCGAAGGAAACGTTTGGAAATGGCGCTACAGCAGGGAGTAGTGTGATGTGAGCCTATCGTTGCCCGCGCCGCCTGCGCCTGACAACAACAACAACAACAACAACAACGCCCCTCCTCCCGTGCGAGAAAAAGGGGCGCGGACGTCGGCCCTCTCTGTCCCTCTCGTGTGCGGCGTGCAGGGGCGACAGAGATGGAAGGCTCTGCGGCTCGTTTGCCCCGGCATTACCCCCGAGGGAGACCGTATTAGACCGGCGCCCCGGTCCTCCGGTGCAGCCCCCGCAGCCCCCGCAGCCCCCGCAGGCCCCGCAGGCCGTGCTGGCCATGCTGGCCATGCAGGCCGTCGGCGTCAGGTGACCGAATCATCGTCCGAACCACGTGACATTATTTACGGACGGCCCCTTGGCATTGCCGGCCGTTACAGCCCCGCCGCTGCCGCCGCCCGGCAGTTTTACACCGCCGTACAACCTTTTATGGTTTTGTAAAAGGTGCCGTGCGGAGGGTGGGAGGGGGCGCGGTGGGGGAGCGCTCGCCATCAGGGTTCCGTAACTTAACATAACACGTAACGCCAAAATGTTGCAAAACTTATATTTTTCGTCTTTGAGAATTTAAGTTATGTTATTTATTTTACATTAATTGCCGGAGCTATTAACGTTAATGTTAATAACATTAACATTTGCTTTCTAGTACGTTATTACGCTCCTCGTTATAGATATTCGCGTTAAAAGAAAAGCGTGTCCTTTGCCTTGGCCTCTAGGACCGCCAAGGTGAGTGTCCAGGCCCATGGCTAGGCGTTATTACCCCGTTATTTTATAACGTTATTGTCATAACATTTCTCCTGCGTTGAGAGGAAATAACGTTAAAACCATGATATTTGTTTAAGTTACGTATTTTGTTCATAACATTTAACGTAACGAAAATACCTAATGTTACGTTAAGTTATGGAACCCTGCTCGCCATCCGCACCCCATGGTGCCCTGGCCAGCCCTCGGCCTCTGCCCTCCGAGCCCTAGCCAACCGGGCACTTCCTAGCGAAAAAAAAAAAAAAACAAAAAACAAAGAACAAAAGTGCATAACAAACGGAGAACAAAGTTGGAAAACGGATTAGCGCGGTCGCAGGCTGCGCCCTGTCGCAGCGGGACAGGAACATACTTCGGTAATTTTCGCGATAGACAATTTGCACTCGTTACGGACAAAGGGACTCGTTTGGGGCCCACCAGCGCTGCGGTGGCGGCGGCGGTGCAGCGGCGGCGGCGGCGTCTCAAAACAACGGGATCTACTTCCTGTTTCCACCCCAGAGGCCGCCGCCAGGGGCTCTCCCAGAGTCTGCCCTTCGCCTATCCCTCTCCCGCCCTCGTCCGTGCGCGTAGCGCGCCGCCCTCCCCCTTCAAAGAGGCGTCTTCGGCTGCAGACGTCCTGGGCCGGGGCCGCACGAGACGGGCACGGGTCGAAATTAAATTTAAGTCGCGAGCCCTCTCTGCCCCCGGCCTGGCCCCGGCGGGGCCCACGGCGTGCCATGACCCCCCACGTCGTCCTGGATTCCAGGGGCGCTGCTCGGCACGCTGACGGCGTTGGTCCCGGCAGTTCCTGCATCATTAAGTGGCAGGGGAGGCGCGAGGAGCTCGAGAGCGGGGTTATCACCCGCCATGTTTTTCTAGACTTTCTTAGACCTTCTGGTGACTGAATCAAAAACAAAAATTCACTAAAATTTGGTGGGGAAGAAACACAAAATGAAGCTCCAACTAAATTCAAATGCACCAAAAATTAGGAATAGGGTATTTCGGAGAAGGTCCAAACCGGAAATGAAGAAGTCAAGAGCACAGAGGAAACAAAGCACGGGTTTCATGAGTGGCTGCCGCCGTGGTGGAGATTCTCTCTGCCAGGGTGCCACTCATGTCACACTCGTTTGGTTTCCGCCTATGTTCCTCTTGAATTTTTCATTTCTGGTTTGGACCTTCTCCGGAATACCCTATTTTGTTTATTTTAGCCTGAGAGGCACCCGTGCCGCAGCCCATGCATACCGCCAGACCTAGCCGTACAGGGGCCAGGGCAGACGGGGTAATGCAGTGGCCAGAGCCGCCCGCCCGCCTACGGCCTCCAGCCGACAAATTGGGGAGGGCAGTCGCATTCGGACACAGCGCAGCGTCTTGCAGGGCGTCACGGGGCGTAGCAGGGCTGTGCAGGGCGTAGCAAGACGCAGCGCGCCCGATATCCAGAGCGGCAGGGGATTTCCCCGGGGACACTTTCCCGCCGTCGAATATGCGACGTCTTGTCTTCGTGAATAAATCATTACGAGCCGAGTTTAAGGTCAAGAAAGGGGCAGCGGCGGCGGCAGCGTCCCGACTAGTAACCGACGCCTCGCTGGGTTGTCTACACTGACAGAAAGAAGGCTGTCCTCTCGTCAATGTCAAACAGAAAATGAAAATCAGTGGTTGTTGGGTAATGCAAAACACAATTCTGCCGATGGGTATCCATAAGATACGCTACCTTGCCTCGCCGCTGTAAAGAAAAAATACAGTAGTCGTCGAATAAATCGCAATTGCGTTCAGTCACAAGGTGGTCATGTCATGTCATATCGCGAAATCGATAACAAAGAAACAGAAAAGTACCGCGACGAACATCAAACAGGCAGTCCCCCCGCACAAGATAGCGGGCACTTGGGTGTATAAAAGGGCCAGGACGGACTGACATCGGCACCAGTTGACGGTCATTCAAGCAACCATGTACAAGTTGACAGTAGCTCTCCTGGCCATCGCGGCTGTCGCCGCCGCCATCAACATCCCCGACGTCCACAACCCCATCCAGCAGAGCCGTGCTGGTGAGTACGGCTGCCGGTGCCTGCCAGCCGGCCCGCAGACTCCCGGGCAGAAAACTAAGTCTCGCTTTTTATTCCTCAGGTGGACAGGACGTCGCCCAGAAGCAGAAGTACATTCTGCAGCTGCTGCGCAATGTCTCCCAGAAGAACATGTACCCCGAGCTGATCGCCCTGGCCAAGAGCTGGAACCCCGAGCACTTCTACGACCGCTACGCCAACCAGGCCGTGGTCAAGACCTTCGTCGGCATGTACCAGCAGGGTATGCTTCCCCGCGGCGAGATCTTCCACGTGCACAACGACTCCCAGCTCAAGGAGGCCATCGCCCTCTTCGACATGTTCTACTTCGCCAAGGACTTCGACACCTTCCTGAAGACCGCCGCCTGGGCTCGCGACAACGTCAACGCGGGCCAGTTCGTGTACGCCCTGTGCGTTGCCGTGGTCCACCGTGACGACTGCCAGGGAGTGACCCTGCCCGCCATGTACGAGGTCTACCCCCAGCTGTACTTCCACGCCAGCGACCTCAACGAGTTCTACAGCGCCAAGATGCAGAACGTGCCCCAGTACTTCAAGATGACCAACTGGACCGGTGGCTACGAGATTAGCCAGCCCGAGCAGCTGTTGGGCTACTTCACCGAGGACGCTGGCCTCAACGCCTACTACGCCTACGCCCACCTCTACATGCCCTTCTGGATGAACTGCGAGAAGTACGGCGTCAACACCTGCCAGATGCGCGGCGAGGCCTTCTACTACTTCCACCAGCAGCTCCTGGCCCACTACAACCTGCACCGCATGGCCAACTACCTTCCCGAGCACGACGAGTTCGACTTCGAGCAGGGCTACATCAAGCCCGGCTACCAGCCCGACCTCATGTACCACACCGGAGACTACTTCCCCGCCCGCCCCGACGGACAGAACATCGCCAGCATCAAGTCCTACACCATCGACGACCTCAAGGCCATCGAGCACAGGATCAAGGACGCCATCGACTCCGGCTTTGTGTACGGCAAGGACGGCAACAAGATCCCCATCACCAGCTACGTGAAGGGCATCAACATCCTGGGCAACATCGTCGAGGGTAACCAGGACTCCGTCAACAACCGCTACTACGCCGCCTACACCAGCATGCTGCGCAACCTCTTCGCCCTCATCATGGACCCCAGCATGGAGCACGGCGTCGCCCCCGGCGTCATGGCCCACTACCAGACCGCCCTGCGCGACCCCGCCTTCTACGTCTACACCCAGTACCTGATGGGCTTCTTCAACCAGTACAAGGAGAACCTGCCTTACTACCGCTCCGAGGACCTCTACTTCAGCGGCGTCGCCGTCAAGGACGTTGCTGTCGACAAGCTCGTCACCTTCTTCGACCTCTTCGACATTGACGTCACCAACGCCGTCGACTTCGCCACCCTCGACGAGATGGACAAGTTCCACTACATCGCCAAGGCCAAGCGTCTTAACCACCAGCCCTTCACCTACAAGGTCCACGTCACCAGCGACAAGAAGACCAACGCCGTCGTCCGCGTCTTCCTGGGCCCCAACACCGACTACATCTACTCCAACTTCTACGGCAGCCAGGCCTCCGACGTCTACTACGGCCACGACACCGCTGACATCGACCGTCTCCGCCACTACTTCGTCGAGCTCGACCGCTTCCCCGTCGACCGTGAGTATTCCGCTCCATTTCTCATACCGGCCGGCTCTCACACGGCCGTGCTTATGTACTTTACCTGCTCTAACCCGACATTGTTATTCTCTCTCTCCTCCGCAGTCAAGCACGGCGACAACCTGATCGAGCGTCACTCCCGCGAGTTCACCTCCACCGTCGGCGACTACGAGACCTTCCAGAGCCTGCTCAAGAGCGCCGAGTCCGGCCACGTGTACTCCACCGGCGCCGTCGACCACCACTGCGGCTTCCCCGACCGCCTGGCTCTGCCCATGGGCCACAAGGCCGGCGTGCCCTACACCTTCTTCGTCATGGTCACCCCCTACGGCTCCGAGGACGCCGACCAGGACTTCCACGCCCACAACGCCGCCTACAACGCCTACAACACCAACGTCTACTCCTGCAACGGCCTCGTCACCGCCCTGGACAACCGTCCCCTCGGCTTCCCCTTCGACCGCAAGATCGAGAACTTCGGCCGCTTCTACACCCCCAACATGTACTTCAAGGACGTCTTCATCTTCCACAAGGACGCCTCCACCGCCCACAACAACGTCGCCTTCGAGAAGAACGTGAACGGCTTCGACCACCAGACCACCTACCAGAACACCTACAAGTACACCCCCAGCCACAAGCTCGTCGACGAGCACGTCTACCAGCAGGATGACGAAGTGCGCTCCTTCTACTAGACGATCTAGAAGAGGCACTTTGGTGGCATGAATCAGCTCGTACCAACCGTCAACAGGTCCGTCCATCGTATGCTCTTTACCTCTGTTGACGTTAACTCAGAGTGCCTTTCAGAGAACAAAGACTGTATGAGAGATGAAATAAATACTCTACTTTTCGGCAACTATTCCTGCATTTTGATTACGATCCAACTGACGACTTTATTACATCGAACAGCATTTCAAAATGTATAAATTCTTGAAACCCCACTTAATCTACAGTGGTCTGTGACTAATCATATCGAACTCGATACGATCCATCAAGAGACATTTCAATGCATATTCAGTCAACCTCAAACATAATGCGCAGCACTAGTCTGTGCCCTGACAAATAGCGGGTGCTGCTGGAACCGTGGCACTGGCGGCTGAATCTCGTTACTCCGCTTCTCTCTTTCCCTCCGGCTGGTGAAATAGCGCGTGTCCTGAACAAGGTGGACCGCCTTGGGCTTTGGGCAGGTGCCCTCTCCGGTGCAAAGTTCACAGGAGAGTGTGAGCGAGAGAGCGGGAGGGGGTGGAGTTGAGAGAGAGAGTGAGGGGGGGGGGGGGGAGAGCAGGAGAGAGATGGAGCGAGAGTCCGTGAGATTCGAGCCCCGGAGCAAGATTGCCCCCGGAGGACCGTCTCGGGCGAGCTCTGGAGCGCCCCAAGTGCCACCCCCAACATCCCTAACTCTCGTGACCCGCGGCCCCGGTGTGGGCTCCGGTGTGGCCCCGGACCGAAGGTGGCTCTGGAGTCTCTCTCTCTCTCTCTCTCTCTCTCTCTCTCTCTCTCTCTCTCTCTCTCTCTCTCTCTCTCTCTCTCTCTCTCTCTCTCACACCTACCTGGCTGCCCCCAGCTGCCCCCGGCCCTGGCCCTATCGCACCTGCACAAGTTTCCTTTCTGCATCCGGTCGTGCTGTGCTCGCTTCCTCAGCTCGCGCCCATATCAGTGAGCCGCTGGAGCCGCTGGAGCCGCTGGACCGGCGTTACCCCGTGCCGTTGAAGAGTGTCTCCAGGCGGCGTCCGCTGGTAGGGCTCGGGGGGCTCCGGGGGCGTTCTCGGCCAATCTCGGCTCGGATCGACTTTTGGAGCCGTCCCGTCCCGTCCCGTCTCGGCCCGTCTGCCGCGTGGCCCCGCACTGCTGTTCCGCTGTTGTTCCCGCGGCGTAAAATAATAATTTAGTGCCGCATGGCGTGCTGCAACGCTGCGCCCTCTCTTTTTACCCCCCCACGCTTCGACACGTCGCCATGTTTTTAAGGGCAACTAGGGCAAGGCGCCTTCCACCGCCGAGGCGAGCGGACGGGATGGGCGGCAGGGCGGGGCGGGGCGGGGCGCGGCGGGGCGGGGCTCCCCGTAAATTATCCGCATCTCTCCACAGGGGGAGGGAGGGGGAGGGAGAATAGGGACGTGCCCAGCGTGCCATGACTGCCTGCCGAGCAATGAGGCTTCGGGTTGTACAGTCATTAGTACCCCTCCCTAACCCTTACAACCCCACGCCCCCTGACCCCCCCCCCCTCCCTCTCTAGAGATACTTTCTTTTTTCACTGTGGCAGTATTCCTTCTGACCATTGACTGTGTCCTGCTGTTAGGTCAGCCGATCAGCCAGGCTGCACTTTTCTCTCCGCTGTTTGCGATGGGCGCCTCGCAGGACGTTCTCACGACTCGGTGCGCTGCCGCCGTGCTGTCGCCGTATCTGCGGTGCGGCGGTCGGCGTGCGCCAGGACGCCGCTGCTGCTCGATGCGGTGTCGCGGCTGCAACTCTGCCGCCTACAACGGCGCCCTCATTAAGCTTACAGCCCCGTATTTTACACCTTGCTCCTCGGCCGGCACCGCACGGGTATAACTCCCAGGCCCCCCCGCCGGAGTCGTCGGGGGTCTGTCTAGTGTTACTCTGTAACATTTTAATGAACCTTCAAGGTTTAGGGGCCGCGCCGGGAGTCGGGGGTATCGCCGGGGTGTAAGCGGTGCGAGGGGCTGTTGGGGTCGCGCTGTGCACACAGGCGGAGCAGGGGGAGGGGGGGGGGGGCGGAAGTGAAACAGCCTGCTGTTTGGACGACTGAGGTGGGTAAGAGGTCCTGGGGGATGGGGGGGTGGGGGCGGCCGGGTAGCTTGTTGTGTTGTGTGTTTGCTCGCATGTAGCATGCAACGTACAGCGCCTTGCAAAACCAGCGCGGTCGTTGAGCGCCGGGCCTCGTCGTCCTCGGCGGCAGAGCACCGGTGGGCCACCAGGACGGCCACACAACCACACGCCACCACGGCCACCAAGGCCGGCGCTGTGGACCGCTTTACACTGTCGCTGTTGGAAAATCCCCTAAAAGTTAAAAAAAATAATTGTGAAGTCTTCTACTGTTTTTGAAAAAAGAATTTAATTATTATGATACTGAAAAAAAAACAGCCCCCAAAAAAACAGCCCAACCCTTAGAAAATTCGTTTTAATTTTTTTTGCCTTGTTCATGAATAACGTGGCGTTATCGGTGACAAAGCATTGCGTAGTTTGGGAACGACCCTTTAGCCGTCGTCCATTGAGTACGTCCGAATTTCTCCTACCTTAAAGCCAGGAACGGCTACACTGACTACTCCGAGCGCCTGCGAGTGCCAGGGTAGGCCAGCCCGCACGACACGCCCGCCTGCGCATCGAAGTCGTGGTTGCCTAACCAGGGGCGCTACTCGTGCTCAGTCAGGCCAGGTGTGCTCTTGCGATCGTATCTTGGAGGTACTTAATGGATCTCGTGCGCGCGCGGGTATTATCGTTGGGAGCGGGGACGGGGCGACGCCGGCGGTCGAAGCAGGAAAACAGAGCAGCGGACCGTATTCCGTGCCGGGGACTCGGCTGCTGCCGCCGCCGCCGGTCGCTCTCGTCTAGCCATGTTCTCGCCCGGAGAGATATGCAGCACGTCGGCGTCGGCCTCCGGCTGCCTCCGGCTGCCTCCGGCTGCCTCCGGCCTCCGACCTCCGGCCGCCCCCGTCCGTCCCCCGCCCCGTTGGACTCCGGGTCCGGGGCCGCCATGACCCGCCACGCCCTCTCCAGGAATGTCGGGAGCGTCGAAGTGTTGAAAAATTCCGAGGGGCCGACCCGTTGCGGAGGAACGCGAGAAAATTCAAGCCACTTGTGCGTCACGTCTCCGGGCGGCAGCGCTGGTGGGAGGCCGCCCTGTTCGGCCGGCAGCCGCATAACGGAAATAGGATTATTTTTATTTTCAATTTTTAAAAGGATGCAATTGTAAGGGTACCGTGGCTTAATCCGTCAGTACATTGCGCCCCTCCCGCCAGAGGTGGCCTGAGACGGCCTGACGTGGCCTGAGGCTGTCTGACGCGGCCTGAGGCGGCCTGAGGCGGCCTGAGGTGGTCTGAGGCAGCCTGAGGTGGTCTGAGGCGGCCTGAGAGGCGGCCCATAGCCTAAGACGTGACCGGTGAGGTAATCCTTGTCGCATTGCAGCGGCGGCGGCAACGGCAACGGCGGCGGCAACGGCGGCGGCAGCGGCGCTGCGACATGCACCCCTCTGCAGGGTGGAGGCGGGGGGGGGGGGGGCGCAGTGCACCTGCAGCGGAGGCCTGCGTTACACGACCCGCACCTGCCGCTGCCTGCGGGCCCCATGGCGGGCCCCTGCATAGGGTGCCGCACGGTGCCGTCTCCACCTACCGGGGGGCACAGGGAGCCTCTCTGAGGCCGTCTCCTGATTCCTTGGCCCAGGTAAAACGGATCTTTATAAAACTGTATAGAATTTTTATAAATATTTATACAAGCCTTTATACAAATCCGTTTTACCTTGGGGGAGAATTTAATTTCAATTTTTTTTTTGTTGTGTGGATTCGAATGAATTTTTGGCGGATTCGCGCGCGTTTATCGGTGTAATTCAGAGAATTTCTGATAATTGTTGTTTCGAGTTTGAATTTTCGGCGCACACGCTTGGCGTGACGTAATTTGTGAATGGCCGCGCCGCTACGCGCCCCGCCGCAGCGCCGGGGTTTTGCGACGGCCCGCAGTACGAGGGGCGAATAATATTCGCATCAGTCTGGGCGGGCAGCGCGCTGCGGGCGGGGCGGGGCGGGGCGGGGCGGGGTGAGTCTGCTGCCCGCAAATCTCTTCGGCAAAGAGATGAGAAGTCGAACGCGCGGAGTCGCGCGGCCGCGGTTTGATACCGACTGCCTCCCAGAGCTCCGCAAAGACCACTTGCCTTCCTGTTAGCAGTAAAGTAAGCGGACCTGCGGGGGCGGCGGGGCGCCGCGGGGGGCCGCGAGGGGCCTCGGGGGCGGCGGGGGCGTCGGCCTGCTTGGCGGTGGATCACAACTCCGCTCCTCCTCCCCGCGGTATATCGCTCCCTCTCCCCGCGAATATTCCCCGGCTTCGTCCGAGCGATCGCGGCCCGTCCCGCCCCGGTCAATGATGGCTACAACTTTCGCCCACATGCACTTTGGAAAGTTTTATGCGCGCGCGCGCGTGTGTGTGTGTGTGTGTGTGTGTGTTTGTGCCGGGTGCGTGGATCAGCGCGCGGTGGGGTGTCCGAGCGGCCTGCGCCTCCATCCGCCACAAACTGCGTGCTCGGCTATTCGCGATTCATTTTTATCCCCCTGACAAGAAGAGTGCTCTACGAAAAATCCGCGGAAAATATCTTTAGCCACGAGCGGCTTGCAGTTCTCCGATGGTACGATGATGCCGCCCTATCGTTTCACCTCGGCGCCCTGCTGCGTCTACGTTCTTTAGAAATACAGGCGATAGTGCAGTCCTGAGCGCCTGAAAGCCTTCCCGATACCACTGCTTCCCTCCCAAAACTCAGAAATAAACCCGGTCTGACGAGTCCGGGTACCAGTGCCGGTCAGGCAGCGAGCGCCCCAAGGGGATTGGCGGGAGGGGGGGGGGGGGAGGAGGAGGAGAGAAAAGGAAGCTATCAGGTTCCATGATGAGCTATTAAAGCAAGCTCACAAAGGGCTTCTGGCTTTTGCCTTGGTCGTGCTTTTGTCTTCCGAATTCACATCACACTGGACCCGGCCGCGCCAAACGGCAAGCAATCATCGATATCTGTGAAAACATCGGCCCAGCCGAAGAGCGGCTGGAGCGGAGCTACCGCAGCCGGAGCTGCCTCAGCCGGAGCTGCCTCAGCCGGAGCTGCCTCAGCCGGAGCTGCCTCAGCCGGAGCTGCCTCAGCCGGAGCTGCCTCAGCCGGAGCTGCCTCAGCCGGAGCTGCCTCAGCCGGAGCTGCCTCAGCCGGAGCTGCCTCAGCCGGAGCTGCCTCAGCCGGAGCTGCCTCAGCCGGAGCTGCCTCAGCCGGAGCTGCCTCAGCCGGAGATGCCTCAGCCGGAGCTGCCTCAGCCGGAGCTGCCTCAGCCGGAGCTGCCGCAGCCGGAGCTGCCGCAGCCGGAGCTGCCGCAGCCGGAGCTGCCGCAGCCGGAGCTGCCTCAGCCGGAGCTGCCTCAGCCGGAGCTGCCGCAGCCGGAGCTGCCGGAGCCCGGGCGCCTCGACGGGGACCCGAGCCCCTGGGGAATACGGTATCAATGGGCTGCTCCGGAACCACGGAACTTGGGAGCGGGCCGGCCGGCGTTGGTATGGGCTGCTCCGGAACCACGGAACTTGGGAGCGGGCCGGCCGGCGTTGGCAGGGCAGCAAACCAGAGCCGTCTGCCGACTGCCGTCCGCTGGGCCGTCCGCTGGGCCGTCCGCTGGGCCGTCCGCCCGCCAACAACAGCCTCAATTGACGTGCGCAACAGTGACCGCCCCACCCCCTGCCCCTCATCGCAGTCGTTCCCAGAAAAGCGACGCCTTTCCCATTCCTGGCCGCGGCCCGGCACGGAGAAAGAAAAAAGAAGAATACAAAGTGTTCGCAACCCATTTCTCAGTTGATTTTCAGACAAGCATGACATTTTCGTTCTGAGAATTATAATTCTGTTAGTTTTGAAAACAGCCTCCAAAGCTGGACGATAATCATGAATACTTACTTCATCTCAGGTGTGTAAATTCTGAAAAATTCGAAGTTGCTTTCGAGAACGAGAGAATTAGACATGACAGACAGCGACGCCCCGGGGCAGGCGATAACAAGCCAGGTGTGCTGCTGAGGTGATCCCTCTCTAACGTACTGAATTCCATTACCGGGACCCGCATCCGATTTGCTGGCCAGCAGTGCGGAGTCCCTGGTGCTGGAGGGGGAGGGCGTCACACACGTTCTACTTTTAAAATCCCACGGGATAACATAATCGTCGGCCCGGGATATCGAGAGACTAAATCGAGAAAATTTCTTAAGCGTATTGTGACAACAGCAGCGCTATGAATATTTTTTGTTGCTGCTTGCGGAGTTAGCCGTATATCTTGACTGGCTGACGCCCACACCATACGGCCCGGTGACCAAGAAGAGGCGAAAGCCGGAGCGAAGCAAGCAGCGATAGAGAGAGGGAGGGAGGAAGAGAGAGAGAGGGGGGGGGAGGGAGGGTGAGAGACAGGGAGGGGGAGGGTAGGGAGATGAGACTGGCGTGTCGCCGCCTCCATTCGGTAATACGCCATTATTGAAGTCGTGACCTTTTTACCGATGATGTTAAAAAGTGAGGAGGGTGGGAGTGGCAGAGGGAGGGGAGGAGGGGGAGGGGGGAGGGCAGGGCAGGGAAGAAAAGGCGGCCAGTTATCAGTCCTTGTCTTCCTCCCAGCCCCCTTCCCCTTTTCTCCGGGGGCCGCGGTGGGATGCCACCCTCTCTCTCGTTCCTTCTGCTTTCCTCACTTTCCCTCTATTTTCCCAACACTTTTACTGAACGTGTGACGCGAACCTTGGATGCATGGACCGGCTAGGGTACGGAGGTAGGCGACAGGACGGCCGCGGGGACCTCCCCGAGGCTCCCCCGAGAACCTCTCCCAGCGCCGGTGTTCGAGCCCAGGCAAACAGAGGCCTTAAATTTTTTTTCGGTCTCCCCGTGCCGTGGCTGAGTCTGTAAATGTACTCGTGCACTTTCGCTGATCAGACTACAAGTTTGGTGCGCTCCTGAGGTCGGGGGGGGGGGGAGGTCCTAGGAGGTGCGACAGCAGGACACCCCGCAGGACCTTGGCCGGGCTGACATTTATTGCCTCAGGCAGATTTATTTGAATTCCTTGTATTGACCCGGCCGCCCGGCGGCCAGTGGGGTCCCGGACCCCCGGGCCCCGCCGCGCCGCGTGGGTGGGAGAGAGAGGGAGAGAGGGAGGACGACAGGCGGCCGCAAGGTGAAGCTGAACCTGTGTCCGGTCAGCCCATAACAACTTTCGTATATACGGAATCGTTAAAATGTCCTTTCTCTCTCGCCCTTCCTCCCCCTTTTTCTTAGAAATATAAAAGTCGGACGCAGAGCCCTTACATGGTGCGCCCTTATGGCGGAGACACACGCGGCATCAGCAAAGAGGGAGAGAGAGAGAGAGAGAGAGAGAGAGAGAGAGAGAGAGAGAGAGAGAGAGAGAGAGAGAGAGAGAGAGAGAGAGAGAGAGAGAGAGAGAGAGAGAAAGTGTGAGAGAGAGCGAGAGTGAGAGAGAAGGGCACTGAGAACGATATGAGCGATGGATCTACGTGACGTACTTATGGAGAAGAAGAAGCGCCAGCTAGATGAAAGGAGAGGAGGAGAAAGAGAGATGGAGAGAGGAGAGAGAGAGAGAGAGAGAGAGAGAGAGAGAGAGAGAGAGAGAGAGAGAGAGAGCGGGTAGCAAGTGGCGGGGGTGCATCGAAGTCTCGCCCTAAATTATGCACACCATCCCACAGGGAGCCGCCTTACTGTCGGGAGGAAGAAAAAGAAGGAGGAAAAAAAATATAAAATGGCACGGCAGGCGTGACGACAGAGCCGTGCGGAGCCGTGCGGAAGTGTGCAGCACTGTGCGCAACGAACAAGTAAGTCATGCCCGTACGATTGTTCCCAACGGAGCGGGGCGTGGTGGCGGGGAGCGCGGGGCAGGCGGGGCCACGCGGAGGTTTGACGTCTGCTGCCGAAACCTGCTGTAAAAAGTACATGCAATGGAAAAAAAAATCCCTTGGAATTTACACCTATTGGAAGATTTTTTTTTTTTTTTTTTTTTTTTTCAAGGAAAAAAAAATATTTCGTTTGGACCGCCTTGTTGAACTTTTTTCAACTCACCGTCGAGAGGGGGCTCAAGACCCAGTGAGTCGGATGGGGTTGACGGCGAGGGCTCGCAGCCATGAGCTCCCCTCTGCCCTCCGATCTCTTGGGAATACAGCATTGCCGACACGGCCGCACTTTGGCGGTCTCGCCCTTTGACCCTTTCCCTGCTGGCGCAACGCCTCTGCTCCCCCTCCGTTTCTTTCGGCCTCGCGTTTGCTGCCATCGCGCTCCGTCAGTCAGCCGGGATGGGTAGGCAAGCCCGCAGAGCAGGGCTGCGCGGCGGGACAGCCTACCTCCCGGGCGCCGTCAGTCAGCCGGGATGGGTAGGCAAGCCCGCAGAGCAGGGCTGCGCGGCGGGACAGCCTACCTCCCGGGCGCCGTCAGTCAGCCGGGGATGGGTAGGCAAGCCCGCAGAGCAGGGCTGCGCGGCGGGACAGCCTACCTCCCGGGCGCTTTCCACTGGGTAGGCCGGCCTGCAGTGCGTACATGTCCTGCGGCTCTGCCTACCTTCCAGCGGTACTTCCCCGACGCTTCGTGGGGGAATCTCCGGACGGTTCTCAGGCACCAGCTAGGTTCCCGGTGCGGAACTTTCTGCAATCAAGCCGAAATGCCGGCGCCCGTGCGAAGAAAGGCGCAGTCGTAGCGGGACTCTTAGTGGATTCTCATTGGTGGAATGGCAGCCGTTTGGGGCGCCCTGCACGGCGAATATTGGGAGGCGGAGCGGCGGTGCTCCCGGGCCGAGACCGGTCAGCAAACGGCAGGCGGTACTCTCATGAGGGCTCTGCCGAGCGCTGCCGGGCACTGCCAGGCGCTGCCGGCCGCTGCTCACCTGGGAGCCCCTGAAGGCACCCGCAGGCACCCGCGGGACCACTCGGCCGCTCACTCTTGCAGCGAGCTCACGTCCACTTGTTACGTAACGTCTGTCGGCGGATCGAATGAATGAGCGAATGGATGAACGAATGAATGAGCGACTTATTGAATGAGTGAATGAACGCATGAATAAATGAAGGAATGAAACTGGGCCATAAAAGATGAGTGCGCCACAATTCCGAGATTTAAGCAGAGTTTCTTTTTAAAAATTTATTCAATCTTAAAACTGACCAAAATTTATCGGAATTTCTCCGGAATTTATCGAAATTCTTTGTAAAGCCTCTTACTTTTATCCGAAATTCATTGAAGTTTTTGCGGGATGCTCTTCAAAAAATCTGAAATCCGAAATTCGCTCTTGTTTCCCACTCGTTTCAAAGAATTGGATAGCGTTGGGAAAGTATAACCACGCGCTGCCTCGAAACGTGGCGCGAGGACTTTTGCGAGATCATGTCCAAAGCGGCGCCCTCATCTGCATTCTGATTGGTGCGTAAACTTGGGCCGGTGGTGGTGCCGGCGGCGCCGTAAGCTGCAGTGGGCACCAGGTTGTCTGCGCATGCGCAGGTAGCGGCCCGATATTCTCATACTCCAAGTTGGGATTCCAGACGCTGTTGTCCCGCCCCTTCATGTGTGCACTTGGCAGCGAATCACAGGGGAGGGGGGAGGAGGCGTTGTTAGTTTATCGGTGGCGGCCAAGTTGGAGCGGAGCGAGGAGTGAGCGCGCCTCGGCGCAGGTTGGTTAGTTCGAAGAAGGAAGTTCAAGGGTTTCGCATCGACGCCGGGCTATTGGCGCATGGCGGTGCGTGGCGGTGCGTGGCGGTGCGTGGCGGTGCGTGGCGGGGCATTGTTCCTGTCACGACAGCCGATGGCTGCCTTCGCCTTTTGTGGGACGTCGAGGATGATATCGTGTGGCTGGTCGGATTATTCCGGAAGGTCTCCAAAAGCGGTTGCTGCTTTGATGCGTTTTCGTCAGGTTTTGGGGAGGCGGCGGGCGGATGGGAAGCCCCCGTGTGCTCCCGGCCCGACCCCGAGCCACGCGCGAGGGGGAGTGAGACGGCCGCTGCAGACAGAGAGGGCCGATCTTGTTAGACAACTTAGATGAGTTATATCGCCGCACAAACGCAGCCCTGCCGGCACGTCCGAGCGGCACGGCGCGGCGCGGCGCGGCAAGGGCAGGCCTCTAACGGGACCCACCCTCAGACAAGTTTCTCCGAGAATTCATTCCGGGATTCGTCCCGGGAATTCATCCTGGATATATATATATATTCCTTACTCTGGCACAGAAAGGTTACAAAATGAAATGGTGTAATTAATTTTCGTTCTTGCGAATATGAAAGTAACGTATCGGTGACCATCGTGACCTGAACCAAGGACCACGGATCAGTCAGCGGTCAGCTGCCGAGCTCAGAAGGTCGGATGAATTTACGAGTGTTGATCAGCCTCGTGCAGTCCAGCGGAGCGGTGGGGGAGCTCCGGGGGAACCCCTGCCTGTCTGCCAGCCCTGGCTGCCCGGCCCCGGCAGGCTGGCTGGCTGACTCGGCGGGGCGGCCTGCGGCGGCCTACGGGGACGAGGAGGAGGAGGATATGTCCCTCTGGGATTTGTTATTGTGGGCCCGCGACTTTCCGATAGACCAAAACATCGGGCCGTAATTCGGTCGTAAAAGGTTGGATGGTTGTTTTCTCCTAGCGAGGGAGGACGACATGCCGCTGTCCCGCCCCCACCGCCCCCACTGCCCCACCGGGGGCCCACCGCAGCCCCCGCCCGCCCCCAGCCCTAACCACCCTGGCTGGCACAAATGAAGAGTAGCCGCCCAGTCGTAAACATGGGATCGGTGGTGCGGCTGGACAAAATCGCGTCCGGCAAATCTACAGACTTATCCCGAGATGAAACAGCGGTGGGTTTCAAATTCCGGTACTCTTTCTCTTTTGTTTTTGCAGCGAGCTGACGGTGAGAATCGATGGGGTGTTGCGGCGAGCACAAGTGCGAAAGAGCAGCCCCTGGGGCCACCGGTAGTCGAACCCACGACGCCGCAACGCCCGGAAGCACACTAAAGTGGGTTTTGGTTGCGGGATGTATGTGTTGATTAGGGCGGTAATGGGCAGAGGTCGGTGCAATAGGCTGCTCTAATGGACAGGAAAGGCACGGACAGGCGGACAAGAGGCGGGCAGACAGACAGGCGGGTGGACAAAGACCAGGGGGGATTACTGGAGCCAGTGGCCTCTAGTGGGCTCCAGTGGGCTCCGGCCTAGGAATGCTATCACCGGAAGTAGGGAAACTCAATAGAAACCTTTTCGAAGAGACTGCTCCCCCGACGTTTCTCGTGCTCCCCTACGTATCTGCAGCCGACTGCCAGACCTATGAATGACGTCCGAGAGAAGTGGGAGAGAGAGAGAGAGAGAGAGAGAGAGAGAGAGAGAGAGAGAGAGAGAGAGAGAGAGAGAGAGAGAGAGAGAGAGAGAGAGAGAGAGAGAGAGAGAGAGAGAGAGAGAGAGAGAGAGAGAGAGAGAGAGAGAGAGAGAGAGAGCGAGCGAGAGAGCGAGAGACAAGAGGCCAACTGCGCTGCAAACGGTCACGTGGTTTTCGTTTCGGCCGCTCCGGTTTTGAAGCTCAGGCGGGCTTTCGCCTTGGCTTTCGCGCGCGGCTCTCTGCTGGGGGTCACGGCCCGGTCGCCGAGGCGCGCCTTAAGGCGTGAGCGGCGTACCAAAGGGAGCGGGACCAGGAGGAGGGGGGGGGGGAGCGGCACGGAAGATAGGGGAAGCGGAGGCGCCGCGCCACTCATGTTCCCGAGATTGATCTAATTAACAAGTTAAGAAGCCTCCGTATAACAGCAGCAGCAGCCGCAGCAGAGCGGAGCGGAGGAAGGAAAGCTTACCCTCCCTGCCCTACCCCCCCCCCCCCCCCCTCCTCCCCCTCTGGAGGTGAGCGGTAAGCAAGTAAGCAAGACACCGCCGCTTCCAACAGAAGCAGAGCCGAACAACAGAAAGGAAAGGGTATTCTCCGGAGATACCGCTGAAGTTGCGGATACGAAACGAATTGTGGAAGCAGGTAAGGGGGTCGGGAAATGGATGTAGAATAAAAGGTGTTTTGCACAACACGGCGATGGGCGGCCTGAGGTTTTTTCCCTCCCTCTCTGCCGAAGCTGCGTCGAGCGGAGTAACGAAGCGGCGAAAAGTAAACAACTTGCTGATTTAAAAGTTGGCGTCGTCGTTGTTCGTCTTGTTTTTTTTTTATGACTACGGCGCTCCGTCTTTTCCGTCTCCTTGCCGTCACATCGTCCACGGTACGTGCTGTGTCCGTCCGGGCGGCGGTCGTACGAATCTCGTAAACTGGACAACAACAGAAAGTGACGAAGAAAATGCGATGCCCCCCCCCCCCCATCCCTCCCCCTCCAACTTTCCACAGAAAAGACAGATATGAGAAACTGGGTGTATTTTAGGGGTAGGTCTTGTAACAGCCGGCGCCACGAGGATTCTTCTTGGCCGCGATTCCGAACTTCCGATTCTGGCCGGAGTACCCTACTTCTCTTCCATGTTGCGTGGCTTCCATCCGGGAGCACGATTCGAAACGGAAGAGGAAGGCGGTGAGGCGGCGGGAGGTGGCGCGGTGGCGGTGGACGCGGCGGTGGCGAGGCAGGCACGTCCTCGATAACTATTATGGCCAAGATGGGACAGCGATATCGACGGCGGTGCTGACCGTGAAGACGAGAATTACAAGGAGGAGTACAAGAGCGAGAACGACACGGGGAGAGGAGGGAGGGGGAGGGAGGTAAGGGGGGAGGGGACCCTACTGCCGCAGCTAGACTCCCAAGAATTACCCCCACAGAGACGTGAGGTGTGTTTTTAATTTGCTGAGACGAGCAAAGGGAGGCCAAGGAGGGCGGGACCTTAGGCCAGGCCAGACCCAACGGGGCGGGATGTCCGTCCGTCTGTCCGTCCGCCATGCTGCCGCTGCTTGCCGCTGCTGCCGCTGCTGCCCCGCTGCTGCTGCTGCTGCCGCTGCTGCTGCTGCTGCCGCTGCTGCTGCCTCTGCTGCTGCTGCTGCTGCTGCTGCTGCTGCCGCTGCTGCCGCTGCTGCTGCTGCCGCTGCTGCCGCTGCTGCCGCTGCTGCCGCTGCTGCTGCTGCTGCCGCTGCTGACAGAGCACAAGAGGGCAGGGCAGCGTCAATTTTGCCATCATCATTTCGACGTGGAAAGCCCCGGGTTCGGAGGTCCAAAACAGGAGCAAGACTTCGGGCAAGGCTGTACGATGTTGCTTTTTCTCTGCGCTCTGGTGCCTGGAGGGTGCGGTCAAGGGTCTGCAACTCCTAAATTTTCTGTAGCAAGAACATATTCCAAATGTATTTTTTCTGCGGGAATACTTCGCGATTTTGTTCGGAATATAAAATGCAATTTGAGACGAACGTGTCTTTTCATGCCCAAATTGACGATTTAGGAGAAATTTTAAGAATGCCGTTCTTGAGAATACCTTTGGGAACTCTCCGAAAGCGTACCAAAGAATACTAAAGTTGCAGCCCCTTGGGTCCGGTCGAGCCGCGAGGTGACCTCAGGGGTGACCGTCGGCTACACGGTCATCCATCACGGATGCCAGGCCCGTGTGCGGAATCTGTGCCCCGGCGCGAGACATATGAATCGCAGCCGGTGAGAGAGAGAGAGAGAGAGAGAGAGAGAGAGAGAGAGAGAGAGAGAGAGAGAGAGACAAACAACCAACGAACTAAGCCGATGGCAGTGTACTACAGCCGCGCCAGTCCGCGGCCCCGGTCGGCCGCCCGCCATTTGATGCTTTCCACTCAAACGGCTGACTGCAAGTCGATACTTTTACTTGGTACTGAGCCCCCCGCCGACCCCGTCTCCGCCTCGTTCACCGCCTGCCTGCCAACGAGGCACTCACTAGTGGCACTTCGACGGCGCAGTTAAGATGTTTCGAAAGGAGATCGCATTCCTCTACGCCAACGACCCCTGCTTCGCCCCCCCCCCCCTCCCCTTCTTTTCTCTCCCTTCCTCTTCGCTACACCTCTTCTCATCCTTTCACTTTAATTCCCCCACCCACCCAGTTTCCCACCCCCTTCCCTTCTCCTGAGCTACCACTTCAGCTACTGAAACCAAAACCAAATAACCCTGCCGTGTCCTACCTGACCTCCCCCACCCCTGTTGCCTAAACCCTGCGCCCCCGCTCTCTTCCGGCTCGCCTGTTCCACCGCCTTGGCGCGGCTTCCTTGCGGGGGACTCATCTATCTTCGTTGCAGCAGCTAGCTAGCCAGTCCCCCCCCCCCCCCAAGCCTTCCTCCCCACGTCCCTCCGAGGCCCGTGCAGGCACTGTCAAGCACACCTGATTAGAAACTGTTGCTGGCGACCCCGCCCCAGCCAATGCCAACTCCAGTCGAATGCAGTCCAATGCAGTGTATACTATCAAGTACGGCCAAATACTGCCAAATGCAGCTACAAATTAAAATACAGTCAAACACACCTAAACTCAGCAGAAATGCAACTCATATGATAGTCGAAAAATAAAAGCAGTCAAATAGAGCCGAAGACAGTTGAATACAGTAGCATTCAGTTGTCGAATACACCCAATAATACAGTCGAATACACCCAATATAAGTCGACCACAGCCAATACAGTCGAATCAGCCTAACGCGTGGCACTTTGCTCTACATACAATGCTGGGTGCGGCTTGCGCCAGCACTTGGACCGGCTACAGACTTACCGCTGACAGCGACACCCAACCAGCAAACAAAAAAGACTGAACTACCACAGCGGGAGTTTGCGCTGATTTCGAAACTGACTCACTCGCGCGGGGGAGCGTGCAGGCACGCGGACAGAGGGAAGTGGAAGAGGAAGTCCCTAATCGAATTTAAAATTAAGTACGCGCCGGAGACGCAGGGGATCCCCAGGCTGCCGTCCTCAGTGTATGATTTATGGTGCTGCGGTCACAAATCTATCTCTACCAGAGCTCGCTGCCTCTTCTTATCCTGTTGCCATTTGCATGCCCCCCCCCCCCTCCTCCCCCTCTTTACCAGAGCGACATCATGAGCATCCTCATCCCCTCGCATTGACTTTCTCTCACTCGGAGCTTTCGTGCCCTCCAGGGACTTCCCCTTGGACTTTCTGTAGGCGCTGGTGAAGCTGGCGGGAACCGGGCGAACACACACACACACACACACACACACACATACACACACACGCAGTAGTGCCAGAGCGCTAAGTCACCTGCGGCTTCTGAACTAACAACCTCTTTTTCACGCGAGACGTGTCGGGTGACCAGAATGAGCAGTTGGCGCAGTTGGTGCGAGAGAGAGACACAGACCTGGGTGGGCGCGGCCGCTTTCCTCCGGGCGTGCGAAAGAGACGATGAGAAGTTTGATGTTGGAGTCCAACAAGGACTCTCGCAGTGAAGGTGCGGGGACTGTAACAGAGCTCCGAGAAATGTAGATGTGTCATTCCGCAGCGGAGCCTTCATAAAACGCAACTCGTGCGCCTTGTTAATGGGCACTGTGTGTGTGTGTGTGTGTGTGTGTGTGTGTGTGTGTGTGTGCTTTACGAGCAGGCGGCGATGACGGCTGACGAGCCTTCGGGGAGGCATGGTGATTAATTAGAGAGTAGGACGATCGCGGGCTCATCTTCATGAGAGCGCCCGCAATCCCTGATGACCAGCGTCCGCGGGGGGGGCGGCAACGGGGGTGGCAGCCGAGGGGGGGGGGGGGGGGGATAGCGACGGGGTGGTGGCGGCAGGGGATGGTAGCCGAAGGGGTGGTAGTCGCGTGGGTGGTAGTCCAGGGGGGTGGTAGTCGTAGGGTGGGAGCAACAGGAGTGGTAGCCACAGGGGTCGTAACGGCGGGGTGGTAGCGGAAGGGTAGTAGCGGCGAGGTGGGAGCCCAGGGAATGGTAGTCGTGGGGGTGGTAGCCACAGGGGTGGTAGCGGCGGGGGTGGTAGCGGCGGGGGTGGTTGCCGCACGGGGTTTGTAGCCATTGGGGTGGTGGCGGCGGGGATAGTAGCCGCACGGGACTGGTAGCAACGGGGGTGGTAGCGGCGGGGGACGGCGGTGGCGGTGGCGTGTGCGAATGTGAATTCGGAGAAACGTGACTCAACCAGTTTATGTTTCCATAGATAGGGGTGGGTGAGTGTCCCCACCCCTTCAATCATGCAAGTTGTGTTTATGGGCGGCGTCGGGGCGGTGAGGAGACGAGCGGCGCCGTGGCGCGCTGTCGCCATGTCGGTCGGACGGTTCCGGCGTCCGACCGCAGACAGAAGTTATTATAGGAACAGACTTACGGCGCGTCGCTTAGGAGTAGGGTTTTATGAACCTCCGTGCATGAGACCGTCAACGAGGTGCCCGGAAGAGAGGTTTCCCACCGAGCGATACACAAAAGCGCAATAACTACTTTTTTTTAAAACACGTTTTGTCTGGTACAAAAGAGTCGCGTGGGATGCGCGCTGGAAAACACGGCAGCCAGCACCCCTTGCCAAGGGCCCGCGTCGCTCGCAGACGCTAGTAACGTAAAGAAAGGTGAGACGAGCATTGCGGAGGCAGCCTGTCCCGACCGAGGAGTTTTTTCGTCATTTTCCTCTCCTGTGCTCGCGTCCCTGTGTTGTAGTAGTCACTGCTGACGCTTCGCCTTATTTTTACATTTTTGTCTCTCTCGCCGCCGAGGACTGTAATACAAGACGCGGAGAGCAGAGAGGGAAGTCCCCCGTGCCGCCGCCGCCAGCAAAGAGGATGAAGGCAAGAGCGGACAAAACGGTTAATGAAGAGAATTTGAAGTTGAAAAAAATTGACATTGTTCGATCGAAGAATAGTAAGTTCCTGACGTTAAGCAAAATAAAATAGGCACTTAAATAAGGACATTAAAGGCGAAGAAGAAGAAGACGACGAAGAAGAAGATGCAGCAGCAGCAGCAGCAGAAGAAGAAGAAGAAGAAGAAGAAGAAGAAGAAGAAGAGAGGGAGGAACCGGAAGCTCTATTCATACAAGCAACGAGATGAGCCAAATCGGGCTCGGTAGGCGTTTTACAAACGGTCGTGTGCGCCCATAGTCTCTGAGCACAGCCTCTGCATGACTGGTCCGGCCGCCGCCGCTAACCAAGGGGCACGCTGCTTGACGGGAGTTGATTAAGCCTCAGCAACAGGTAGGTACAGCGAGCAGCAGCCTCTGAAGCACACCGTCGAGCGTGCGGCGGGGCGAGGCCGGGTGTGGCCGCATATTGTGTGAAAGAGAGCGCGGCCTTTTCATGCGAGCTCTCTCTCTCTCTCTCTCTCTCTCTCTCTCTCTCTCTCTCTCTCTCTCTCTCTCTCTCTCTCTCTCTCTCTCTCTCTCTCTCTCTCTCTCTCACACACATTCCCGTCGATACCCCCGGCCTCGGCGGGGCGCTCGAGCGCGGGGGTATGTCCCAGAATGTTTCCGGCCCTGAGGAAGACCGCAGCGATTTACACCCCAACGTCCACTGACGGCCTGTGAGATGCGCATTCCGTCATGGGATCCGCAGAGACTCGAGTGATTTTTCTGTGTCCCTCATGGTGGACGTCGGATTGCATTTCAAGAAGAGAGGGAGAGAGAAGGGGACGGTGTGTAGGGACAGGGGCGGGACCAGTAACGACGCAGCCGCACTACCGCCGTCTCTGGGGAAGAGCAGGGAGGAGGAGGGGGGAGGGGGAACGCTGCGCCGATGCGACGAACAAAACCCCTGGCCTCATTACCGTCTTGGAAATTGGCAATTGCGTCGAGGAAAAGAAAAGCCCATGGGCAGGGCAGCTGGTGAGGACTCGGGGCAGAGTCGCCACGCCCCACCAGGCCCCCGCCAAGCCCCCCGACATACCCCGCCATGCCCCGCCATGCCCCGCCTGCCCCGCTGCGATCCGCGTCGGTCAGCATATTATTTGTATGCTACACGCGATGAGCTCAGGGATGAGGAGAGGAAGACGTTTCGTGGCGGCGAATTCACCGTCGTCGCCTTGGGCCTAAATTATTTGCAGGGGCGCACGATTCTTGAGAGGTTTTCATGACTCGACCTTTTCCTTTCCCTCCTTCGTTCCTTATCCCCGGCGCGGGCGGGGCGCAGGCTCTTTCACCCTCTCCCCACTGCGGCCAGGGCAGCCGCCTCGGTAGGGAAATATGCAGGTGTGTGGGCGGCGCGTGGCGCCACGACCTGGTTTTAATATTGTAATACGGTGTCGCCTCGGGGAATGTTTGATCTTGGAGGAGGATGTCTTTGAGGAGGAGCGCTGTTGTGGCGGCAGGGGCGGCGTTGACGACAACATGGCGACAGCCGCCATTCGATTACCATGCCAGGGTCACCTATGAATGTGAATCAGGGGTCGCCGTGCCGCCGCTGTTCGCCCACAGGGATTTTATTATGTGCAAGGTGGCGCGTCCGCTCCCAGAAAAAGGAACCCCGAGAAGGCTTCCGGCGTCACGATTCAAAACCCCGCGACGCAAGCGGCGACGTGGCCTTTCGTTCTCTGCAGTCGGCCACGACATTTTTATTTTTTGTTCATGGCGGCCCCCTCCGCAGCTGATGGCCCAACGCTTATAACGACACCCTAAAACCCCAAGAGCCTTGCGAGCAGAAAGGCTGGACACACGCGGCAGGGCGTGCGGGGCTCAAAACAAGACCCTCCACGGCTTCGAGCATTTTCGCCTTGGTTCTCCTACTTCTTCCCCTTGATGTCCTGTGCCGTTTTGGCCTTCTCCCCCCCCCCTCTCTCTCTCTCTCTCTCTCTCTCTCTCTCTCTCTCTCTCTCTCTCTCTCTCGTCCACTTCGCATTGTTCTCCTCTCGCGCGAGAGCGCGAAGATGGCTTCACGCGAGTTTTGCAGCGCTCCAACGGCTCCGTTAAAGAGCTCTATAACACACTGATGGCTGGAGTATGGCTTCGTGGCGCCGCTACCCTACTGGCGCCCCCCCCCCCCCCCCCCCCCCCTCTCTCTCTCTCTCTTCTCTCTCTCTCTCTCTCTCTCTCTCTCTCTCTCTCTCTCTCTCTCTCTCTCTCTCTCTCTCTCTCTCTCTCTCTCTCTCTCCCCTCTCTCTCTCAAACACACACACAGACACACACATACGGAACATGCAGGCAGAGAGACAGACCAAACCATTACTTACTACTGCAGGGGTGCATTGTTGGCCAGTACTACATAAGGCCTACACAGAACTTGCTTTTATTCAAAATCAATAATGTATCAACAGGGATATGCACTTTAGCGATTGAAACAGTGGCATGGCCGCGGGGAATTTTTTCTCCTTTTTTTCCTCTTGTTCTCAACATCAATCCACGAATGAGGAATGAGGTACAGAAGTTCTAAAAACAGACATGGATTCAGTTTCTGAATCGATTGAGATTAGTGAGGTTGCGTTGTAACTATACTTAAATGTGCATCACAAAGGCTGCATTCTTCATTCCCAATAATAAGTATAAGTGGTGAGCCACATCCTGTGTTGGTTCTTTTGACTCAAAAAACAAAACATTTAAAGAACTCGATCGCTTTCGGGTCTTCACGATGTTGGAGTACTCTCTTGTGTTTCATTCTCACTTGGCCTCCTTGAACCTTGCCCGATTTCTCCTTTTCATGTTACATCCATCGCTCCCCGCTCTCGCGGGCTCTCGCCTCCGCCTCGGCAAGTCCATATCGTATTATTGAACTCCCACCATCAATCTGTTAGCCCGACGTGATTCCTCGCCTCCCTGTCATTTGTATTCTGGGTGGACGCCTGCAAGCCTACTCTGTTGCTTCTCTCTTTGCTTCTTCCTCTTCTTCTTCTTCTTCTCCTTCCTCTTTCCTCCAGACCCCACGCTGGAATATATTTAAAGGCCAATGATCTTTAGAACAAAGAAGAAAGTCATCTTGAACCGTATCGGTTGGCACCATCCGGAAGGGGCAAGAGGATCGAAAGGTGTCAAAAAGGCAGCGATAGAGACGACAGGCTGATAATGCGAAAAAGATAGAGCAAAGGTTGTGGGTCTCTGCACGGGAACGAGGGCGCGCGCACACACATACACACACACGGCATGCTCGTAATGCAATCCGTTCACACCTTTGTGGCACACACACACACTGCATTATTCATCACACGGGGCCTGATGTGATGCTAGGCCAGGGCATATAGATGGAGGGGTGCTAAGGTCAACCCCTCTTTCAGAAGGAGGGGCGAGCGAGAGGGATTCTGGGCCTTCTTACCCAAGAGCTTGGGCAAGGTAGCCAATGCGTGTTGTCTCTCTCGCTCACCTGTGTGGCGTTGTCCCGCCGAAGCAGAGATCCAGTTGTTATCTCATATTCACATTCGTGGCGGAATCCCATCAGAGCCATAGAGCCATGAACGCATCGCCACTCTGTCTCGGTGGAGGCATGAGCAAGTTAGAGGTGCGAAGTTTGATTACGTTGCGTTGAAGAATCGTCTCCAGGCGAAGCAGGCCCTGGAGTGCAGGACGGATCACGTTGTTTGTTTCACGGCCCGGTGCCCCGCATCCGGCCTGCATTTTCTACTTGTCGGCCTCCTGACGCGCCCAGCGGCGTGGTGCTGCGACAGCGACGACAACACCCTGTTAAACTTACATTGTTTGTCACTCATATTTCAAAATCGTGCCGCTCTGCGATGCACCACCGGTTCCATTAACAAATGAAAATATTTGTCATCGGTCTGTGTCTCCAATCGGCACGGGAAATCGGCAAACATTCGTTCACCCTGGACAAGCGGCGATCACCGGACATAAATTTCTTATTTCAATATTGCTCGGTCCCTTACAAACGGGCAACCCTCTGCAGCGAGCAATGACGACATGTGCTGTGCTGCATGCGAACAATGGAGTCATTAATTCCGGGCAGTACACACGTCATGGCCGGGGCTACGTGCAGCAGCAGCTCCGTGTCTCCGCCGCCTTCCGCTTCCTCTTCCTCTGCTTCCTTGTCGCTTCCACTTCTTTCACCGTTCTCGTTCATCTGTTAGTTTCTTCTGGTTCTCTTCTGGTGGTTCCATTTCGCCTCATCCAACAGAGGTCTCCAAACAGACTTTAGAAACGAAAGCTGAAGAACAAAAACTCTTCCAGACCGGACACTCTTGAGGGCAGGTATGAGATACTTCAATGTCGTTTTGAGTGGAATTGGGCGTTAATTCCCATACTTGGCTAGTGCGCATTTATCTTTCTCATACCTGCCCTTATGGGAGTTTCATGCCTAGACGTGTTTTTGTTCTTCAGCTTCCGTTTTCAAGCAGTCTCATTGGAAAGCTCTTTTGTAGTTCCGCGTCCCCACCTGTAGTTTCGCTTCCTACTGCATTTCCGCTTCCACTTCTAGTTCTACTTCCTCCTGTGGTTCCGCGTCCTCCTCTGCACTTACGCCGACCCCTCTGTAGTTTCGCATCCTCTTCTAGTTCCACATCCTCGCGTCCTTCCACAGTTCCGCTGTCCCATTTATAGTTCCGCTCCCTCCTGCAGTTTCGTAACCCCATCTGTAGTTCCGCTTTCTCCTGCAGTTCCGCCTCCTCTTCCTGCCGCTCGCTCTCCGCGCGAATAATGAGGCACCGCGCTGACAAATCGATGTCGCGTCGCGCCCGGACGTGTCCAGGCCGTCCGGCGGCCCCCGTGGGTCCCCGAGGGCAGGGCGGCAGGGCCGTGGGCTGGCTAGGCCGAGGCCGGGGCCGAGGCCGGGGCCCCACACACCCCTGCAGCCGGCCTGCTGCTGGCCCTGGACAAGCCGCCGCCTGCCCGATGAGATGAATGTCGGCCCGCCCCCGGCCGCCCCCGGTCGCCCCCGGCCCGCCCCCGGCCCGCCCCCGGCCCGCCCCCGTCGCCGCCGCGGCAAAAGCTACCGGAGCAGCAGCCCCCGTTCTCCTAATTGGATGCAGCGGACGGAGGAAAAATGTTGCACCACGAGGCGGTATAGGCGCTCGCAGCCGTGAGATTCCAGCGCGCCAACCGAACAGACACGCAGCCGCAGTGATAATCATCCTCCCCTCATTTTCTGCCCCAGCGCTACCCGTGATGAATATGATAATCCGACCAACAGTGTTCAAACTTTGCCGCCCTTTTCCCCGGCGCGTGCGCACCGCGCGGCGACATGTCATTACTTCTACTACACGGTGCGATGCGCCGAGGGCCTTCTTACACCGCATCCTACCAACACCGCGGCAGCAACAACAACAACAACTACTGGGGCAGCTGTGTACCGCCCACCAACACCCCCCCCCCCCCCCCCCCCCCCAACCCTTCATGGGGCGCATGATGCCACTTTGTCAACTTCGAGCGCAGCCGTGGCCGGCCGTTCTCGAATTGCATGCGTGTTGGCCGCGTGTGTGTGTGCGCGTGTGTGTGTGTGTGTGTGTGTGTGTGTGTGTGTGTGTGAGCGCGCGTGTGTGATAGTCTGCAGACACTTTCAGTCAGACCACGCGTATACACCTCCTGGTCCGTCACCCGCTGCTGCAGGATGTGGAGCGCGGTACATGCATTTAATTGGGACCTCGCATGAACGGCGGGAATCGAAAAGCGGTCAAATTTGTGGTCCATCTCGTGTCGTATATAACCGGAGAAAAGGCGAAACTGCTGCCGGGCGGGTTTTCGCTGCGTCATAAAGAAGGAAAGGGCGTAAAGCAAACACGAGGTTGCCACATCCGCATTCATCCCCCCCCCCCCCCCCGTTCTCTTTCTCTCTTTGTCGCTCTGGCGAATAAAGTAGGCTGGACAACGCGGGTGGCGAAACGAGCGAAATATATTTGTAGGCAGGCGGGGGCGGTGGTTCGCTGCTCATCACAAGTGATTGCATGGGAACACGCGGGGGAGGGAGTGAGACGGATAGATCGAGGGGGAAAAGGAGGGGGGGGGAGGGCGACAGAGAGCGGCGAGAGTGAGGCAGAGAAGTAAATGGAATGAGTCGGATTGGTTTCCATTCGATGTGGGGAAGGGACGGCGTGTGTGTGAATCAGACAGAGAGAGAGAGAGAGAGAGAGAGAGAGTGTGTGTGTGTGTGTGTGTGTGTGTGTGTGAGAGAGAGAGAGAGAGAGAGAGAGAGAGAGAGAGAGAGAGAGAGAGAGAGAGAGAGAGAGAGAGAGAGAGAGAAGTGAGGTGGGCGGGACGACGATTAACTGATTATCTGGTCAGAAAGAGGGAAATGGCGATAGAGACGGCATGAGAAGGAGAGGGTTTGTTTGTGTCGAGGTGAAGGGAGGTTTGTGGTGGACACTGATTGTGGGGACGGTAGAAGACTCAGTGCTCAGCCTACTAGTGTCATGCGCTGAAACGCCTTCCAACACAGCGCCTCTATTTTGGCCCCATTACCCCCCCCCCCCCCCCCCGTCTTTTTTTCACCAAAGACGAGAGAGATGTGCGCCGTCTAATTTCCGTGTGATCCAAAAACGTCGTCGGGGCGGCCCACAAAACAGGCATTGGCATCGGCTGGCAGATGGGGAGGGGCATGGGGGAGGGAAGGGGGCTGCCATGCGATGCGAGTGAACTGTCTGCGGCAGAGAGCAGCTATCAGCTGCATGGAATTTGAAAGGGATGGGGGAGAGAGAGAGAGAGAGAGAGAGAGAGAGAGAGAGAGAGAGAGAGAGAGAGAGAGAGAGAGAGAGAGAGAGAGAGAGAGAGAGAGCGAGAGAGAAGGGATGCCTATTACGCTGGGGGACGCTTGGGATCCAACCAGCCTTGGAGAAATGAAATCGATCTGGAGCACGCTCGACTCCCAGAACCGGTCGTGGTGCTGCTGTGTGCAGCGCTGCGGGGCCGAGGCCGGGGCCGGGGCCGGGGCCGGGGCCGGGGCCGGGGCCGGGGCCGGGGCCGGGGCCGGGGCCGGGGCCGGGGCCGGGGCCGGGGCCGGGGCCGGGGCCGGGGCCGGGGCCGGGGCCGGGGCGGGGGGGCCGGGGCCGGGGCCGGGGCCGGGGCCGGGGCCGGGGCCGGGGCCGGGGCCGGGGCCGGGGCCGGGGCCGGGGCCGGGGCCGGGGCCGGGGCCGGGGCCGGGGCCGGGGCCGGGGCCGGGGCCGGGGCCGGGGCCGGGGCCGGGGCCGGGGCCGGGGCCGGGGCCGGGGCGGGGCCGGGGCCGGGGCCGGGGGCCGGGGCCGGGGCGGGGCCGGGGCCGGGGCCGGGGCCGGGGCCGGGGCCGGGGGGCCGGGGCCGGGGCCGGGGCCGAGGCCGGGGCCGGGGCCAGGCCGAGGCCACCCGAGGCACCCGCCGAGCAGTCAGTCGGTGGCCGCGGCCTGTGGACCCTGCGGCGGTACATTGTTTGTGTCGCAGCGGCGACCGTAACGTCAGATCATCGTCGACGACGACGACGAATCAGAGTCTTACAAAGTATGAGAATGTTGCAGAGCGGCGCAGCGCGGGGTCGTGTTGCAGTGCGTTGCTGTCCGCACTGTGCCCGTGCACAAGCCGCGTCACGCCGGGCCGTGGACGCGGCCGCACGAGGCGCCATATCGGCGGAACCACAATGGCGTTTTATAGATCGTGAAGAAATGTGAGGGGCAGACACTGAAGGATTCGGTCGGGAATGCGACTTGCATGGGGCGGGTGCGGGTGCAGCGCCTTATGGGCCGACCCGCCATTTGTGTTGGGCCTGTGCCCATAACCTACACTCGGGCGATGCTTGGCCGCCACCGATGCTGCTGTTGCTGAGGGAGGGCCTTCTTATTTATTCCCGCTATATTCAAAGCGCACAAGTGTAGCTGTCGTATTTTTTTCTGCACGGGTTGGCGTGTGAGAGAGAGAGAGAGAGAGAGAGAGAGAGAGAGAGAGAGAGAGAGAGAGAGAGAGAGAGAGAGAGAGAGCAGTGCTCGGGGAGGTCTGCCCTTTGTGACGAGCTGCTGTCCAGGGCGGGCTGCGTTTCAACAAACCTCTTCCTTTCTCTGTCTCTCTCTCACGCACACCCACACCGCACCCTCCCCTCCGTCCCGAGCGTAAAAACATGTTCTGGTCGACCAATAGCGGGTGTCGGGGAGGGCGGGGGGCAGGGGCGGACTTGTATTCCAGTCTCGTGACTTTATGGTCTGCGTTATGTTTGCAGTGGGGGCCTTGAGCAAGCTGGAAGTATAGTAGTGGCGGCACTCTGTTAATCATTCTCGGAGACTTACGTACAATATGGCACATAATACATGTAGTGCGCATTCGTAGTACATAATTTGAATTTGATGTTTTACAAACGCTTTGTACAGAATACATAATTTCGATGTACTTAATGTCACAACCAAACTAGGTAATATGTACAAAATGTCGGTGTAATACCTAGATTTTATAGTGCATAGAATAATTATGTTTAGAAATGTTGTGTATTAATTTACATAGGTCTCTGGGAGTGATATTTTTGATCATTTTCCGACTGTCGTGATGTGAAATGGAGATTTTCCCTTGTGATTTGTGTATATGTGTGGACGTGTAGACGTTTTTTTCTGCATAGAAAAAAAAAACTTTTTGTGTCCGTGATCAGTTCTGAAGTTCTGAAGTTATTGTGCGGCGTTTGCGTCGATTTCCGAACGCGTTGCAGCCGGGCCCCGAAAAGAAACTGCCCCCGCCTGGCCAGCTTATCTACTTTATGGCTGGCCCCCACACTATCAGGGGCCCCCCGGGTGGTCGTGGGACCGCCTGTCCCTCTCATTACCACGGCTAGTGCCGCAGTGAGCGAGAGAGAGGGAGGGAGGGGTATTACTGGACTTCGCTCATTATCAAAGGCCCGCGGACAAACGGCACTCGTAAAGCTGTGCGACAAACCACCCTCGTGGGACCACGGCCATGTGCCGAAGCAGGCGAAGCGGGCGAAGCAGCGATCGTGATCGTGTGCGCGGCATCCTTGTCGCACTGCCGCGCCCGTGTGCGTGTAGCGTGAGAGGGAGAGAGAGAGAGGAGGGGGCAGGGGGGAGAGGCTGATGTTTTCCGAATCGCGGACCACTTTAATGCATCATTCGTTGCCGGGCCATCACCATGGGGGCCACCACCATCACGCTTGATGGTAGTGATGGTGATAAGGGGGTGGGTTATTAATGCCCGTTTTGAAGGTTACCACCACTGCAGCATGTCACAAACACCCTTATATCGCGCCCCTTACATCCCCTCCCCCTGCGCACTCCAACCGTCACCCTAGGCGACGCTTGGGCGAGGCCCCCCGACATGGTATAAACCCCTATAATGACAGCGTAATGTTTGCATTCGGAAAGTGGGGAGGAGGGTGGGTCCGGCCGCTCCGCTGCGGGCGCTGCGTGGTGACTGTGCTGTTAGCGACGCGGCGGAGGCGACAGGCGACGGCGCCATGATGGCCATGATTGGCGATAAGCACTAAAAAAAGCCAAAAAAAAAAAAACGTTTAACTTTAGCAGTAGATTTTTTAATGAATCTGGACAGGCGCGCACTCTGCTGTTGGCGAATGGGCACGCATAAACATACTACATTGCAGGGGGGCAGGCGCCGAGGAGCAGAGGGGGGAATTGGGTGGTGAAGAGTATGTAAAAGTTATTCCTGGACAGCACTTGTTCTGAGCACAGCGCCCCCGCTACCCCTCTGCTCAGGACTCCTGCTGGACTCCCGGCCCGGACTCCCAGTCTGATGGACAGCGGACCAGCCCAGCCCAGCCCAGCCCCACCAGCCCGTGTCGCCAGCTCTGTCGCCGGCTCCGTCCCCGGGCCGGGTTTATGCCTCCATGTCTCGCCGGGCTGGCGGGCCGGGGCCTTGAGACGAGACGCCCATCGGCGGGGCTGGCGGCCCCCGGCTGCGGCGAAGTCCGGCTCCAGTTCCAGTGCGTTCCAGTGCCATCCGGCTGCAAACTGCACGCCGATTGGCTGCCGGACAGGGGGCAGGCGGCCCGCAGCCAATGGCGAGCGCGCTCTCCGCCGCGGTCCACCCGCTTGGCAGGGCAGGGGCAGCCGTAAAGCCAGGGTGGTCGGGGGGAATGCCGGGCAGAGATAGACAAAGTCCAGGAACCTTTACAACGGAAGGCCGAGAGAAGTTACGTCACTTGTGGCCTCCGCAGGGGGTCTGCGGCCCCGGCGCCCCCCACGGAGACTTCAGCCGCACTTGTCAAGCCGCACTAATTATTTGGGCGATACGGCCGCAAGTCGTAACTCTGTGCCGCGTTTACGGCGGAGCCCAGCCCAGACGTTTACCCGGCGCTTTAATTCGCTCCATAATGCACAGCAGGCAGTACTGCCACCAACGCCACGGGACAGCGAGAGAGAGAGAGAGAGAGAGAGAGAGAGAGAGAGAGAGAGAGAGAGAGAGAGAGAGAGAGAGAGAGAGAGAGAGAGAGAGAGAGAGAGAGAGAGAGCGAGAGAGAGAGAGATTCTTACTCATCTTCCCTCCCCGCATCCACCTCCTTGATGACCGAGGAATGGAGAAAACAATTAGGAACGTCACCGCAGTATTTCACAACAACTTGTTTTCCAATCAGGGGAAAAACTTCTTTTTTTTCCGTCGTAGCACGCAGAATTAACCCACGGCTCCTTATTGCTGCAGTCACCTGGAAAGGCGGGCTGCCAATTTCGGCCTGCAAGTCAACCCTACTTTTGTTACCCCTACCTCTGAGGCGTGCGAGCGGGACAGAGCGATGCACACTCTCCCCGGCCCGCCCCCAACCCGCCCCCAACCCGCCCCCGGCCCGTCCCCGGCCCGTCCCCGGCCCGCCCCCGGCCCCCTGTCAACACGCCTGGGCGTGTACCGAGGGCCGGGTGGCGGTACGAAGAGCCACGCGCCTTACGCCGCCCTTACAGGCGATAAAGGCACCCTAAAAACCGATCCCCCGACTGCGGCCCGCGGCACGTCCTGTACACTCACCCCCGCCACCACGTCCTCCCGGGCCCGACCCGCGCCGGCCGCTCCTTTTTTTTCACTCAGTCCATCTCTTTCCGACCCTCGGCCCCCTCCAGCCGCGCGCCTCGCGTTTCGTTGTCGCCTCCTTTCTGTCTCTCTCTTGCCCTCCTGCCCCCCCCCCCCCCTCTCTCTCTCTCTCTCTCTCTCTCTCTCTCTCTCTCTCTCTCTCTCTCTCTCTCTCTCTCTCTCTCTCTCTCTCTCTCTCTCTCTCTCTCTCTCTCTCTCTCTCTCTCTCTCTCTCTCTCTCTCTCCCTCAGCGGCGTGGACTGACGTCCTCCTATCGACAGTTTGTGACTTTACCTTTCGGCTGCCTTCTGGCTCTGCCGGAGGGCGGAGGGGCAGCTGGCGGCTAGTCCTGGTGCCGGCCGCCGTGTCACGTAGGGCCGCGGGGCCGCGGGGCTCGAGGCGGGGCCCCACACGGGGCGCGGTACGGGGAGATTGGCTTAACACGCCTCCCTGTACCGACAAGACGTCAGCTTTGCCCGGTAAACTCGGCGCAGCAAAGGGGCACCAAACAAACCGAAAGTAGACAGTAGACGGCACGGCAGGGCAGCGGGGCAGCCGACAAGCAATAGACTATACAAGTTCCACGCGGGCTGTTCAGGACCCTGCAGTTTTCCGGAAGGAAAAGAAACCCAACTCCTGCGACACTTGCATTGAAGTCACTTCACAATGAGATATATTTCCATTTTTAATGAAATTGGCAAATTTTATCTCGCACTAGGTACAGCATGTCTGGAGTACTACGTGCGCGCGCAAGCGGCACACCACAGGCTGCCGCGGTCCTTGCGACAATGCGCTTGTGATCCTTCTCCCTGTCACCAGATGGCGTGCCAAAGGTTACGTTACTATAAAGCAGTACTTCCCTTTCGCCCATACTTATCCCTTTGGAGGAAAAGGGCTAGCATCATACTACTGGTACAGGACACTGTAACAAAAGTTGTTTCAATACAAATTTCGTGAAAATTACCGCCAAATTGATAGAAAAATTTGCAGCACAAACTTTTTAGAAATTTCCAAATAGAAGTTTAACAGTGAACGAGAAGGTTACTTTCTTCAATTTATTCACGAGAGAAGAACGTACGGTCGGCACGCGAATTTAAAACCGCGGCACGTGCATGGCGGACGCGCGGCAGCTAACTTTGTTGCTGTCGACATCAAAATTTAAATTTATTTCCAGCACGGCTGGCGCACGCCTCCTTCCCGCCAGGATCCCGCTCGGATCGGCCGTAT
The DNA here is from genome assembly GCA_038380765.1 of Odontothrips loti. Taxonomy (NCBI): domain Eukaryota; kingdom Metazoa; phylum Arthropoda; class Insecta; order Thysanoptera; family Thripidae; genus Odontothrips; species Odontothrips loti. The sequence goes on from CM076255.1 coordinate 12,423,935, forward strand.
CCGCCCCCCTGTACTCTCTCTCTCTCTCTCTCTCTCTCTCTCTCTCTCTCTCTCTCTCTCTCTCTCTCTCTCTCTCTCTCTCTCTCTCTCTCTCTCTCTCTCTCTCTCTCTCTCTCTCCCTCTTTCTCTTCCCACACTGCCCAGGCGGTGCGAGAGAGATGACGACACCAGCACGCGCTCACTTCGTTCCAGAGTTTCGTCCATATGATTCACGCCTAAGCCCCGAATCAGGGCGCAAATCCTGGCGGATGGGTGTCACGGCCCGAACTAATGAAAACGGAGTGGCAGTCAAAGTGCTGGCACCGGACGCAGCCGACAGCGCCGCCGATGCCGCAGCAGGCGGCCGACAACGGGCTGACCCGGCAGAGCGAACACCTCGGCAAGCACCAACCTCGGAGCCATGCTAGGTCTGGCACTAAGTCATCGCTCCGGGAAACAAGTATCGCAAATGCGGCTGGGTCTTCCACCCAGACCTTTGGTCGGGGCCGACATTTTCGGATGCGTTGTGTCAGGAGTTGAACCAGACTCAGAGCTAGCCACAAGGACTTGGCGGAGCTCTCCAGGACAGAGCTTCTCGCAAACGCACTTTCCGCCGAATCAGATCTCCGCGGGCTAAGTGATCTGTGGATAGGAAAGAAAAGTCGCCTGGATGGGAGGAAGCGAACCTGGACACCACGAGATCGCTGGAGGTGACATGCCAACCCCCCCCCCCCCCTCTTCCCCCTCAATACACTCTCTCTGTCTCTCTCGCTTTCTCACTCTCTCACTCGTGAATGCAGGAGCTTGTGTAGCTAATGCAACTTGGATCCCTGCCAGGAAGTGGGCCGGGGTCTTAAGATCTTTTGACTTCGCAAGGAAATGGCCAAACTTATATCCCTTTCGATGTGACAGCAACGGGACGAGAGTTTACTTGAGGGCAGTGCGGCCGGAGCAGGGCGAGGTCTGAGGGGTGTGTGTGTGTGTGTGTGTGTGTGTGTGTGTGTGTGTGTGTGTGTGTGTGTGTTGGAAGGGGAGAACTCGAACACCCTCCACCCGTTTAGGACGGTGGCGTTTAGACGAACAACGCAAAAAAAAAAAACATACTAAAAGCAGCACATCAATTTTTGCTATCGTCGTTGAGATTGCCGATCTCAGATATGAGACGGCAGTGGTTCCTGTGGCTCCCCGACGTGTGTGTGCATGAGGTGCACACCCGGGCCCCATGCATACTAATGTGTGTGTGGGCTTCTATGTGTGAGGGCGTGGGACGCGCTCTGATTGGTCCAGCGCCGCACTGGTGCGCAGGAAGCGCGAGCAGCACAAGCCCACTTTGATGTCGGTCGCACAAGGTGCCATACATACGTTATGGACGGAGAGAGAGAGAGAGAGAGAGAGAGAGAGAGAGAGAGGCCGCCAAGGCATTGACACACTGTCACAAGTCTCGCGCGATCCCCAACGGTGTTTTAATAATGTAATTTACACATGACCCTCAAGTTCACACTTACAGCCCCGGATGGGTTAAGTGCGTCAAGAACTGCCTGTGAGGATCGAACCCGCACCAGTTCCGAAGTCATGGAGACTCCGGCCCGTGCCAATGACAGTTTGCTTCCAGCACTGTCTCTCCGGGCCGGGTAATGAAAGTGTCCGGAAAACGTCACGTGGATTGTGGAAGGTCTCCAGTAGCAATAAGCGGCGGTAAGCAGTGCGAGAAAATAGGGGAGACGGAGCGGGCGGCTGATAGTTGGACCTGTTTGCAGTGCACTAGACGACGTCTATTGCGATCCAGGCTGGGAGCAGCGGGGCGGGATAGGCAGCGTGCCCAGCACGCGTGCGCTCTGATTGCCTACCCTCCGCATCGCAGGCGCTGTGCGCAGTAGGGGTGGGGTAGGCAGCGTGCCCAGCACGCGTGCGCTCTGATTGCCTACCCTCCGCATCGCAGGCGCTGTCCGCAACAGGGGTGGGGTAGGCAGCGTGCCCAGCAGGCGTGCGTTCTGATTGCCTACCCTCCGCATCGCAGGCGCGCTAATCATGGGGATTTGAAGAGCAGCCACGGCCCTGTTTTCGGCCTCTTTCACGTCCGTCCGACACAAAGGGGGAAGGAGAAAACACACAGCCGAGCCGACAAGGACATTATCATAAAGTTTCGCCCCCTCCCCGTCCGCCGCCCCCACAGCGCCCCCAAAAAGAGTGTCTCGCACCCAATTTGTACGGGGCCCTGGGCTGGGGTCGATGGCAATAGCGGGGCGGCGGAGCTCGGCAGCGCGCGCCCGCGTTAAACAGACACGCACGGATGCTGCGCTGTAAGGGGAAACAACATCGGGACGAGAAAGTGTGTCGAATAACATTTTGAGCGTTATCAAATATTTCCTAATTTCCCACGTCCGAACCACTCCGAACCACTCTGAACTTTTCACGTTGGGGATCCCCCTAACGCGCTGACCGGGAGTTGACCGGGAGGGCCAGGAGGCCTTGAGTCTCGCTACCCTTTGCGAGCCCCTCCCATAACCCCCCCCCCCTCCTCCCCTTTTTCCCTTCGCCCTTTTCCGCGAAGCCCAGGCCTCCCTGGGACTGGTGTGGTGACTCGATAAACATGCAAACTTCGTTTTCTTTTAGTGAAGCGCAGAGGCATGCAGAGTCTTGCTCTCTCTCTCTCTCTCTCTCTTCTCTCTCTCTCTCTCTCTCTCTCTCTCTCTCTCTCTCTCTCTCACACGACGACCCCCCCCCCTTTTTCTGTCTCTCTCTCCGTCCTTCTCGCTCTCTTTGTCCTCGCTGTCTGGCTCTCACTCTCTCCAACGTAACTGTACTATGGCACGGCGCCGCCATATCTCTCTAAAATGCCAAGTTCCTGTCCGGGAGGATAATTCGTTGAAAGGGGGGGGGGGGGAAAGACAGCCGTGACAGGCCGGTCTACTCCTGACACACGCTCGCAATATATGAGAAAACAATCACCCCAGAGAAGGGAACTGGGTTTAAAATCGCAACTGCACGTTGAATCAGCGATGACGTCATTTTTCCGAGCGTTCTCAACGCGGATAACGAGGTCACGCGGGGGTTAAAGGGGATTAGCGGCATCTCGCGGCAGCGGGCGGTTATTGAAACCCCATAACATTGTAATGGCTGTGAATCAGGGGGTTTGTCGATTCCCGGGGCCGCAGGTCAGTGCCAGGGAAGGGGAGGGGCGGATGGAGAGAGAGAGGGGAGTGGGGAGGGGACGGAGAGCACAGGGGCCCCGCTCAAGCATACACGACATAAGCCCACTCCTCGCTCCTCCCACGTAATTTTAATTTTTCAGTCCATTGGACCGGCCAAATGGAAAGCAGCATGGCAAGGCGATTGCTTTCTTTTGTTGTGTGCGCCCGTCCCCGCCCCCCGCCCGCCATGCCCCGCCATGCCCCGCCATGCCCCGCCATGCCCCGCCACACCCCAGCACGCTCCGCCACGCCCCACCACGCCACGGCCACGCCCCGCACCGTCAGTGATGTCCTCGGGAGGGAACCGACTGCAGGACTCCGTCACGAGCCGGACTCACAAATCGACTGGATGTAGTCGAACACACATATGAAAGGAGCTGACACACACTTCTCCAAAAGCGCCCCCCCCCCTTTTGCACTCTTTACCAAGGTGCCACCCACTGCCCCTCCCCCTCCCTCCCCGGACCACAATGGAGAACTAACCCTGTATAACGGCAGCCAATTACATTGTGTTTTACGAGACAGACATTAGCGCCCTCTACACTCCACTCTCCGCTGGCCGTGAGGCCCGTCAGGCCCCTAAGGCCCGTAAGGGTCCGAGGCCCCGGCGCGCCGCCAGCACCGCCAGGCACCCTCAGGCCCCATCATGCCCATTTTCGCCCCCTCTCCCTCTCTCCTCCGTCTCCTTCCCGTTTTATTTTCGCTTTCCCATCTCTGTTCCACCCCCGAGTCGCTGACCCTCCTCGCCTTCTACCGATGAAATTCTGCAACCTCCACTGCTTTCCGCCTTTTGTTTTTGCACACAAGCTAGACTTTGCCATGTGGTCTCATTTTGTCAGGAACTTAAAAAAAAAAAAAATATTCATGATCTAACGAAAGCGACTGGACGTTACTAACGACACTATAACCGACTCGTAAATGCTCCCGATACGGAATATCTGGCCCTTGGTATTATATACATGAAGAGATATCCAAGTGAGAAAAAGAAAGAATGAAAAGATTACAAAACAAAAGGGGGGCCTATGCATGCGTGACCTTCACAATCATCTTACGTTGCCCTTTCTTTACAAAACCAAAACGCCGACTTTCCGCTCACAATACTCATTATTTTCGGAGTTGTTTCAAGTTTTGTATCACATCGCGTATCTCGCTGCTTCTATATTATACCGTCGGATTGTGTACAGCTGTTATTGCTCGAGCTCCACCAGAACACGGCTAGTCTAGCACGGGGTATAGTAGTGTGGAGGAGTGGAGTAGTAGGAATCAGAGCCGAGGCAGGGTCTGGCAGAGCCAGGCGCGGATCCAGGGGCGGCTCTAGGGGGGAGGCGATGTACCGCTTTCTGTCTACTTTCAGGCGGATTGTAACGCGAATTGCCTACCTTTCGGGCGCCCTTCGGGGGGGGGGGGGGGCGATCGCCCCGTCGCGCCCCACTGGATCCGCGCCTGCATCTAGCACACGCCCGGCACACGCCCGGCACACGCCCTGTGCAACAGCTGTGGCAGCACAACTTTCCAACACGTGTTATTTTCAATTATTCTTTGGAAACTCATTCCAGCCCAGAAAGTGTGAGAGAGCGAGGGAGAAGGAGAGAGAGAGAGAGAGAGAGAGAGAGAGAGAGAGAGAGAGAGGGGGGGGAGGGAGAGGGAGAGCAGATGGGGCGAGAACGGAGATATGGCAGACAACGACCAAAGAGCCAGCCAAAGAGGAATAGTTGTGTAAAATGGGAAGGTGCTGATTAAAAGTGGTGTTCGTCCGCGAATTTAGTAGTGGTTGAAATTAGAGCCTCCAGATTTTCACTTTTCCTTTTACCTTTTCACGCCCCCCCCCCCTCCTTATCCCCCTCTTTCTCTGTCCCTCCAGTTCTCATATCGTTTCTCCCTCTTCTTTCCTCTTGTATAAAACAGGTCTCTTCCTCTTCTATTGCTTTTCACTCTATCTCCATTGCAGAGAGAGAGAGAGAGAGAGAGAGAGAGAGAGAGAGAGAGAGAGAGAGAGAGAGAGAGAGAGAGAGAGAGAACTGTTAGAAGTGTTATCACTTTCCTCGCCCCTTCACCCCACCGCCGACCGCGCGCGCACAAACTTCCGTCATGATAAGGAAAGAGGAAGGCTTTCTGTCTCGCCCAGTTCCAGCAGGCGCCTTGGCGTGGGGGTTTGGCCGCGAGCATCCCCCTCTCCCTCCTCTTTCCCCTTCCGAAAGCAGAGCAGAGCCCGCCAGCAGGGCGGTGAGCGCTAAGCGGGCATATACAAGGCGGCGAAGTCAACGGAGGGAGTAAATAGCTGTCGCACCGCCTTCCAAAACAAGTCGGACCAAACGAGCCCTGAAACCGTCGTGAGCAAGGCTGTGGCGGCGGCAGCGGCGCGTCCCGTCTCGGCGCCGGCCAGTAACTTGAGCTCCTCCGCCGCCAGCAGCCGCCAGTCGCTGTCCTTGCAAACTGTGATGGACGAAATCAGGCAGGGACTTCTCTGTTGAAAAGAAGACAGCGCCCCGCTGCTCGGCCTTGGGGATGAGAATTATGGAGGCGGGCGGTGAGGCAGCAGAGCGAACCCGGATATGAGCCTCGGAGTGTACAGTGTGTGTGTGTGTGTGTGTGTGTGTGTGTGTGTGTGTGTGTGTGTGTGTGTGTGTGTGTGTACCGTCCGGGCAGCAAAAGCAGAGACGTGAGTGTGACGCAGCGCATTGGGCGTTGCGTAATTTGTAAACGGCCCATTCCCCAGGTTGCCCCGGATATGCAGTCTGCTGGGGCGCGGGGAGGGGGTGAGGCGGGGCGGGGCGGCGGGGCGACGGGGCGGGGCGGCGCGCGTAAAGGATACACAAGATACACAGGGCGCAATCTCGCGCGGCCATTTGGCAGCAATAAGGAGCCAGCCCCAGCCGGTCTGCTGCAAGAGCGGCAGCGGCGGCGGCGGCGGTGGCGGCGGCGGCGGTGGCGACGGCGGCGGTGGCGGCGGCGGCGGTGGCGGCGGCGGCAGCAGCAAGGGCACAAGGCCCTTAACGCCCATCACCCGGAGGGAGGGATGCCATTGCAGAGGGCCGGGCTGGGCCCTGCTGGGCCGCGTCGGCACCGCCACTGCCGGGGCACGCAGCCGCGGGCGGCCCCCCGCCGAGCTACGGCCGTCTGCACAGGGCCGTCTTTATTCTCCTCTTTCTTCTACCGCCGCCGCCACCGCCGCCACCGCCGCCGCACCTCCGCGTTACGTACGTAATACATACGGCGTGCAGCGCAGCGCGGCGCACGGATTCGCCCCGCCCCGCCGTCGCCGTCGCCGTCCTCCTCGTCGTCCTGGACGAAGACGGCGCCGGCAGGGAGGACCACCCGTGCGGCCCGGCGGGCGGAATCGGAGGAACGGAGGGTGGCGACGACGACGACGGAGAGGAAGCGACGGCGTTGTTTACCCTGAGGAACACCTTGCAGTGGTTGACCGTGGTGGTGTTGGTGTTGTTGGTGTTGTTGACGGGGTGGGGAGGGGGGGGGCGGAAAAATAAAAAGCTGAAAATGTTGGGTCCGAGGCCCGGTGGTGTTTGAGGCATCGGGGTTGGGCTGGGGCGAGGCAGTGGTGGTTGAGTCGGGGCGGGTGTGGTTGAGGCGGTGGTGGTTGAGGCGGTGGAGGGACGGAGGGAAGCAGCGGTGGCTGCACTACTGCCCCCGCAGGACTCCCCATAAAGACGTCCTCCTCTGTGCACGCGGCGGCGCCCGACCCGAAGGCAGCCGAGGGCAGCCGAGGGCAGCCGAGGGCAGCCGAGGGCAGCCGAGGGCAGCCGAGGGCAGCCGGGAGGGCAGCCGGGAGGGCAGCCGAGAGGGCAAGGGCAGCCGAGGGCCAAGGGCCAGCTCCGCGGCCAGTCCGGGACTAGGGGCCCCACTACCAAATTCAATCAGCTAAAAACAGAGGGCGGTGCGGTGATGTGGCCCGTGGCCCGTGCCGGCAGCAGCCGGCAGTGCGTGTGTGGCGAGCGCCGAGGGGAAAAGAAGACGCCGTCTGGTCTTCCCCAAGGCAAGAGCCCCAGGAAATAATCCAAATGTTGTTCGAGGAGGTGCAGGGATACGAGGACGTCGGGAGAAACAGCACGAAACACTGCAGTTAGTTACTCCATTTACCGAGAACGCCTGTCGTCTGTTGGAAATGTCTTGAGCGGAGCAGCACAAAAGTTTCGAGCCTCGAATTACAATTTTTTTATTTATTTTTTACTTAGCTAGAAAAACATAACTTTTGAATATGAATTTTCCTGGCGAGAAGCGAAAGATCGGCGCTCTCAATGGCCGCCATTATTTCGGCCACGTCTACAAAGGAACACTCGGCGTCCTCGCGAACCCATGAATATTCATGAATTCAAACGATCAAATAAGTCCCGCGGTGGCGCACCGGAAACGGAGGGACCGGGCCGCGCTCGGCCGCAGTGGCAGCAGACGACGCAGCAGACGCGACGTAGCAGACGACGGTGTGTATATTTTTACTTGTTCTCCTTTTTTCATCTCGCTCTCCCTGTTCTCTCTCCTGTCTTATTAGTATTCTATTCAACTTGTCAGCTTCGGCGCAACTTTGCAGCGCCCAGAGCAGCGCAGGACGCATCATCAAAAGAGATTGGCACGGCGTGAATAGAAAGGGGTCCAGCTAGTTATCTCTCCTTTCAGTAATGCAACAGAATGCTTTTACCTCGCTTCCCACCTGTTCCCCTACCTTGATTCACTTTGCCTTCGATGAGTCCGAATGTAAAGTTTCCAAAACAGTTTGACCTTTTCATCGAGTGCCTCACTGACAGATATAACCCCAGTTCCGTCGATACCCTCGGCTCGGTCTGACAGCTGACCCCGGCTGTGCCGAGGGCTGTGCCGGTTGCCGTCGGGCAGCGTGTTACCCGCGGCACAATGAAGGACCCTGAGGTCACAAAGGCGGACGGGACGTGGTGGCCTCGGCCTCTCGGCGGCGCTGCGTCCGGAACGCCTGTCTGAGGACGGACGGACAACGGGGGAGTGCGGGGCGCGCCGTCGTCGCCCTCTCGGACGTGGCCGTGCCCTGCCGCGCCGTGCCGCGCCGTGTCCGCCCGCCGCCGGGGGTTGACTCCCTCCGGGGCTGCCGCCCGCCGCTTAAGATGGATGGAGCGACGCGAGAAGGTGTGACACGCCACGCCACCAACCCCCCCCCCCCCTGCCCTCCCCGTCGTCCCCGCGTACGAGTTAGGTTAGTTTCCTTGTTAGATGTTCGGGACATGTGATGCATGGTGCTGCTGCTGCCGGCGTCCCCCGCCGCGCGCACGAGGACGTCTAGCTGCAGATAGGGGCGGGCGGATGGGAAAAAGGAGGGGGGGGGGGGGGGGCAGTAAGACTACAATGCACCTCCGGTGGGGTTATTTGCAGGGAAATCACAGCGACAGAGGTCAGTGAGAGAGCCGAGCCGAGCGGCTCCATGACTCCATCGCCGTCGGCAAGGTCTGCCGTCAAGAAGTTCCCTCTCACCACTGGACGGCACAAGTAGAGAAGCGAACGCTGGCGTTCCAGCAGTGCACTGTGTTACCCCTCGGTTCCCCCATTGGATCAGGGACTTCAGTCATGCAGTGTGTGTGTGTGTGTGTGTGTGTGTGTGTGTGTGTGTGTGTGTGTGTGTGTGTGTGTGTGTGTCAAGACAAGAGCGCACACTCGCCCCACCGTCATGCACTTTTTGCACGCAAATAGTCCCCCCCCCCCCCCCAGCGCTCAAAGCCGCTGCCGCCGTGTGGCGTTTCGCGAACAAATTTCGTGAGATAACATTATATAATCGCGGCAAAAGAGGGAGCGGCACGGACGGGACGGCTCAAGCCAAGGGGGCTCAAGCCCACTCGACTCCAGCATGCACTGCAGCGCGCTTTCTCTCTCTCTCTCTCTCTCTCTCTCTCTCTCTCTCTCTCTCTCTCTCTCTCTCTCTCTCTCTCTCTCTCTCTCTCTCTCTCGCACCACTTCAACGGCGGCTCTGCAGGCTCCAATTAAGCAACAAACTCTCGGCTCGGTAATTCTGGTTCCCCGTAACCCGCAGTGCCCTGCCGGCGGCGTACGGCGGCCTCGCGCGCGTCCTGCCCCCCCCCCCCCCCCCCCCCCCCCCGCGGGGCCCCGGAGTACTCCGGCATCGACAATTAAAAGGTCCTGACCGGCAAGCTCCGCGCGGCCCCAGCCCAGGCTCTCAGCGCCAGACAGCCGTAGTCGGTAGTCCTCGTGGCACCGGAGGTAAGCGCGGCACGACGGGTTCGACACTTACCGCCGCCTTCCCCAATTTTTTCACCCCTGTTCTGAAGTGAAGGACCCACACCTCCCGCAGCTGCTCGCGACTCTTGGTGAGCCTGTCTGGTACCCACAGCGTGCCGTGCAGATACCACCTTTCTAATATTCAAATCCACCCCCCCCCCCCTCTCTCTCTCTTGCACCACTTGCGCTCGGCTCATGTCACGTCCCCCATGGCCGTGCCTTCGCTCACCACTTCATTCATAATTCCTGGGAGATCTCTTTCATTTCCATGGCGTGGCGACCATCAGTGCCCCGGCCACGTCGTCATTATCGGGCTGGGGTGATGCGGCCGTAGGCAGTCATGCCGTAGACCAAGCGAAAGGTGGCCAGAAGCAGCCAGGTGCACCCGCTACGAATAACGTATACCTAGTAGCTGTATAAAACCCAACCTAACACCGCACAGAATTTATAGACCACCACACCCACCTCGCTGCGACGTCCACGTGGGCCCCGGTGACGAGAAGAGCGCACTTGTTGAATGCTAAACAGGCTCTTCTCTCATGGCCATCATGGCTGGCGGCCGCTCATCGGCTGCCTGTTTGGTGGTGGTCCCCTGGACTCGCCGAGCGCCTGCGAATCCCGGGGTAGGCCAGCCCGCACCTCACGTGTGCATGTAGCGGTCGTAGTTGCCTACCCAGCAGGCGCCATTGGTGCCCACAGCCCACAGCTCATGCCGCAGCCGGAGACTGAGGAATGGAGAGAAAGTGAGACTCTCGGTCTCTCTCTCGCTCTCTCAAATTAGGTTTGCGCCTGCCTGGCCTGAACGAACATGCTCCCTTCGTCGTGCGCGATTTCTCATACGCGCCATCTCGTTTTTCGAGATCCGCTTACTTGCTCATCGGGCACTACGGCGCTGACCGGGAGAGCTTTGGTGGCTTTAAGTCGCATCGTTTGGGTGTTGATTTGGCTGGGGGAAGGGGGCCAGCGATGAAGATTGGAAACATTGGCCGGGGCCGAGACAGGCTGCCGGGGAGCCGCGCGGGGTATTGTCTGGGATCCATCAGACGCTCTGCTCGGCTCTGCTCGGGGCCCTCGCCTCGCCCGGAGCCGCAGCCCTGTACGCTTGATTCATGATTCGTGCTCGGCAAAGCAGCCTGCTATCTAAGCGTGGCGGCCGCAAAGGGTCCGCCCCGCACAACGGAATAAAAGTGGAAAAAGTGAGGGGGAGGGGGGGGGACATGTCTGATTGAAAATGTCCGTCGTGAGAAGAAGCCTCTTGCCGGGCAGCGCAGCGCACGCCCCGGACCGTCAGTAGGGATCGAACCCCAACCCGGCCCGGCGACAGTGCGCCTCGCCACGCCGCGGTAAACCCACGTGGTTTGTTTCTTCGTCTCCGGCGGGGTCCAGATGAAGATGACACGCATGCCATGTTAAATTAGTTCTGGACTCACGGCCGCTCTGCTGTATACGTCTGGGTCTTCCCGCTATGTCGTGACTCCTTCCCCCCTTCCTTTTGCGTGTAACGAGATTTCCTCGAAGGGGAAGCGGGTGTCGAGAGCTGCTAATATAGAGGGGGGGGGGGGGGGGGGGTGCTCTGGGACGACACGATATGGACCTGGGACCGAACAAGGTGGCGGATAACGCTGTTTGTCGCGCGTCATTTCATTCCGTCGCAGCGACAAGGCCTGAGGCTAGAAGCAGGGGCCGAGGGGGGGGGGGGGGGGGGGGGGGGGGGGGGGGGGGGCAGGGGCCGCGGGGAACGCGGTTAGCCCAGCTACAATATTTGCGACAGTCAAGCTCCGAGGGCTCCCCCCCCCCCCCCCCCAAAAAAAAAAAAAAACTGTGCACAGCGATCGTTATTGCGTGGGATTGTGACGTGGTTTGTTGTCACGTTTCACGCGAGGTTATTGCAATAGAGTGGCACTTTTATATTACTTTTGCAGCATTCTCACTTCAAATTTTCGCGATTGTTCTAGACTGTCAGCCAAGAGGTTTTTTTTTTTTTTTTTTTTTTGAGAAATCACCTCTACGGCGCAGTTCTCGGTCCGAGACGAGAGGCTAGGTGGTTGCTTCCGTGCAGTGCGGGGTACGCGGGCCCGGGGCCGGACAGACCCGGAGCCCGGCGGACCGGCCACAGGAGAGCGATAACCGGGAGAGGAGAGGAAGGGCGTGCCCCGGAGGGTGTCGGAGGGCTGGCGTTCCCGTGGACGTCGGCACGCCCTCCAGTGGGCTCCGGCCTGCCCTGGCCCTTGTCCTAGGCCCCTGCCCTAGCTCCTGCCATGGGCTTCTCGCCCCTACCCTGGCCCCTCCCATAGCCCCTGCCCTAGCCCCTGCCATGGGCTCCTGCCATGGGCTTCTCATGGGCCCTACCCTGGCCCCTCCCATAGCCCCTGCCCTAGCCCCTGCCATGGGCTTCTCGCCCCTACCCTGGCCCCTCCCATAGCCCCTGCCCTAGCCCCTGCCATGGGCTTCTCGCCCCTACCCTGGCCCCTCCCATAGCCCCTGCCCATGGGCTTCTCGCCCCTACCCTGGCCCCTCCCATAGCCCCTGCCCTTAGCCCCTGCCATGGGCTTCTCGCCCCTACCCTGGCCCCTCCCATAGCCCCTGCCCTTAGCCCCTGCCATGGGCTTCTCGCCCCTACCCTGGCCCCTGCCCTCTGGCCCTGCTTGCCCTGGCCTTGGCCACCACCAATATGCTGAGTGCGGTGAGGCCCCCGGACCCCAGCCCTCCGGAAACCGTATCCCCGTTCAAAAGGCGAGGTGCACCGCAATTATTTTTTTTTTTTTAAAGCGAGGGAGGAAAAGAAAGATTTTGGAGAAATCACAGAGATTAAGGAATGACTGGAAGGCCGAGCCGTGGCCCGTGGCTGAGTCGAGGCGAGCCGGCTCGGGAGGGAGGAGTGCGCCTGCGGATGCCACGATACCGTCCCGCAAGACACGGAGGCATGGCGTTGCCTACCTCCCAGGCGTCCAGCCGAGTGGAGCCAGCGGAGACCAGAGAAGATAGAGAGAGAGAGAGGGGGGGGGGGAGCAGTGCGACGGGAACACGGCGAAGAAAGAGGCACTGCTTCGGCAGGTAGAACCTTCTGAGGACGCTTACCCGCACATGTCGCCTCACACACACACACACACAAGCGGACACCAAGCAGTTTGTTGCTGATGCTGCTGCCGCTGTTGGTGGTGGAGTTGCGGAATCCTTGGACTTCCCCGAAAAAAGCCCCCCAGTGCCGGGCGGTGGCGGCAGGTTGGCGTGTGCTCTGGCCCTGCTGCCCTGCCCTTCTCCTGCCCGCCGGCGGTGGTGGCTCGCCTTGAAGCTCCCATATCCTTACTTTGTCGGAAATGGGGAAGATTGCCCGAGACGGCGAGAGAGGGAGAGGGAGAGAAATAAAGAGAGAGAGAGAGAGAGAGAGAGAGAAGAAGGAGGGTGCCTCCGGTCCCACATCAGTCCATCCTGTAGGGCAGACTCCACCGACGCCCTCACAGGGGCGCGAGGGTTGGGTGTGTGTATGTGATGTGTGTGCGCGCGTGTACACATGTACATACCGTAACCTAATCACGAATGTAAATTCACGACCCTCCCGTTGCGCTTTCTTCTGTGCGCGCGCGCGTGTGTGTGTGTGTGTGTGTGTGTGTGTGTGTGTGAGAGAGAGAGAGAGAGAGAGAGAGAGAGAGAGAGAGAGAGAGAGAGAGAGAGAGAGAGAGAGAGAGAGAGAGAGAGAGAGAGAGAGAGAGAGATGGGGGAGGGTTGAAGGAGAGGGTGCTAGGTGCTACCCGTTTCCCGTGTTTCTATTTCTTTCCAGGAAGCCTCAAGCGTGGCCTCAAGTCTGAGTCACATCGGCTCGCTCTTCTTTATCCGCACAACTTTTTTTTTTTTTTTTTTTTTTTGGAAATCCGCAAAGCCCTTTGGGCTAAGAAAAGAAAAGGACGAGACAAAATAACTCAACACCACAATGCCCACAAAGTTTTAAGAAAATGTCCTTTACTCTGCTGCACTACTTCCGGAGCGGTACGACCAGCGACTACCGGATTGACGTTATACTTGAAGGCCGAAAACGTTTTCCTCGTGCGAATGGAGGTCATACAGTGGCGAATACGTGTGTGTGTGTGTGTGTGTGTGTGTGTGTGTGTGTAAGGGGTGCGAAGGGGGAGGGGGCTTGTAAGTGCTCTCGAACCAATCCCATCCCACTTTTTCTTCCTGAGACGGCGGCGAGGCCCCATAGCCAGCAAAGTGTTGAGTGTATCTGTCCCCGGACGGAGCGGGAAAGTCCGTGGGAGAGCCTGCGGAGAGACTGCTGGAGAACCTGTTGGAAGGGCCCGCTGGAGAGATTGCTGGAAAGCACGCAAGAGATCCTGCGGTGAGCCTTGTGGGATAAACTGCTGGAGAGCTCGCTGGAGAGCCTGTTGGATAGCCTTCGGGAGAGCCCGTTGGAGATCCTGCTGGAGAGCCTGCTGGAGAGCCCGTTGGAGATCCTGCTGGAGATCCCGTTGGAGAGCCTGCTGGAGAGCCTGCTGGAGCCCGCTGGAGAGCCCGTTGGAGATCCCGTTGGAGAGCCTGCTGGAGATCCTGCTGGAGAGCCTGCTGGAGAGCCCGCTGGAGCAGCTCGGCCGGCCCAGCGCCGAGCGGGGCCGAGGCGGGAGGTATCCTTTCCCACTGTGGAGTGCACTCGCCCATTCCACGCCGACGAGACAAGACGCGGAGGCGGCCGGGAACCACGTTCGAGGCGAACCAGGGCGAACACGATCCCAGCGGGCTCCTTGCTCTGCGGGATCGTTGGAGGAGGATCCTGTGCCGGTGGAATCCATAGAACACAGACATGCCTACGCCGTCGAGGCCATCGCGCCATCGCCGCTGGAACCGCCAGGCAGCAGCAGCAGCTAGCAGCCGCTGGCGCTAGTACCCCGCGCCCACGAGACCCTGGGCCCGGCCGGTGCTGCTGCCATGGGGTGTCGTCGCGTCGACGCGGGGCCGCGAGAAGCGGTGCGGGGGTCGGGGGTGGGAAAAACGAAAAATAAAAAGGTTTGCGCAATTTTCTGAAGGGCTGACATAGCCCGGCATCGTTGGCTACGTTTCGTTTTCCCTCGGAACCGCCGACGATTACGTAACGGACAACAACACAATGCCCCCTGCCTGCCTTCTCCCCCCGCCTCACCTGGAAACCACCGCAGCCTCACGACACTGGCCCGGCGGCCGGCCAGACTCGCGGGTCTCAAAGTTTTTTTTCCCCCTTTCGGCGCTGCAGTTTTGTAACCACACCCCAGGGCCCACCCCCATCCCCACCCCAACCCTTGGGCCGCCCCCGGCCAGCAGCACCAAGCGCAAGCAAATGAATTTATTTCCCGCCCCCTTATTTTTGTCCCCCCCCCCCTTTGCCGCCGCTCGCCGCCCCTCCCCGCCCCCGGGGGCAGAGCCGGCAGCGCCGTCATTCCGTATTACATGGTCGAGAAAGAAAGATGTCCGCGATAATACGCAGGGCTATGCGCTGTGCCGTGAGCCGGAGGGGAGGGCAGAGGGGAGGGGGAGAGATTAGAACAAGAGCTAATAGTGCGGAATGATCAGTGGTGGGGCGTGAGGAGCAGGCGGGCGGTGCGACAGAGATGGATCGCCCAGCTCCCTCTATCAGCAGGAGTGAGCGAGACCGGAGCTACCTTTCTCCGATCCGGCCCAAGGTTATGATAGGCTGGCCCCCTGACCCGAGAGGGCGCGGAGGTCGGTGCACTGAAAAATGGTGGCGTTGTGGGTCAGGAAATTTCCCTGGGCTCAAATACTAGCTCTGCAGAGGGGGTTCCGGCGAACCCAAAGTTGTGCGTCCCATGGACTTACAATGGCGGGCGGGGAACAGACAGCAGACAGCAGTCGGCGCGGCGGCACCCGGCCGGGACGGGCCGAGACGGTGGCGATAGATGCGATGTGCACTCTGCGACTGCTTCCGCGTCTCGGCCAGGGCAAACGGTTTGTGTAATTGCTCGACAAAGTTGTTTGGTCGGATCGGAGATCGGATCCAATAATGGGAGGCACTGCTGTTGATTGGTCAATCCCGCGCCGGGCCTCCAGCCTTGATGTGCGTTCGCTCGCCGCGCAAAGACAAATGGCAAAGTCCGACCACGACCAGCTGCGCCTCCGGTTGTCTCTTTGAGAGGGGGAGCGAGCCGCTGTACTCTAATGACGCGCTAATTTCATGACGAAACCATGTCTGAATGTCGGTCCAAACACACTGCATCCGAAAAAGAAGAAAAAAAAAAGATTTTCCGTCAAAATCGTGAAGGGTGGAAGGCCATTTTTTTTTACGAAAATATTTTTGTGTTACGAATTTTGATTGCATGGGTATTGATTGCGGTTTGAAAACAGCCAGCTCCGTGGGCAGCTAACTCGCTCTCCCGCTCGCGACGCTCGCAGATACGCGCCCCGCTGATCGGAAAAGGATACTGGTCACCCCGTGCCCCCGCACGTTGTACTAAACTGGCTCCTAAATTCGGTCGTGTGGCTTATTTTTTTGGAGGTATTTTTTAAAATGTGCATTTAATGAAAGGAATGGTTTGAAATTGGGTTAAAAGCAACTTTTATTGTAATACGATGCAATATTACACACAACTCGCGGCCATCTGGTACTCAAATTGGTCAAACCAGTTATGTCATACAATACAGCTAGACCGATGGAGGACAAGAAAAGCGTAAAATTATATACATTTCATAAAAAAATTCTTGTTTCTCTACAGAAAACAACGCTACAAACAAATTTACATTACTGTCAATTTTATCACAATGTCTTCTAACAGCTAACAAGGAAGGTACCAAAGTTGACAAGAATTGTTTTGGCTATCATTCAAGGAGGGTTTTGGGATATTGGCCTGATAGTCTTAAGAGTCAGGTGCTCTGGAGCAAGCAGGGAGGGATATGAAATTCACTGATAGGATACTTAAAGCAAATAAATCATCTGGCAAGAAAGCTTCAAATTCAGAGCAAAGCAGACAAAAATTAGAGCTTGAGGAAAAAATGTCATTTCAACAAATTATAGAAAGTATATAATCCATAACTGAATAATATCAAATTGAATGACCAAGCTTGAATTAGTCGGATGGTTTTAAATCCCTCCCATGTGGTCACCAGACCTAAAAGTGGCTCGGCCACATACTAGTATCACAAAGGTCTGCCCAGTCTTAAAGAATGCTTACAAATACTGATGTCATGCAAAACCCTATTTTAACTTATTCTTACTCCCCAAGTCCTGAAGTAGTCCCTTGGCTTTCCTCGCGAGCTGTGTTTCGAAGTCGACCTCTACTGCATCAGCCTCTTCGACTGTATAAAATATAAATATCAGTGTTATTTTCCACAGACATCACGAGAGAGTGGATAGGAAAGATTAAAATATAAAATATTAGAATGTATTAAAATGTTTAGAGAAATTTCTGAAAGTGCAAACCACCAAATGCCAATTGCAATGAAGCAGATAAAGTCAAGAAGAAACATCCTTTTCTGAGGAGTGTAAAGTAATAACTGGACTTAGATATGAAACAATGTGAGATTAAATAAAAATGGTACTTCATATGCACAGCCTACATATTTTACAGTCTAAAAATGTGATAACTTGTGTCTTTTAAATGCATCATTCATAGAATGGCTAAAGCTAAATTAATAATCAAAACTTACATAATAGCAATTTCTCCTTCTCACACAACATCAGAATGTAATTTATCCACCTTAAAAACTGAACAACATTTTATTGTTTACGCAACATTTCCCACAGTATAAGACTAATATTCAGCTCACTTATCTGCTATCATTTCCGACAAAAGGGTGATGAGACCAGATGAGAATTAAGGGATGAGTTTTTTTAACAGCTTGAGTTACAGTAGTATTTGGGAATTACTAGAAAGCTAAACAGTTACAGTTACATTTGAAAAACCAATCCTATAACTCATCACATAAACCTCAAGATAAACTCATCAGGAAAAAATTGAAATGCTGACAACTTAATATATTTTTCAAAGACCATTAACATGCAAGAATGGGACCAGTAACTAGACAACCTAACATCAACCTCAACTGCCTCAATGAAGTTAAAGACAGGATATGAAGAAAAATGGAGTCCATATTCCCATTTTTATAGGCAATCTTTAAGATATAATTTCGGGCATCATACCAAGTGTGTCAAGGAACAGGCCCATGGGAGTTTTCTGGAACACATCTAGTCCTTCAATTTTATTCACAATTTTGTTCTTGATAGTTCTCATCCTCAGGGAAGCATGAATAAACGCCACTGAAAGGAAAGAAAAGACATGAAAGTAATTAGAATTTTTTCCAGTCTAACAAATAAGTTCTTATATCCTTGAGAAATGTTGTACCGAAAATTGGTAGAAGTGTTCCAAACACAAACACCACTATTCCGCCAATCATGTAGACAATAAAGTACCCTGCAGTGAGCATGATCAGAACACTGACAAGTGGATGTTCTTTTTTAAACCGATCAGCACCAGGCTTTGAATTGGTGAAATAAAAGAACACACCGAACGCCAGTACCATTGCTGTGATTCCACTCAGCATTTCAACAGGATGGATAACCCTAGAGAAAGCAGGAAAATGAAATGTTAGTAAATGTCAAAGGAACCCACTTTAAAACTGACCATCTAATACAGTATTTCAAAAAGTGCCTAGCCTGCTGTAGATACAATAGGTAGCTGAAAAAGCAGTAGACCACTCAAAGAAAATACTTACGCAACTAACAAGAAAATCATGATGGCCAGGAGAAAGTAATTTGTTTGGTAGTACAAAAAGTTGTTTGTAACACGATTTCCCCATTTTTCCAAGTCTGAAAAGTTTGGAAGCTGATACCTGGCAGAGTTCAACAAAAAGTCGTCCAGTGGTCTTAAAGGAGCCATTTTCACTTCACGCACCATTTTCGTTCCGATCGGTTTCAATTACTCTTTCTCGAGACAACAAGATTACTCTTTGTCGTCAGAAAACCGCCACATGCAACGTTTTTGAAATCTTTGGAGGGGGCCAGATGTTTCTTGTCTGTTATCAAATAACCTAAATGACTGGTGGAAAAAAAAAAGAAAAACAAAGGGGGTGGGGCACCTTGGGGTGGGGCTGGGGTGGGGCGTAGCGGGATGGGACAGTGCAGTGCGTTTGTTTGTAGAGAGTCGTGGCGGTTTTACTGTGAGAAATGATGAAATGTCTTTCTCTCAGACGTGTCACGGAGGGGAGTGTAAAAGAGGGAGAAGAATTTTAATGTGCCTTTAACACATTTAAATACTGATTCCTGTATGCGATATCTACTTTAATCAAATAACGAAAAACCCCTCCCGCTCTCTTCGAGAAGTGTGTGGGCAAACGCACTATACTACCCCCAGAGGAGTCGTTCGGGGGAATGTCAGCAGGCGCTTCACGTTCGTGCTTTTGTTTCTCAACCGGGTTCAGCGAATGTTTGTGTTGTGGAATTTTTGTATTTTGGTATTCTGTGATTGATTAGTCCGTCAATTTGCGGCAACCATGCCGTACGCAAATCAGCCGTCTGTCCACATTACAGATCTCACCGAAGAGAATGTCAAATTTGTGCTGGAGGATACTGATCTGAGGTATTACTCTTCTTAACCTTCAACTCGTTTTAGCTCATTTGTGTAACTGAACTTGACATGTTAAATTTTTCTTCGTTTCAGTGTTGCTAACAGTTTACGAAGAGTATTTATAGCTGAAACGCCCACTATGGCCATTGACTGGGTGCAACTGGAAGCAAACTCTACTGTACTAAGTGATGAGTTTCTCTCTCACAGAATCGGTTTGATACCTCTCACTTCTGATGATGTTGTTGACAGAATGCAAAACACACGTGTATGTATGAAATGTTGTTTTTTATGTTCTTGTTGGATTTTCTGCTAGATATTCTTTTAAATGATTGACTCAATGTTTATTACAGGATTGCAATTGCATTGACTTTTGCCCTGACTGCAGTGTTGAATTCACCCTGGATGTGAAGTGCAATGATGATCAAACGAGACATGTAACTACTGCTGATTTAGAATCTAATGATCCGCGAGTGCGACCAGTCACATCGCGGAACAGAGATGATGAAACCAGTGAATATGGTGAAACTGATGGTAAGTATCCAGTTTTGACACTCTGTTACTGGCTGTTGTTGTAGAAAGTCCACCTTTAAAAGTTTTCATTATCTTTTTATTCAGATATACTGATTGTGAAGCTGCGTAAAGGGCAGGAATTGAAACTAAGAGCATACGCTAAAAAGGGTTTTGGAAAGGAACATGCCAAATGGAACCCAACTGCTGGAGTTTGTTTTGAATATGACCCTGACAATTCAATGAGACACACTCTTTTCCCCAAACCAGACGAATGGCCTAAGAGTGAGCACTCAGAACTAGAAGAAGACCAGTGTAAGTCTTCACAGTTCTTGTCATCAAAGGGGTGTGCAAAATTAATGTGCATTTGTGTTCACTTCTTTACTTTCATATTTCAATTAATGCAATTGTAATTTTGTTGATTAAATTGGGATCTCTTTTCTTTTTCCATTGTTTAGATGAAGCACCATTCAATTGGGAAGCCAAGCCAAATAAGTACTACTTCAATGTGGAAAGTTGTGGATCTCTGAAACCTGAAAACATTGTTACAATGGGAGTTGCGGTGCTGAAAAACAAACTCTCCAATCTTCAAACACAATTAGCACATGAAGTCCATGAACCACTTGCTATCCAGTGATTCAGAGAATTGTTTTGATTTAACCAGATGCTGAAGATCTTGAAAGACTTTGATTTGCTATTGAGAACTTAAAGGTAATGTAATTACGAATATTGATGCAAATGCAAAATAAAAGAGTACAAATATTCTAAATGCATTCTTTACTTTTATTTATTCATTCATTAAATGCCAGTCTCTTATCATACTCATTGAATACCAACAGTAACACAACAACAACTATCTTGTTTAAAGAAGAGGAAAAAAATATGATTTTAAAAATAATTACAAAGGGGGCTGGATTATTGCCCCTTCAATTTGGGGTTGGATTATTGCCCCTAAAATTTGTTCTATCACAAATGTGTCACGCTCTTTTACTATCAGTAAGAACTCTGACTATGCTTCCAACTCCACCAACAGCATAGACTCTTTCATGCCACAGAAGTAGGTGTCCGCTGCTACCCTCTGAAGGAATTTCAAACCCCCGATATATGTATTTCATCAGTACATCAACAAGATCTCTGTCAAGTGCATTCACAGCTTCTTCTATCTGGGATCCTTTGATGAAAAGAAGCACTTTCAAAGTGAGGTTCAGAGCATTGTCCTGAAAAATACACAGTTCTGCTTGAAAATGCAAAATTAGAAATAGAGGTCTTCTCTAAACAAGACAAGTACTTTAATGAAATATGTGCTCATATTGGCTGTCTTTTTTACCTTGACTTGTGGATTTTTTGATGCCAAGGGAGCATTTCTTAGCACAGTTTTTAGTGCATCAATAGGTTTTCCTGTAAGATTCTGTTAAGAAAAATAATTGTTTTCCAACTAGAAAGAAACTATGAAGAACACATCTGTCTCGAGTTCAGGCTACTGATGGGGCAGGAAAATTAAATCGAATAGGTGAACAACCCTTCACTGCAACTAATGATTGTGTTATCAAACACAAGAAATGTAAATGAAACTCCAAATTATTTATCTTAAAATGCTTAGAAAGGATATTGATTCAGGAGGGCGGTCACTTCTGACTCATCCGGTCCCACTGGTGGTGACTGAAGTTCACCCTGATCTTCATCTCCGAAGTTATCCTCATTATACTGATCTACATCTATTTTACGAAAAGCAGAGCTTGAAGTGTTGATAGACATTTTTATCGAGATGTTCCTAACAAGATTCTTAGGTTGACACTTAAAAAAAGGTTAACAACACCCCTTTTGTGTCCTGCGCCCTCTATAAACAATGGGCAGACTATGTACGATAAAAGTCAAAGAAGTAAATTATTTTCCGTACTCTGTCTGCATTTAATTATATGGACAAATAAACGACTACAGGAGAAAATGAAAATACGAAAGTTCCAAAGAGTCCTGTTTCTCGAAATGAAATATATAGATACGACCAAAAAGATTTTGTGCGATTGACATTTTGACTTGCAGTGTGCCCTGGCGAGCTCAACCACCCAGCAGCATTTCCTGTTCCGTTCTTCACATCGCAAACATGGTGAGTGCGACATGACCTGAACGAAATTCGAATAATCCATTGGAATCGGAAAATACACCCAACATTTATCACTTGAATTATTGCAGTCCGATAGTTTTATGAGTATTCTGTCATCTGTAAGATTCTGACGGCGATTTTCTGACGTGATATTACATATCTCCTGCGTCCGGCGTTCTCCGTTAACACTATGGTCTGCCGTTGCGTGGCATTTGTTTAGCATAAGACTACTCTCATTTTTATTAATGTAGTTTAAATTATCGAACCTTTTCGTCTGATTTCTAGTAAAGTTTCTCTACCATAGCGGTTTTGCTAGTTTTGTTTCTTTAGTTATTGAAGGTTATAGTTTCATTAGCCTAACCTCTCTTTCGGCATTGATGTGTTTACCTCAACTTTCAAGCTATCTTGGTTGTAATTGAATTTCGATTTGGGAATTTTTAACCCGGAACTCAACCCAGACCCGCTAGGCTTCCTGATTATTTGTTCCTCTTAAGGGTAATTTAGTTGTGCTTGCAATCGTCTGTATCAACTCCAATTTGGTGTTCCAGGGCAAGGTAAAGTGCTCAGAACTTCGTCTCAAGGACAAGAAGGAGCTGACCAAGCAGCTCGAAGAGCTGAAATATGAGCTCAGCAATCTCAGGGTGGCGAAAGTCACCGGTGGTGCTGCTTCGAAGCTGTCAAAAATGTAAGTCACATGCTCAATTGATTGTTTCAGTGATCAGTTCATTTGTGACTACCTTGATTGTGTTCAAGTTCATAACTGCCCACTGCTGGTCCTTACCTATATATCTTTTAATGCATTCAGTGTCTTTAAATTATCCAGTTCTGTGTTCTGGTAAATTTGTGTATCGCAAGTGTTAATGTGGGAGCTTTCCCTTTGCGCCTGTTGTTGATTATTTGATCAGTATTTCTCTCTGCTGCGTGTCTCCTGTCCTGATTTTTTTTTGTTATTGCTCATGCTGCCTCTAATTTCAATTCTTTTCATTGCAGCCGTGTAGTGCGTAAGGCTATTGCCCGTGTGTACATTGTCATGCACCAAAAGCAGAAGGAGCACCTTAGAAGATTCTACAAGGTAAGCAAATCGAAGATGGTTTTTGTTTAAACTATGGTTAGCTGGTTACTAATGATTCTATAATTTTTCTTTGCAGAACAAGAAGTTCAAGCCTTTGGACCTGAGGCCCAAGAAAACCCGTGCCATCCGTCGGGCCCTGACCAAGAAGGAACTGAGCATCAAGACGGCTAAGGAATTGAGGAAGAGGACAATTTTCCCTCCTAGAATGTACGCGGTGAAGGCTTAAGTTCATACCAATAAATATCTAAAACTACAAAGTGTAAATTTAATAACCCTTTCCTATATTAATCTGGGAAAATCTTCAGATTGGAAATAAATGTGATTCAAAATTGATGACCTTACGATGGCTAATGTTGGTGCTGTGTTCAAAGTGCTCATTTTAAGTGACTCTTGGGTATTTTCACTGGATTTGAATTACTTGGCATCTACAACACACACTTGGTTGAATAGAGAATTTATTTACAATTACATTTGGCTCAGGTATGATCACTCATAGTACTCTAACAAATCTCAGCAAGCAATTTCACGTCACCTTTCCAGTTGGCAGTATATTTGAGCTAACTTCTCTATCCAACATGGGTCTAGTAGCTATCATGTAAACTGGATATAAACCTTGGGGAAATTTATCTTGACGCTTTTTCTTAACACACTGCAATCCAGCCTGGTTAATCAAGTCTAACAATTTGTCCAATGGTCTAGTAGCAGAAGAATCTGTAGTATCTACTTCCACCTGCCCACTACTTGTTGCATTTTCCTTCATTACTATTACTCCATTTTCCTTCAGCCCACATCTGTAATCAGAAGATACAAGTGGTAATTTGGTAGCTAACTATATGATGGTATAGAAAAATTAAAGATACAGAATCTAAGCACTTACATGCAACCACGAAGGAAGGCAATAAGATCATCATCTGTTAAATGGCCCAAAACCCACTGACACCAAATGACATCATACGTGGCAGGTTCTGGAGTAAAGTCTTGCAGACCTGAAAATTAAGTTATGGTCAAGTGAAAGATAATATAGTTGGAAGTCGATTTTAAGGACAACAAAAATACCTGAACAGAAAAATTTCCCCATATTTTTGTGGTTTGCCAAGGATGCACGAGCCTGTTCTACAAAAGCAGGATTCAGCTCAACCAGGTCAACTTTATCAAAGTGATTAAGGAGGAAGTCCTTGGTAATACGCCCAATACCAGCTCCACAGTCTAGTGCTCTGCCTTTGCCAGGAGGACCTTCAAGCTATAATAAAAATTTGTAGTCATCTATTTAAATGGGTAACATAAAACTATGGCAGGATCATTAACCAACCCTGAACAGATGCTTCAAAAATTGAGTTGAACCATTTATGTCAGCTCTTGAAATAAAACCATAGCCTCCAAGCATGCCATCAACTGTTGGTGGTATCTGAGACCAGTAGTTAGCAGCATCTGAATAAAACGATCTTTTCTCCTCTACACTAGAGTCGTTCTGATCCGCATGAGAATTTTGGTCTGCAGTTTCCATCTGTAATCATATTAAAGCATTATCTTGGTGTGAAACATCATACAACCTCATCATACAACCATACTCAGATTTACATATAAAACCTACCTTTTAAAGATCTTGCTTCTGCTGTCTATAAAAACATGTAATTCAATTTTATTGATTTGCAAGATTTAGGACACCTCTTTACGAGGTTATGAACAACAAAATAACGTCTACAGCACAGGGTGGTTTTGGGTCTGGGATCTCCTCAACTCCGTTGATGTCTAGAAAGAAACGGAGTGTAATGTTCGGTTCCAACATAGCGTCAATTTCTGAAAATCATAATAGAACCAAATTAGTGGCAAACCGCGCGAACCAGCGACAGCGGCACTCTGACGCTGTACCACGTACCAATTGGGTTAATCCAGTTGAAAGAGAGAAAAAATGCCTGTCAATTGGATAGCCTCAGTAGCCTGATTACGAGTGATTAACGTGTAATTAAAGATTAGTTGTTGTCACTGTGAAACGCATTTTTCTTCGAATTTCATAGCACCATTGTTAGATCGGTCTAGAGTCTACATTCAAGTCACCCCACATTGACATTGTTTTGTTTCCTGTCATTCATCGTCTGGGCGCGCTCTGTGGTGTGGGCAAGGAACTGCTAACGAAGAGCGCGCCAATTTCGGATGTTGTGACAAAAATATCGACACACAAAAAAAAATCAATCCGTCCTTTTTTGACAGGCCCTCACAATCTTGGAAGCATGGCAGAAATCCCGCGGACAGAAATACTTTTGCTCCGCGGGACCCATAGGTCTTCCAGTTCAAGAATGATAGGTTTTGACCTTAAAAAAAAAAAAAAAAGTGTTGTGGCGAATATCAACTTACTGACTCAGCATTTCATGCTCTATCCAAATTTTAAAGTTTCAGGAAAATCCCACGGCGGCAAATTTTTCTAGAGCTGCCACAAGTCAAAATTACTGAAAATTCGGCATTTGTACTTCGATTGGTAAAACGATACTACGATACTCGTTTTCTGGGCTTGTCCCGGGTTCAGAAAGGCATTTGGTGCATGTCTGACAATTTTGAAGCATTTACTATGAAATCAGGGAAGGTAGAGAGTGTTGTGCAGACCGACTCGCGGACGATTTGACTCATGCTGAACTGAGTCGGGACCAAAACATCACGTGACCACACAACGTTGTCAGGCTGCGCTAACGGTCATAAACTGGACAGAAACTATAAACTCTTAAATTTTCGCTTCATTCTCACTGGAAAATATTAAGTGCCATGTTTCCTAGACGATGCGCACGGAAACGGAGAAGATTATCACAACAGCCAAATCTTGATAATCGGGGTTACATCCATTTACGCATATCCTCTTCAGCTGCAATGTTGCCAGATATATTCGAAACAATTCATAACATGTCAAGTGCAATGTTGTGGTTGTGTTATTGTGCGTAACTTAACTCTTGTTACATTCATACACATGTGTCTCATGTGCTTAATGTTGACAGCATGCTAATCATTACATTTTGCATGAGCTTCTTATCGTCTACCTGGGCAAGGCGAATTTTTGTTGCACCAGTGGGACGTCACCCAGGCTTTGTTTTGGCTTTCTGACGTTTTCTATTTGCTTCTAATCCTTTCAACGCCAAAATGAGAAGTTCCGATGAATTAATGTGCTATGTCGTAAGGAAGAATTATATGGCAGCAAAAGTTAACAGAAGGGAACATCACCATAGTTTGAGGTTAGGGACTCTAGTATATGTGGAATATGCAATTAAAGATGAACTGGTGGCTGTTCGAATGGACAATAGTGAAAGACTCTATGGCCCCCTTGATGATCACTTGTGGGAGTGTCCCATGGCAAACATTGTGCCTTTCAACAACTCCTGGAAGCCATTCATTTTGGCAGTATCATCGCCAACAGAACGGGTTGAGCTTGTCCTGGATGAAGAGCTCTGTCAGAAGCTAGTATCCATTGATGTTGGCTTTCGGGTTTGTTTGTTGCCCAAGAAGTCGCCTACCGGTGCTTATAATCATGGATCTCAGCATATGAAAGAAGCAGTTGTGAAATACAGAGGACCTGTCCATCAGATGGGCTTCGGGACTTACTTTGGACTTGAAATATTGGTATAGTAGACCTTATTTTTAATTTATTTGCCATTTTTAAGATTTTTATTTTACATACTGGTACAATTTTCATTTATCTATCTATGATTGATCTACCTTTGAAAATCTTTGTGAATATGTGAATCCAAATCAATGACAAGTGTAGTGAATCTGCAGAATTAAATTTTATATGGTAGTGTTGTAGCTTTTTATTTGAAGCCTTGCTAGACAGCTGCCTTTGATTGGTATTTATTTTCTTGTCTATATTTTTATATTTGTTCATTTTAGTATATTTTAAATATCATGCATTTTGCCTCAAATATACCAGCACATACACCCTTTCCATCTCATGGTCACAGCGTTGTTTGTTTGTTTGTTCCATCCCAAATGCTCTTGCCGGTTATTTGTTGCATATTCTTTTCTATGCCCCCTAACTTTCAAGGCTTGTCACTCAAATCTTGTATAAATGCACAATTCTTGAAAAAATGCTAATGGTTCCTATTTCATATTGAAATTTTTTGTTTTAGGATCCAGATCCAAGTGATGCAGATACTTGTGATGGGTCTTATTCAGGCTCCTCACGATACTTCTCCTGTCCCCCCGGACGGGGTGTGTTTGTTGCTCTGAATAGACTTCGTCCCATCAACAATTCAGTCTCCCCTCCTCCAAATTCTTATATACTTAACAGAAGTCAAGCATACATTCAGGTATGTACTGGTTGTTTGACTAATTTTGTGAATGTGTGTGAATCAAAATATTTCTGTTAACCTGACTGATTTTTCTTTCCCCCCAAAACTTCAGTCTGCTGAAGGCCGTGATCCTTTTCGAACATGTGCAGTTCAAGAAGTGAGAGCAAAGTTTGAAAGTATGTCACATGGAATACAGCAGTCTCCACATATTGAGCATACAGAAAAATTAATAGGTAGTTTTCCATTTTAGAAGACCTCTTTGTTCATCTTGAAATTTTATGCTGTTATACATGAGTTTATTTTATTCCATTGCAAGACTTAAGTCCAAATAGAAGTCCCACTCAAATGGATGAGCTACCTTTGAAAGTCGGAGAACGGGTCGTGTGGTTCAGAGATTCTGGCCAAGAACATGGTGTTGTACGGTGGCTAGGTCAATTGGATCCAGAAAAGGATGATTTGCATGCAGGAGTGGAATTTGTAAGTGTTTAAAGTTTTGGTACTTTGTGTGCATTAAATATTCATCACTGTACTGAAAATATCCTGTATCTTCCCACTTGGCTGTTGAAATTAGGACAATCCTGTTGGAAAACCAAACAGTGGATCATATAAGAATAAAAAGTATTTTGCTTGTAAAAAAAACCATGGTGCTTTCTTGCCAGTGCTAGGATTAGTAAGAGCAGATGATTTGTATGATAATCCACCATCTCATGGTAAGGATGTTTTCTTTATTCATCGATTTTATGTTGATTTCACTTTTATCTTGAATTTTTGTAAGCCATTGTAGAAAAGTGTGCTCATTCTTGATAAAGTGTCCATGTAATCAATTTTCTTTTCCAGACTTGTTAAAGAAGAAAAAGAAAGCATTGACTTCTGCCACAGATGTATCAAAAAGCCTGTCTTCATTAGGTGTGGGGCCTTCAAGTACCACAAGTATTCTCAGGCCAGACCAGTTGTACGGATCACCTAAAAATAATGTACAAGATAGCACTTGGAATTCAATGCTTGATTCTACTGACAGTGCTGTAAATTTAAATGGGTCTCTATTGAGTCCAGTAGGTTCAGATCCACTCAAATCATACTTGAAAAATGAATCTGTACATGCCAAGGACCGTCAGGAATGCGTGTCAAAAGATTATGATGTGACCAGTCATGGAATTGGAAATGGAAATTCCAACTTTAAATCACTAGAAAAACTTAATTCTAAGGGTAAAGACTCTTTTAGTATATTAAATGACCTTGTGGATATCAGTGGAAGCAAATATAAGAACACAACTAGGCCAGCAAAATTAAATAATGGTGGAATTGATTGCTTGCGGTCAGAACATGAATGGGTGGGTAACAAATCTCAATCATGGGCTAGTAGAACTAAGCAAGATTTTGACTCCAGTCCAAGCTCTACTGACCGAGTTGCTAACTGCAAGGAACAGAATGTCATCCTTGTACATCATGATGGCAGTGGTATGTATGATGGTATCCACTAATGTAGACATGCTGGTCCTGTTTCACCATCTCTTAACAATATTGTTGTGCCCATCTATCTACTGTATTCTACCTCTACCCACCTGTCTGTACTCTCCTCACCCCACCTCCCCAACCTCTTTCTCACCCCCCTCCAACTAGAGTCTGCTGCCAAGCTAAAAATAGCACAACGGCAGTTAGGCCCCCGGTCGTGGCTTCCGCGCCGTGCCGGGCCGTGCTGGCAGCACAGGTCTGATCTATTTAGTGTGCACTTCCTCCTTCTGAGTTGCTCTAGTTTTTGTAAACCATATTTATGGTTTTGACATTGATTGTGTTGTGAATTTTCAAACCAAGTTTTCTGAAAATTATCTCTTACTTGAATTTGGGCCATTGGACATTTTGATCACGCTTTGGTGTGGGGAGAGCAGAAGAAATTAGCAATTTCCTAGATCTGATGTGGTATGGTTGATAATGGAGACTTCTCTAGATAATATTCCAATATTTGTGCTGACTCGTGATTGGTATCGTGATGAGGAGGAATATCAAGCGTGGCGTAGAGAATGTGAGGCAGAAGCAAAGTTAAAAAAACATAAAGAATCTTCTTATTCATCACTTCAGTCATCCTCCCAGCTATCATTGCAACAGTCACCATTAACGCATTCGCCTGTGTACCGCCAAAGTGGTGTGTGTCCGTACATTGTTAATACTATACCCAATATCCAATATTTTCAAAGTGTGCAAGTTAATACTTTAAATTGGCTTGACCCAATTTAAAAAAAATTGCTAGTGTATTTTGCTGAAAATTTTCCTTGTACATCCCACTATCTGCAATTATGGGTGTCATGGAAAATTAATTATTTCACACACAACAGTATTTTAATTCCGTATCACTTATTCTTTGACCTACTGTGGTTTTCAGATATTGATCCTGATAGCCTTCGTCGTCAGAGCCCTGATGACCCAATACTGGGTGGTGCAGATGGCTACTATGACACGCCCGAAGCACACGACTTTCAAGAATTACAAGATGTTCCAGAACCAGCTCACCAAACCGATTTGGGAGTGGGTTCTGTTGTAGAGGTAGCAGTTCATGGAGAGCCCATGTATGGAGTAATTCGCTGGATTGGATCAGTACCAGATGATAAGAAATCTCGGAGAGTAGCAGGAATTGAAATGGTACTTCAAGTGCTTGTGTATTTATTTATCTTATTGCAACTGCATTGCCCTAAAATAATTTCTTTTAATTTCAGGAAGAGGAACGAACTGGTTTCACTGACGGAACTTTTCATAACCATCGATTTTTTACTTGTAACCCCAAAAGGGCATTTTTTGTCAATATTAACCAATGCCAGAAGGATGGACGTTTTCAAGAACCTCCCCCAAGTGCAAGTGCTGATTCCAAGACCAAAAGTGAGCTCTTTGTGGGTTATTTGACCTTATCTTGTAAATACAAAATCTTTTGAACCAATTATTAATTCAGTGATGTGGCTTTCAACAGCTTTTGGCCAGGTAGATTGTCCTGTCATTCCTGGTATAGTGAGGCCAGTCGCTGTGAGTGGAGACTTGCAGGATAAATGTGGTAAATTTCACGGTATACAGGGACACCACAATTCTTGCTATCTTGATGCTACACTTTTCAGCATGTTTACTTTCACCAGGTAAATCTAAATTTTAATTTAAAAGGAAATGTTTGTGATTCATTTTGATGTGCTAACCTAAAACTCTTTAAACAGTGTGTTTGATAGCTTGTTGTATCGTCCACCAACTGATAAAGACTGTGTTCAGTATGAGGAGGTTCAGAGGGTGTTACGTGAAGAGATTGTAAACCCACTGCGTGCCAAGCTTTTTGTCCGGGCTGACAGGGTCATGAAACTGAGAACTCTTTTGGAAAATCATAGCTCTGTAACAGGTCTGACAAGTGAGGAAAAAGGTGAGTTGGGATATAAATATAAAGAGTCAATTTGGAAAATTGCCCCAATTTTCACACCTGGTTTTCTTATCCTTATCTTTTAGATCCTGAGGAATTTTTGAATTCTTTAGTTGCTCAGATCTTACGGGCTGAACCATACCTCAAACTGAGCTCAGGTCAGGAGGCGTATCATTATCAATTATTTGTTGAGAAAGATGAACAGCTAAAACTCCCATCTGTGCAGAAACTCTTTGAGCAGAGCTTCTTTGCTAGTGATATTAAACTAAAAGAGGTAGGTAGTATGTTGTTGAAATCTGGTCTGGTTTTATAACCCCATCTGTGTTTCTAAAACTTGTTATCCTTTGTAGGTCCCATCTTGCTTGATCATTCAGATGCCCAGGTTTGGAAAGTCTTTCAAAATGTATCCTCGGATATTACCATCTCAAGTTCTTGATGTCACTGATGTAATTGAAGACTGTGAGTATTTGGGTTTTCTATACTCTTTTCCTGATGTCCACATACATGCGCATTAACTGTTTGAATAATTACATATTTCAGCTCCACGGCAATGCACAGTGTGTGGGAAACTTGCAGAATTTGAATGTAAAGATTGCATGGATTATTTTGATGTAGGATTGGACAGTATAGCATATTGTGACATCTGCCTCAGAACCGTAAGTGTCCACATCTCTTTTTTTTTTTCTTTTTTAAATACATAATGTATTATACTTTGGGAAATGTATTTATGGAATTATTACTGTGTAGGCCCATAGTCATCAGCGGCGCACTAACCATGTTTGGAGACCTCTGAGTGTTCCACTAGACTTCAAATCTCTTCAAGATGCTTGTTCCACAATCCCTCGTCTTTATATGGAACTTTTTGCTGTTGTTTGTATTGAAACATCTCATTATGTTGCCTTTGTCAAATGTGGCAGTGGATTGGATGCACCTTGGTGCTTCTTTGACTCAATGGCAGATCGCAAAGGTAAATTTTGTGTCACAAATTATGTTTTAGCATATACAGAAATGTGTTAATTACTTTGGTCATATTTTTTTCCCATTAGGTGAACAGAATGGGTACAACATTCCTGAAATGGTGCCATGTCCAGATCTACCTTATTGGCTATCTGATAAAGGCGCTCAATCCCTTATGGATGTTCGAGACAATCGGCAGCTGCCAGAACATGCTAAACGATTATTGTGTGATGCATACATGTGTATGTATCAGAGCTCAGATGTAATGATGTACAGATAAGAAGACTAACCTACCGTGAGCTTGAGATATATGTTAGTAAACAAAATAGTTTATTCTAGTTAAAGGTGGAAAGTTTGGACCTCTTGATAAATGTGAGCTGTGACTTTTGGTGTAAATGATGCTTTCTAATATATTTCCTTTTACATGTGATAATAATATAACTCGACTTTCAGAGATTTTAGGAAGAATGTGATTAAAAAGAATTCTGAGTCACTTGTGACTGCAGAAGGTTACTCATTTTCATTTCAAAAGCTTATCTTTAAGCGTGTTAAAAATTTTATGAAAGTATGTTTTAAGCCAGAGAATTTTATTTATTTACTGTTGTACTGTTATCAGTTTTAGAGAAAACTCATTTTTCTTTGATAAAGTGTCTGATACATGATTTCTTCAAGAAGTGTGTTTAAAGGTTGTGTGAAGTGTAGAACATACTGCATTGCATTGTTCATGAGTAAGCATGAGTTCCTCATCTTGTATGGGTGTGTATGCGTCACTGAAAGTGCAACCTTGTTTTCTGTTCCTAACCTGTGTGGAAAAGGAATAGTGTGTTGTGTAATTCATATGACTTTGTTGAATTTGAGAATTTTACCTGTGACATGTAAGTTGTTGTAGAAAGTTACCTAAGTTTTCCCCCAAAAATATTCAGTTTATATAGTAACAGTATTCGAATTAAAGAAGAAAAAAAAGGTTTTGCACTGTTATGTTCTATTCTTGTTTAAAATGGAGGCAACAGGGATGAGATAAGTCTGCTAGTTATTACTGCACTCTTTTGTTTTGTTATTTTTTTTTCCTTTTCTGTTTTAAATCATGTAAAATTTAGAGCATTTTTTCTCAGATCAGCCAAGTTCGGTTTATTTTAACAAACAAAATTCAAAAAGTTATGCTGGAATGATAGTTCTGATGTTGGGTTCTCTTCTGCTTTGTGACAGTCTATCAAAGTACACGGTTTGAATCAGTAAAACTCAATTCAGTGCCTCTATATGTAATTTCATGGTTGGTAATTTATGAAGATTTTTTTTTTCTGCCTTGTTATTGTGTAGTGTGTGAAGCACTAAGTGGTTGTTTCCTCTTGATCTCTTTTTGTCCTATGAATTTCATTTTGGGCTGGTAGTTGTGTACTTATTGTAGACAACAGTGTGTCAGTGTTATTTTATTGGCAATTTCATTAATGAGGCGTATCTAAATGTAGCTTATGAGGTTACATTGACATTGTTTGGGTCATTTATCCTGGGTTATTCCAACTGCTGTGCAGTTGTTTTCAGCCATCTTCCACACTACCAAACAAGTATTTATTGGTATTTATTAGATGCTTCTCTACACATGTTCAATACATTTTCCTGTTTGACTGCATCCTCGTATTTATTCCTTGGTTGTAATTCTTCTGTTCCGAAGAGATACATTAATTTGTTGCTAATAAAGTCATGGGTTTATAATTGACCAGTGTCTAAGTTACTTCATAAACTACCTTACCTACCTAATACATCTAAGAAAACATTCCCATATAATTACCTTAAGTTTGGTAAGCCCAGACTCAGGCCCGCGCACACTGGATATCAATTGCCATTATGTGGCACCATGAGTGTCATGAGGCACCAATTTCATAACAAAACCATGTCTAAGGGTCGGTCCAAACACACAGCGCCCCCCCCCCCCAAAAAAAAAAAAATGGCTAAATTCCGAAAAATGGCAAGGCTACCTTACCAGTTTTTAGCCGAATTTTTTTTGTGTCTCGGATTTTGATCAAATTGATTTGGCCGATATGGGAGGTCTAAAAAAGTACAGGAGCACCCTCAGTTGCTCAGAATCGACTGCAGTTTTGTCGTGTGAAGCGTTCGACATGAGGTGTAGTTATGTCTGCCTACCTTCTGGGAGTAGACATGTTTCTCGGCTTTCCCTGGGTCATGAGTGTCATGAGACACCAATTTCACGACGAAACTATGTCTAAGGGGCGGTCCAAACACACTGCACCCGCCGAAAAAAAAAGTTCTTTTGTTTCGTCAAAATTGTGAGCCTTACCATTTTTTAGTCGAAAATATTTTTGTGTTCCTGATTTTGATTAAATTTATATAGGTCGATTGGGGAGGTCCAAAAAGGACAGGAGCACCCTCAGCTGCCCTTGTATTTGGTGTTCTGCCCTGTAAGACGACAGTGGCTAGAGTACCGAAAGCCCACTGCGGTCACCATCGTGGCCCAGTAGCTGCATGCACTTATAATGTTTGAAACCATAAACTGCGGTTTGGAAATAGCCAGCTCCGTGGCCAGCTTTTTACTCGCACGCACGCTCGCGACGCTCGCAGATACGCGCGTTGCTAACTTCACAGACCCGCCGGGATGTCCGGCTCTGTGCCGGGTAGCGGGTTCTAGAGCAGTGTCCCGGGGCCAACTATCAGCCGTAAAGCAACGGTTCCCGTAAGATAGCCGAAGTTGTAGGCAGGGGGGTCCTGGCGGAAGCCGGGGCGACATAGGTTTTGTCACCTACGGTCAACCGACCATCCCCATCATTTTTGAAACCATAAATTACAGTTTAAAAATAACCATCTCCGCGGCCAGCTCGCACGCTCGCTCGCAGAAACACGCGTTGCTAACATCAACATGTACAGACCCCAAATTCGGTCCAGATAAAAGCCGTGCTGCTCACAGCCCGACCCCGCGCGGTGTGGCCAGGCGTGGCGCCAGCCGGACCCGGGTGCCACCAATGATCCGAAGCGCCATGTCGAACGTGAGGGGGAAGCTGCTGGGATCCACGAGGCCGTCGTCAGCGCGCTCCACGCGGAACGCCCTGAGCAGCGTGGCGAGCACCGTCTTCATCTGCATCATGCCGTACCGCTGGCCGAGGCAGCCCCGGGGCCCGCCGCTGAAGGGCAGGAAGCTGAAGGGGTGCATGGCGTCGGCCCGCTCGCCAGCGAAGCGGCCGGGGTCGAAGCGCAGCGGCTCTGGGTGGTGGCGGGGGTCGCGGTGCGCGGCCAGAATGTGCACCAGCAGGATGGACCCCGCCGGCACCACCTTGCCGTTGATCTCCGAGTCCTCCGTCACCTCGCGGGCCACGAAGGGGATGGTGGGTAGCAGCCGCAGCGTCTCCTTGATGACGCACTCCAAGTACGGCAGCCTGAAGACGAAAGTTGAGGCATGTCAACAAACCACAAACTCCGGGAAGCGCCCGAAACGCCAGGGTAGGCAGCCCCGCCATGCGTTCGAGTATTGTGGGCGGCCTACCCTGGCATCGCCTGGCATCGCCTGGCATCGCGGGCGCCACAAAGTCTCATCCGTCGCTCACCTGCTGAGGTCGCCCTTGACCACGCTGCGGCGGCTGTCCCCGAACACGTCCCGCAGCTCGGCGGCGACGCGGTCCTGTACGTTGTCCCGAACGGACAGCATCTTGAGGACGAAGCCCAGGGTCGTGGCTGTGATCTCGGTGGACGTGGCGAACAGCGTCTTGCTCTCGTCCAGTATCTCGGCGTCCGAAAACGGCGCGGACGATGCTGCCTCTGCGTCCAGAACGATATCGATGAACGTCTTGCGTTCGGGGCGGGGTGCCGGGTGCTGCTGCTGCCGGGACCGGCGCCGGCGCGCCAACAAGCCCCCCATGAAGTCGGAGGCGAGCTGCGCGTACTGGTGCATCCGCCGGCCGCTGGGCGTGAGGCCGAAGACGACGGCCGGCCACAGCCAGGGCCGGAAGCTCCTCGAGTTGATGGCCCGCAGCATGGGCTCGATGCCGGTGGTGATGGCCTCCATGGCCTCCGCGCTGTGGGCGCTCAGCTCCGAGGACAGCCCGGCCCGCACCGCGCAGCGCGCCGTCATCCTGCGCATGCACTTGACCACGTCGTCGAGCTCGCCGGCGGCCAGGGTGGCCACCAGGGCCTCGGCCTCCGCACTGAAGACCTCGACGAAGCGGTCCAGGACGTCTTTGTGGAAGGCGGGCTGCAGCCAGGCGCGGTGCGTCCGCCACTGCTCGCCGCTGGACACCGTCAGTCCGTTGCCGACGAGCATCTTGAGGAAGCCGTAGTACAACCAGGGCTTGTTGGCGAACCGCTTGTCGTTGAGCACGCGGCCGATGTCGTCCGGGTCGGTGACGAACACGAGCAGCTGGTTGGCCAGGGCCATCCGGGAGATGTCGCCCCGGCGCTCGCCCCACATGGCCTGCAGGGCGACCAGCTTGCCGTCCTCCGTCACGTTGGCCATGTCCAGCAGGTTGCCCAGCAGCGGCAGCGACGGCGGCCCCGGGATGGCCAGCTCCATGGCGCGGAAGCGGAGGTAGCTGCGCAGCGCGCGCGTCACCAACAGCACCACCAGCAGCGACAGCGCCGCCGCCGCCAACGCCACCACCGGCGTCATGGCGTTGAGGTGTGTGAGCGTGCTGGAGTCACCGCCGTCGCACACATCCTACGTCAACAACTGAGAGACGCTGACTGGCGTATGGAGCGCACAGCCAGCCCAGGTTAGCGTCAGCCTCCCTTCTGGGACGAGGACCTCACTTGGCCCCCTCCCGCCCCTCCCCGGCAGCAAGTCCGCCGAGTGACGTAGTGGGACTTACCCGGCACGTCTTTGGCCAGTGCGCCGAAGAAGCGGACACACACACACACACACACACACACACACACACACACACACACACACACACACAAACTCTGGAAGCAAAGGGGTAGAGGGGGCGGGAAGGGGAAGGTGTATCGACGACTTTCGGTTTTTATACCGCGGAGTGCCGAAGTGAGTGTCCAGAAACCATGTGACATTTTCAGGTCTCACTTTATCCTGGCCAGTGGGGCGGTGCTGGGAGCAAACTGTGACTGGGAACGGTCCCCTCAACTCCGGGCCGGGCCTCGTGGGTTCGAGTCCCACAGAGGCGCTTCCCGACGCACCTGCTTCCCTGGGGTGGCTATTTCAATCGTATTTTCTATGTCAAGGGATCCGACATTGCACTCCAAGAAAAAAAAATGTTTTTACAATAAAGCTCCGGTTTTCAAAATCCGTTTTATTCAAAAATTCCTCATCCAACCACTCACTTGACTCAGGAGCACACATTGTGCGAAGAAAATCTCTGAACGGATAACAGATTCGCATCATGGCCAGCTACTCCCTCGCAGTGGGCATGGGCACACTCATGTAACTGAGCACTGAACATCACAGATAGTTCGCTCGACCCGCCTCGGCCGATTTAATCACATAATTTTC
This sequence comes from Odontothrips loti, assembly GCA_038380765.1. Taxonomy (NCBI): domain Eukaryota; kingdom Metazoa; phylum Arthropoda; class Insecta; order Thysanoptera; family Thripidae; genus Odontothrips; species Odontothrips loti. Next base: position 12,460,590 of record CM076255.1, read on the forward strand.
CCCAATAAATAAGTCCCTCGTATAAATAACGAACAAAAATCCTTCATTTCTTCTTCAGCGCCGCCTCCTCTTCGGCGAAGTAGTCTCGGAGCGAGTCCAGTCGCTTCATCGTTCGATCTGTAATACAAAAAAAAAAAACACCAATAAAATTGAAGAAACGTCATAATTGCGCAATCTTTTTGTAGCAAAGAACCGAACCGTGTAGCTCTTTCCGCGAAGGTAGGGTGCCGCCGTAGTCGCTGGGGAGGCACTCCTTAGGAATTAATTTGTGTAGTTCGGTGTAGTCGTCACCCTCCAGCATTTTCGTCTGTAAGTAAAACTCACGTTACTTGAATTTCATCCCGGACGGGTTCTCGCCTCACTCGCTCACAGCAGGCACGGACCACGGACTGGCCGACGGGGCCCCGTAAACACCTGAGAGGCCCCGAGGGGTGCCCGGCGCCCCCTGGAGGCCTGTAGACTCTCAAAAATGAATGCTTGAACTAACGCGAAATGCACGTTAAACGTGGATTCTTGACAGAGTTTCTTAAATCAAAGTACATGATGCTTGTTGCTAGCGTATGAAGCTTTGTTCCAAGGAATATTAAGCTTGTTCCAATCATAACGAAGCTTGGCGCCAGTGTGGCTATACTTGAGTCAAGCATAACATTCTTAAATCTTGCATCCCCTTTGAGCCCAGTGTGCTCCGTGGGCCCCTGACCCCCCAGTCCGTGCCTGGCCTACGCACCCACCTCGTCCAGCCGCGTCCTGTCGGCGACCGTCCTCAGGACCTTCATGACAGTGGAGATGAAGGCGGGAGTGTGCAGCAGGATGACGCCGTTCAGCTTGAGCGGCAGCCCGCTCTGCCAGAAGCAGGACAAACAGTGCATGTTTTACTTGAACGGAGATGAACTCTTGGCGTGCGGGTGGTCACTTCACTCAGCGCCCAGTGGGTAGGCAGCCCATCCAGCACCCGTGGCGCTGCAGGGACGGGACGGGACGGGATGAGCCGGGCGGTTCCGCTCCGCTGCCTTCATTCAATAATTCCTCAGAGCCGTTCACGTGGCGAATATAAAAAGCCTGAATGATGATATGATGACCCTTGGGATGTCACTCAAAAGTACCGAAATAGCTCAGCATAGTAATTATACCGTTGGGAACAGCAGTAATCAGTAAAGGTGCGGCGATCGAAACAAAATGAAGAAGGAATAAAACCGCTCCGTGAACTGGCTGTACAAAATAGTTTTATGTGATTTTGATTTAAAATTTGTTCTGGCTGGTAATCTGGAAATTTCCTTTGCACGCTAGGAGACAACAACTGCGTACCTGTAAGTAGGAGAAGAGCTTGCGCTGCAGGAAGAAGCCGAACTTCCAGAAGTGGCTGAGCCGGCCCCCGCTTAGGTCGTACACGATGGACACGCCGGGCAGAGTGGGCTCCGCCAGCAGGAGGGCGTCCATCATCATGAGGAACAGCTTCTGGTGGTCCGCGAACTCGTACTTGGCGGGGTCCGAGACCTTGAGGCCGTTGATGAGGATGCGGCTGCCGTCGGGTGCGAGCCGCGGCACCACCACGAAGTCCCTGATCCCATCCAAACATTTAATTATTTTTTTCAATATTTTTTTTTGCAAGTCAAATATCATTTTAATTATTATTTTTTGTTTCTGCGCCGAGGAACATTTTTATACTGTGTGCCAAACATCGTTTTCAAGATTCATAAATGCACATCCGGTGCATGGCCACGTGATTGTCCTGGAATCATGTCAAGAGCGCGCTCACCGCCAAACGTGTGTAAACGGTTCGCGGGTTCGCCGCCGAGTGTCAAGGTCACGATCGCCTCGCTGTCCTCCACAGCACCGTTAGCCGTTAGCGCGGTGATAGTGCACTTCTCACTTACATTCCAGGATGACTTCGTCATCAAAGACGAATATACCGATTTTCTGTTCAGCAATTATTTTAAAGCAAGGTATAACAAAGACGTCCCTTCGAAGCACGCGCTCAACCACTTATCATCCGGCCAGGATTCCGTTTTTTTAAGTCTTTTTAATCGAGGCAGAGATTCGAGCAAGTGTTGTGGGCACTCATGTGTTGCTGTCCACGTGTAATCAGTGCGAGAGAGCGAGGGGAGGGGGAGTTCGCGTACCGAAGAACACAACATTTCTAGTGAATTCAGAGTTGTTTTACTGTGAATTTCTTTGCCAAATCCAATCAGAATCAACGGAAAGACAAAGGCGGCGCAAATTAAAAGCTTTACAAGGCTGCAACAGAGCTGACGGGTTTCCTATCGCGCGGGAAATACGGCGGCAAATCGCGCGTTTCGGTTCCCCGAACATCTGCCATTACTGCGCGCCTGCGAAGGAGAACGCAATCGAGGGCTGGATGGATATGGGAAGCGTGACTCTGAAGCTCAGTCTCAATTCAACACGTGTGAAGTGAAGTGTCGTGCGCGCCCACTGCCGAGAGCGCGCGACAAGGATGGCCTGTGTGTGCGTCCGCCGGTCCGCCGGGAGAGGAACAGAGACAGAGGAGTACGGAGTGTGTGTGTTCGTAACGCAGTCGCCACTGTGCGCGTGCGCGCGCTGTTTTTTTTTTTTTTTTTTTTTTTTTTTTGGGGGGGGGGGGGGTATGAGAAATGTTGTTTCGTTTTCCCTTTCGCCTAACAACGGGCGGTTGCCCGTGTGAGTTTTGCATTTTTCCTCCCTTGTCGATCTCGCCCCCGCCCCCCGCCCCCCGCCTGAACTCACAAGACATCGGCCGCGGCGCGGAGCCCCTTCAGCCGGACGTCCCTGCCCAGGAACAGGGGAGGCTCGGCGACCCTCAGCTTGTAGTGGAAGCCGATGCACTGCTCGGCCGTGAGCACGTCGTAGTCGCAGCTGTGCAGGAACTTGACCAGGTCGCCGTCTGAGGGTGAAAACACGATGACAACGACGCTTGCAACACGGATGAAAGATATTAGTAGTCGCGACTAATGTTTTGGTTGATTTCTATTCAACCAGTAAATTCTGGCTCTGAGAACTAGCTGCTCTAACAAATAGGTTCGGCGCAGGAGCAAAAAGCAGGGAAAAATTTAGTTTAGTGCCCGCAACGTATCTCTTCGTTTGGTGCAGCTAAAATGCAGTTCCTCCGACCAAATTTCAGTTATCAGGTAACCCGAAAATTACTGCTTGTCTGGAAATCACCCCAAAAATTAGTTGCGACCACTTTTCATTTTTCTCTGCGAAGGAGCTCTGAAAGGTGATCTGGCATGGTTGCGAACGGTGCGCATGCTGCGAGGGGCGAATCTCTCGCGTAATCATGTGTACAAAAGTATAGAAATTTCGAAAAACAAATTGAAAAAAAAAATTGGGAATTTAAAGTTGGATTTGGACTTCATGACGAAAAATAGCACCTACGTAGGCTGAAATAGCCAGAACAGCAATAAAATTCTAAAATTAACGAAAACCACAGGATGTAATCCAACGAAATCCTGAAATCCGTGTACATTGTTAAAATGAGTGGTTGCCCCCTCGGCATGCTGCATAACTTTTCATCCCCACTGCACGAATCACCACACAGTTTATAGTCCTCGCCGGGTCCTCAGGGTCCGTTTTCACCCACCGCGGACTGGCGGCAGGCTGCGCTGCCGGTCCATCCAGGCCCTCAGCTCGTCCAGGTCCTCCTGCTTGAGGCGCCCGTTCGTCCGCAGCTCCTTGTCCAGGTCGAACGAGTCCCGCTCCCAGGCCGGGAGGTCCCAGTCGTCGCTGTCGCCCATCTCGCGGGACCCTGCAGGTGCACTGGCTGGTGGTCAGGACCTACCGGGACCGGGACCCGCTGGCAGATAAACGGTATCATCACGGCGAAGGACCCCGAAGGACCCCCGGCAGGCGCATGGCCAACGTCTTCAAGAGGCACGCTCAGATAGCAGACGCACACTGCCAGAAGGGAAACCCTAACGTCAATATTACTCCGACGACGAAAACAGCGGGGCTAATCGCGATGTGTGCGATCATTCTAGTAGTACAGTAGGGAGTGTGTGTATCACTGGGCTCCAGTGGCACTGGAGGAGCGGTTATAGTTGTTTGTGTGGTTCTTATGGAAAAGTTTTCGCTCAGCACAGATGTATCGTCCGAATTTTCCAGCAGCCACACCGCCGGTCATGTCTAATGAAACATTTTGAATGAGAATAATGGGAGGGGGACGTGCGGAGAAGAGAAGTGAACGTGCGTGAACTCGTTCCCGACAAAATAAAAATCCATCAAACATAGACGTGTCAAACAAACAAAAAATAACAACAGCGATATGATTTAAATATAGAAACAGCCTTGTGCGGCGACGACCGACAAAAGAAAAGAAATGGACGCATTTCGCGGTCAGTCGGGCCCGAATGATCTGCAAAGGGCCGGTATCGCCGTCTCTCTCGGTGCCTTTCCCTGTCGTGCTCTCTCTCTCTCTCTCTCTCTCTCTCTCTCTCTCTCTCTCTCTCTCTCTCTCTCTCTCTCTCTCTCTCTCTCTCTCTTCCTATAATATCCGGACCCTCCGGACTCGTCCGGTCAGGTTACCGGTTACCCGTACTGGATGGTCCAGTCTCTCGGATAGTAGAGTACACTCCTCGAGGCATGCCGTGCGAGCCGCGTGCGCAGTGCGTGCCGTGCCGCGTGTCCCGGCCGTGCCAAACATTCCGCTCTCTCTCTCTCTCTCTCTCTCTCTCTCTCTCTCTCTCTCTCTCTCTCTCTCTCTCTCTCTCTCTCTCTCTCTCTCTTGTTTACTGTTTACTATGTTCTAGAGAGGAGTATGACCACATGCCAGATCATGCTCGGTTGTCTTCTTTCTTTTCCATCGTTATTCATCTGGAGATATTACTTGAGTCAGACTTACGAAACTTTTGTGCAACTCGAAAATGTTAATGTTTTAAACAACTTAGGGCAGTAGTGCATGATGGCAGTGAGGAAAAAAAATATAAATGATGAAATTATATCGATTTGATAAAACTCAGCTCTTCCGCAACTCCCCCAAGGGACAAGCCTGAGATTAGAAGAAAAAACCGCGACCAACAAAATCTTATCTCCAATCGATAGAGGTGGTGTAAGAGGAACTCTTCTGCTTGTAGTGGTGCACCTGCACGGCACGGCACGCCGCCACGGGCCCGGTGATTATATGTGATTCACAGTAGCTGCGACAGTAGCGGTAGCGGAGTGCCGTCTCTCTCTCTCTCTGTCTCTCTGTCTCTCTGTCTCTGTCTCTGTCTCTCTCTCTCCCCCCCCCCCCCCCCCCACGAACTCTGCCTCCTCGTGCCACTCGTAAAGTTGCCTGGTATGACAGGGGGGAACCCCCTTTCGGACGCTAGCCGAGTTCGTACTTTAAAGTTCTGTGCCTTCGCAGGCCCGCGGCCGGAGATACTCTCTGCTGCGGTTCCCCTCTCTTATTTCCGGTAGGGATCCCCTAGGAATCGCGCCGATTTCCTAGGGACTTCCTAGGAACGTAGACCGAGGTGACCAGTTCCAAGGGAGTCCCTAGGAATCTGTACCCAACTCCTAGGGACTTCCTAGGTTTGGGTCAAGTTGTCTCGGTTTTGACAAAATCCCCTAGGATTCCTAGGCGATGTTTTTACCGTGAACGGCGGGGCGGGGAGGCAGCGGTTTGAGCCCGCCTCCGGTCCCTGTCTCCGCTGCCAAACCACTCTGTCAGTGCTACTAAGCCGTGGAATGTATTCGGTACACGGGGAAAAAAAGATCTTCTCCGCTGCGAGAGCCGCGGGTTCGAATACCGACAGTGTCAGGGCTGATTTCCCGGAAATGCGCGGGCGGATCGTCTCTGTTGCTGCTGCCGTAAATGTGTGTGGTGATGACGGATCTCTTTTTATTACATACGCATAAGTAATTGTTTCTTACCGTCTTGCGCGCGCGCCGCCGCCACTATTCCCACGTCGAAGTTGCAAAACAGAACGCTGTTGTGCAAATGACGCAGACTCCACCGCAAAGAGCGCAGCCGATATGATAAAAGAGTCGTCGCGTCTGGTTTGTCGGAAAATCCTGGCCGGGATAAGATCCGCCTGCATCTCTCACGGCGCACGCCCGGCGCACGCCTCACACATGACGTCACCGAAGAGAAACATCCTAACGACCAAATAACAATACGCCAAATAGCCGGCCGGCAGATGACGTCCGAAGAGCAAGATCAAATATTGATCAGACTCGGACGAGCACGGCGGGAGGAAACTTCTTTATAGAGGAAACCTACCGACCTTCCTACGAGTCCGAAGGTCCCTCCCTACCTGGATGGGTTTAAAATATACCTCCCTCCCCTACACACACAATTTTGGGATTTGTCATACCCAGGTAGGGAACATTAAAAATCGAAACAATGGCAAGAGGGTCCTTACCGGAGAGTCGGGTAGCTGGACGACCCCCCCCCCCCCCCCCCCCCCCCCATGCATCCTCTACACCTGTTCCCGCCGTGCAACACGCTGCTTTTGTTTACAAACTTATGCTGATCGGATTCCCCCCCCCCCCCCCGCCCTCCTGCCTCTCCTCTCCTCTCCGCCCGTCTCGCCGGGTGAGTTTCCTCTCCGTCGCCTCCCGCCAGCGCCCGCCAGCCGGACGCTTAATGGCGTCTTAAGCGGTGGAGGGGGTGCTAGAACGCAAAAAGAAAAAAAAATCATAAAATAATCAGACGCGTTATTTTGTGAGAGAAGTTCAGAAGTTGAAGTGCACAGCTTTTGAATAAATCTCAAGGTGTTGACAATGAACTGTAGCTCCACAACACTGCGACTCAAGAAATGTATCGTCTTTTTTCCCCTTTTTTTTCAGTTATGCAGGATAGCGGCTCGACAGTTTTTTACAAATTTTGAGGACTCTACTTTTGTACTGGTAGCAGATTAGCTCGGGTTCTCCCCACGGAACGGCTACTGCTTTTTTCAGCCTGACCGGATGACCGCCACAGGATGAACCCAGTGGTTCCCTCGTCCGGCATAATCCGGGGAAAGGCGTGCCGAGTCCGCGGTAAATACCGAACATGGATCTTCGGGCTCGTCTTGACGCAAAAAACCTACGCAATCCTAATACCGGCACGTGGAAACAAAAAACATGCGCAAGAATCAAATTTTCCGTCCGCATCGTTTCCGTAAATGATACCCATACTGCGACCGCGCCACGGCGTGGCTCCTGCGAAGTGGAGGGTAGGCAACCCCGCCGGGCACGCGTGTGCGCCAGCTGCCTACCCTTGACTCCGCAGGCGTCCGGCACCGCTAGGCACCGCTAGGCACCGCTAGGCTCTGGGCGGGCTGCGGGCTGCGGACCTGGCCCAGCTCAGCGGAGACACCACAGCCGATCTCGTTTGTTCGACATGAGGAGTAGATCCTCCTTCGTAACAACCCGCTTTCTATTTCCGCAGCCAGTCGTCCTGTGTCTTTTTAAGCGGTGCCGAGACACTCTCCAAAAAATAAAATCGACGAGTGAAAAACCGAGGGCCGAGATTTTGGTAGATTTTCGACCAAACTCAGGTCAAATCAATAGGGTCGGATCGGCTAAAATTTCTAGTCTCAACCGAAGATAGTAGACGTGGTCGAAAATAACGACAGCTAAAATGTTTGTTGTGTGCTGGCTGGCTTCGGGTCGCGGTCTGCAGACGCTGACTCGGTGTGCCGAGGGCAGTAATATAACGTATCCTCCGGCAACTCGCAGAATATAAGAATTTTAAAAGAGACGAAAAAGGCGAATAAGGGAAGACGAAGAGACGCCATATGCCATTCCTGTAATCCCACATAATAACACGGCCCAGAGCCGGTCCTGGAGTGCGGAAACCTGAGGGCCGGCAGAGCCTGAGTGCCGGAGCCGAAGAGCCGGAGTACCGGAACTGTAGTGCCGGAGAGCCGGAGTACCGGAGCCGGAGTGCCGGAGTCGGAACCGGAGTACCGGAGCCGGAGAGCCGGAGCCGGAACCGAAGTACCGGAGATGGAGAGCCGGAGCCGGAGTGCCGGAGCTGGAGTGCTGGAGCCGGAGTGCCAGAGCCGGAGTGCCGGAGAGCCGGAGTGCCGGAGCCGGAGTACCGGAGCCAGAGTACCGGAGCCAGAGTACCGGAGCCAGAGTGCCGGAGCCGGAGTGCCGGAGCCGGAGTACCGGAGCCAGAGTACCGGAGCCAGAGTGCTGGAGCCGGAGTGCCGGAGCCGGAGTGCCGAGAGCCGGAGTACCGGAGCCGGAGTACCGGAGCCGGAGTGCCGGAGCCGGAGTGCCGGAGCCGGAGTACCGGAGCCCGGAGCCGGAGTGCCGGAGCCGGAGTACCGGAGCCGGAGTACCGGAGCCGGAGTACCGGAGCCGGTGGTGGCCTCCGGAGCTGGCTTCCAGGCTGCCTGCCCGCCCGGCGGCGCCGGCCGACCTTATAAAAGCGTCACGCGCGATCCCCTCCGGACCATTCCGCGAACGCACTCCGAGCGGCGCAGTGTTTCCGAGTCTGAGTCTCGCGCCCGGCAGAACTACGCTTCTTCCCCGCCCACTTTTCTGAAGTTTTCCTGTAGTGAGTTCCTGTGTGTGCGCGTTCAGAGACAAAGTCTTCTCGCCCGCGGAGCTTAGACCAGAAAAGTTGAAATCTGGTGGATCTTCAGTGTGTGAACCGGCGCGGAGCATACCGTGAAGTACACGCTTATATCCGCATCGTATCGCTGTCGTCGATTCGGACTGCGTCCGAGTGGATAACTGAGTTAACCAGCACCGTCTGCAGAGCACCGCCAGCACCATGAGGGAGTCCAGGGTAAGTACCCAGTGCATTCAAAAAAAAGTAATTTTATTTTCTGGACAGGATTAGGTGCTTGATATCTAGTCGATTAATGCTTCATTTAACTGGTTGAAACATAAAAATTTGACCTCAAAGAATGCGAAAGTGCAATTTTGGTAGCAAACTAAAAAAAAAAAGGGTAAATTTTTGGACGGATGCGTGCAGATTTAAGCCCGTACAAGTTAAAAGCGTCCTTAGCCGGAAGTAGATCAGTGGTCAGCAGCGCCGCGCTAAAGAACAAGAAAAACGGCGGATCGCCGCCGTCCGTTTCCCGAACGTTTTAATACCCTGGATGTGAGGCAAAAAATGCAAATGGTATGGGAAGAGCGGCAGGGGCTGCATTATGTGTGCGGATCGTTGGGCCCGAACATGGGCGCAGCAAGGCCGCCGGGAGACAGTTTGGGAGGTGTGGTGGCGAGTGTGTGTGTGTGTGAGAGAGAGAGAGAGAGAGAGAGAGAGAGAGAGAGAGAGAGAGAGAGAGAGAGAGAGAGCGTTCTGGAACTACGAGGAAATGCCGAAACGTCAAGCCTGCCCCACGCACACGCACACAGATGGGCCCATAGCGAGGCCTTATAGACCATTTCGCTGGACCCACTTCGATCTCTCGAAAATACAAAAGCACGCGGAAGTCGGGCTGATTTGCTTGTCATAGTGTATGAGTACAGGCCGCTACTTGGCGCCTGCACCCAGAAAATCCCATTCTTGGAACAGGAACAATGTTTTCCACGGGAGCACATTTTGCTCTCAAATGCGCCAAGTATACATCTTGATCTTGATGCGAGATCCATATTCTTGAATCGAATCGATTTTTCTCGGTTCGAGCATAAAATGTACTCGGGTGTGACAGCTCGGCCGAGAGCAAAAAACCGAGACCAACGCATTAGAAATCATAATTTACTTGAAATTTTGAGTGCATTGAACTCCTATCGAGTGCTATTCGACAACGATACAGGTCATCTATTCCAAAGAAAAATATTACCACCCAGAGCCAGATTCGAACCTTGAACCTGTGAGATCTGAGTTCAATACTCTGACCACTACGCCACGTGTTCGACTCTGCGGAGGGCAGAACGTGGCAACGCCACATGATGCGGTTGTGAGTGGATGGAGAACATAGGCCGAGAACATGAAATCGAGTATTGTCCTGTACTTGGATTGAGAATGACTTTTTTTGGGTGTGTTTAGGGTGCTATATTTTATGTGCAAAAGGGGACGTTGAAGAAAACATTTTAGTGTGCATTTTCCGGAAGATTTCACTGTGAAAGTGCAGTGTGTCTGAGAGGCTTAGTGCAAAGAATTACATTTAAAAAAAAACTATTAAATTATAGATTTTGGAAAGAAAAATTCGTTTAGAGAGAGAAATTGAAATTGAAATTGAGAGAGAGAGAGAGAGAGAGAGAGAGAGAGAGAGAGAGAGAGAGAGAGAGAGAGAGAGAGAGAGAGAGAGAGAGAGAGAGAGAGGCGCACACAGAGAGGGGGGCGGGGAGGGCACCTGCGGGCTAAAGTGGCGCAGGAATCTTCCGCGGCCTCTCGCTCTGGACACTGACCTGGGCAAATTAGTTATCCGTCGGGCGTAGTTGTATCCAGAGCCAGCAAGCTCTCTGCGGCCGGCTAGAGGCGGTGCGTCGCGTCTGGCTGCCGGCGCGGTGATTTTCCATGCCGGCAACACGGACTGCGCGAGGAGGAGCTTCATGTACACCGCATGTAAACTGGATTTGTATGTGTGTGTGTGTGTGTGTGTGTGTGTGTGTGTGTGTGCAACGGCAATCCGCGGTGTTGCTTGATAGTCATTCCGAGCGCGTTCGGAGCGCACCGCGCCGCCTCCAGCGGAGCTCTCCGTGACGCTTTGGAGCGTGGCCACGGCGGTGCTCGCCTACTCTGCTACTTGGTGTTTGTGTTTGTGTGTGTGTGTGTGTGTGTGTGTGAGAGTGTGTGTGTGTTTTGTGGAAAAATAATGCCACGACGTAGTATCCTGTTGGCGTGGGCGGTCCGACGACTCGTGGCGTCCGGGGGGCAAACAGGAGCAATGACATGATGTATCGTGATCGTGATACAGTTTGGGGAGGAGACCGGGTATCGGTCTGTTTGTGGACACGCGTGGGAGCATCTTCTTGGGCAGGACACACAACACGCACAGCGAGGGCTGTTTGGACCACACTTGGGGGAACAAAACGCGGGCTAGCCTTGGCGGCACGCGATCCCAAGCCGCGTACTGATGGGAGGTGTCTGCGAGCACGCGGTGTGTTGTTCCCGTTGCCATACAGTTTTCGTAGCTCTTTGATGGACGTCTCGACCGACTTTATTTTTGCGAGGGATCGGCGAGGTCAACTTCAACCACTTCTAGATTATTCCTTAAATTGGAAGGAGTGGGATTCAGAATGATTCTACATGTCTTGGATAAATCAAGGAAAACACAAACCATAATTTAAGCAGTCAAAACGAATCGAAGCCACCAGAGTTGTTTGTTGTTGAGCTATGCGAGGCGTGTGAAGCGGTCCAAATTGATAGGCATTCGATGCTCCTGCTGTTTGTCCTTGAGATATAGTTTGGTGATCTCTGTTGTTGCAGCTTCTGCTCTCGCCCACCGCTGAGGAGGCTCGCCTGGTGCGTAAGGAGATCAACAACAACTACTCGACCAAGCAGCAGGAGTACGTGCAGCAGCTCCGGGAGTGGATGCACGCGCAGCCCCACCTGCCCCGCAACTATGGTAAAATTCACTGCCATTTTTCATTTTATTTCGGAAGGGACGAAACATTTAAAACAATCGAAAGCCCCTTTATTACGTATCGGGCTGTCTTGAAGCGTTCTCTGCGCGCGTGTTCGGCGATTTGAATTAGGTGGTTGATTTTGACACGACCTATACGGTAAATTTTGGTACTGAAAAAATAAAATGAAAAAAATGTGAACCCACTCTTTCTGCCGGAGAAAGATGTGAATGAACGTGGATACGGCGAGAATGAGTACCGAACGGTACCGTGTGTGAATGTGTGAATGGGTGACGTCAAGATCCCGCGCCCGGCTGACGTCAAACCAGACCTGGCAGACCACGATGGAGTAACCAATGTGTACTATTACGGCATCTATCCCGGTGCATCGCGATAGCGTCCCAGCCAGTTATATTGGGATGTTAAAATGGCCGTTGACTTATTTCTGAAAAAGAAAAAAAAAACTACACATCGGAAAAGATGATATTCTTTACTATAGTATCAATAATTGTTTTCTCTGATCCTCACAGACGAACGCATCTTGCCCCGTTTCCTCGCCGGCACCAAGTACGACCTGCATCGCGCCAAGCGGAAGATCGACAACTACTTCGTGGCCCGCACCAAGATCCCCGAGTTCTTCGCGCAGCGCGACCCCACTTCGAAGGAAATCCAGCAGGCCTGGGAAGCCATGTAAGTACTACGGTCATCTAAAAAAAAAGGGGGAAATTTTCTGTAAAAATAAATAAAAATAAATTTCAATTCGTGACGGAACTTGATTTTGGGCGCAGGTCCGTGCTGCCCCTGCCCCGCACTCGCCGCGACGGCTCCCGGGTCACCCTGCACATCCTCAACAACGTGTACGCCTACACGCACGTGGCCCAGGACGTATACAAGATGATCTTCATGATGGCCGACATCCGAATGGTGGAGGAGCCCGAGATCTCCGGCGACGTGTTCGTCTTCGACCTCCAGAACCTCGGCCTCGCCGTCATGCTCAAGCACGCCGGCTCCCTGCTCAAGAAGGCCCTCGGCCTGGCCCAGGTGAGAGTCCGGCACCACAGGATTCGCCATGTCATTTACAACGCAAGTCATCGGAGTGGAGTCCGGCGGGGATCGGTTCAAAACACCTACAACCGGTATACCTATCGGAACGGTTGTTTTCTTCCAAGGCGGGGAATATTCCAGAGCCTCCAGGCGCCTCTACGCAGCGCTTAGCAGCGCTGGGAACCGATCCCTCGCCTGGACGCCGCGCTGCCGGGCCGCTGGGCGCCGCCGTTGTCTCCCCCCCCCCCCCCGCCAGAACCGGCCCGACCGGTCGCTTGGCAGGGCAGATCACACATCGCACAGCCGCGCAATTTCTCATCATTCCTAAACCAAACCATCGTATGAATAGGGTAGTACTCCGGCAAAGCTCGAAACGCAAGTAAGAAATCGTAACAAAGAAGAAGAACTCAGTGGTAGTATGAGAAATCGCTTGTTCGGAACACCACATTTCCGGCGAAAAACACGTGTTTGTCATACTTTCACCGGCGTTTTTCTTCTTAGTGACGACTTCTTACTTCCGTTTCGGACTTCCCCGGATTGCTCTATTCGCACATAACCGCGTGTCGCGTGTCCCATTCCTTTCTTTTTTTTTTTTCGCGATGGTATTTGGCCGATCCCGTCTAGAAAGAGACGCGATGACAGCCGAACGACTAGAGGCGGGCGGGGCCGGTAGCCCGGTAGCCCGCCGCTACCGCCGCCCAAAAATTAAACGACCGGCGACTCTGGTGGGAATTCCGCGGAGCTAGGCGCCGAGGGGCCGGGCTTCGGTTTTGATTCTGTTCGGGGCGGCGTCTTGTTTCCCCGGAATGACTGGCGTTAGTGCGTTAGTTGTGCGGCGCGCCGTGGTTTCCCTAATAGCAGTAGTAGCGCGGCGGGATTTGAATGGCCGTTCTCTCCCGCGCGCGCCCGTTTCCGGTGATTCACCGCCCGATAGCGCGATATTATGATAATGCCAAACGTGCCTGAGTCCTGGCTGAGTCATCTGAGAACGTTAAAATGAGCGGAAATTTTGGTCGGACTCTGGGAATGTTCGTGGATGATGCGTGGCCCTTGCCTCCGCGTTTGCGATTGTTTTTAACCTCTTCATTATTATTTTTGTGCAGAACGCTTACCCCCAGAGGCTGAAGGAGATCCACATCATCAACGCGCACCCCTTCGTCAACAAGGGCATCAACCTGATCCGGTCCTTCCTGAACGAAAAGATGAGGAATAGGGTGAGTGTCGTGAAATGGTCGCAGGATTGATGAAAAATTGTGCGAACAACGTTTTCGCCTATTTTATGCGTTGCCGGGTGATGTCCCTGACCGTTGCCGCCTTGTCTGTCCCGCAGTTCGTGGTGCACTCGAGCCCCGAGTCCCTCCACCAGTACGTGCCCGCGGACGTGCTGCCGGCCGAGTACGACGGCACGTGCCGCACCGTGCAGCAGCTCCGCGACCAGTGGGGGAAGGCGCTGGAGAGCTACGCGCTCTACTTCCAGCAGCAGGAGGGCGTCAAGGCGTCGTCGTCGTCGGCCAAGACGGCCAAGGCGGCGGCGGCGGCGGCGACCCACGCCAACAACCAGGCTGCCCTCCGGAACCTGGGCCTGGACTGAGGCGGCTGGCGGCGGCTCCCGCAGCCCCCATGACCCCCGTCGGGGCTTCCGGGCGCGTTCGACTGTGATCCATGACCGCAACCGTTCTAGCGCGGGGGGAGGCAGAGGACATGGGCGATACGGAACAGAGAGGATGATGTGACAGCGAAAACAAATAATTTATTAGTAGTTCCTCGTTTGTCCGTACCGCGCCAGGAGTACAATAGCGCCGTGCGCGCATGAGTCGACGCACGGGGACGGGCCGCTCAGTGCATCCTCGGGGCTTCCAAGAAGCGGAGGGGGAGGGGCACATTCCTCGTGTGCATGCCGACTGCGATGATTGCTGTGATTTCTCATTTTATCGAGCTTGAGTTCCTCCAAACGTTGCTCGGTCGCAAACAGTTGTTGTTGTTGGCTCGCGCACCGACAGTGTTTGCATTATTTATGTTTATTCGTATAATGTACTTAGCACTAGTAGGCTAGTAGGACGAGGCGGTGCAGAGTAGTCATGAATGCACCCCTTTAATCCATTCTAATTATTTGTTACAAGACTTATTATTGCTCAGTGCGTTTGCACTGGTACGGTGGAGACGAGAGCTGGACCTGCAAGGGTTTTGACTCGCAGAGGTTGTTGAGCTTCGTATCGGAAGGATTGATATCGAGAACCAAATACGCGATGTTTTGAGGCGATTCCTCAGTATGGACCTGTATCTTTTGTGCGATATTCTATTATAACTGTGTATATAAGTGTGTTTAATTATGACCCTTATTTAATTACGGTAATAAAAGATATCTGTCGACAGAATACATCCCTGTTTTTTATGAAATATTTCCATATCCCATCCGTATGGCCAGGACAAGGACATTCACATATTCATTCTGCGAAATGAGAGTCGAATTAATCAAAACGCTTCCGATCCGGAAGCATCTGCACTATTTCTCGAAGAGAGGAAAAAAAACACCAAAAAAAACGAATAGAGACGCCGTGTTCTGTGACTCACCACAGACGAAAGCTGTGCAGATCGGAAATCTGATCATCATTCGTGAAACAAAAATGAACCAAAGCAAGAAAAACAAAAACAAAACTCAGAACTCGTTAAAGGCGCGATGGTCACGCGGCCACGCGGCCGCCTCCGGCACGTCCGGATTCCGGTCGCATTCCGCCGGACCGAACTTTCCTAACTCTCCTATTCATACCGATGGACCTCAGGGTTTTCCCAAGGCCGGGCCGACGGCAGGCAGGCAGCCTAGCGGATCTCTCTGCGACATGGCCTATGGAGCCTATGGCGCCTGTGGCACTATGACAGGGTCCGTGGTGCTGCCCAACCGACCTGCCCGTCGGCGTTTTGCAGCGCCGTGCTGCCCCCGGCCCCACCTGCTGCACCGTTCTGCATCCAGTAGTGACAGCGCTGGAAAAGCGCCGGCAGATGGGGCATTTTGGAGAGAGGCGAGGGGACGGACGTTTTGTTTTTCTGGGCGTCTCCTTCAATAGACTTCTCCGGAGAAGCTCGAAACGGAAGTTGAGAAGTCGTAACGAAGAAGAAAAACGCAGGAGAAGCAGGAGAAATCCAGTTTCTAGAAACCCGCTCTTCTGAAAAATCACTCGATCTCTCAAATTTTGTTCAGCCTTCTTCCTCTTCGTGACGACTCCTAACTTCCGTTTCGGGCTTCTCCGGATTACAGTATTCCGCTTTTCGGCTCTCCGAAGTTCACCCTCTTTGGTGTGAAGGGGGAGATTACACCGCGGGGTATCGCGGGGGCCGCCGAGTCCACCGAGTGGCGCGGAGTCTCGACATCAACACCCGGCGGGGATGAGATGGCTGCTGGTGAGGCCGGCGTGCATCCTTTATTGTTTTTGTGTGCGCTAATGGCCAGTCTGCGGTGGCAGCGGCAGGGAACGCGTGCATATCCGCGGACATTGGCACCGACAACTCCTCTTCTTTTATACTGCGGATTCTCAACCGTGAGGGCTCGAGCCCGTCTGAGGGTCCGCTGGTCTGCTGCATCTGCTGCTAGCCTTCGGACTTCGGTAGAACGCGTAGACCGGTCGTTTGGGGGAGGAGCCGGTGGGAACAGGAAAGGGAGGGGCTGAAAAAAAAAGGCGCGACACGCAGGGAAGAGGGAGGGAGACGCGCAAAGACTGACAGATAGACAGACAGGGGGGGGGAGAGGGGGGACAGAGAGACAGACTGACAGATAGACAGACAGTCAGAGAGAGAGAGAGAGAGAGAGAGAGAGAGAGAGAGAGAGACAAAGAGCATAAACTGGATGCAAAAAGTTCATGCGAATTTTAATTAGGCGTCATTACCTTTCGGCCGGGACTTCGGCCGTCCTGCTTTTGTGGCCGGGAGCGCCCTTCGCAGGTGACATGACGGCCGTTCGAACACCGCCGCGCACAGGACACGAACTTTTTTTTTTTTTTTTTTCGCGCTAAGGACACGCCATGTTGGTGTTGACGGGGCATTGTCGGCGAGCTGCGTTCAAGGGCAGCAGTCGGGGGCCCGGGCCCGGGGCTGGCTGGGGCCGGCCTAAAGACCTGTGGCATGTGGCCGGGCGTCGCGCTGGCCGGGGGAAACACTGCACGGCCGCGCCAATCTGGACTTCCCTGGCAGCGCCTGGCTGCAGCGTGTGCCATCCGTGTGCCATCCATTGAACTTGCCACGTTGACATTCCCCCTCCCCCCCCCTCCCCTCTGGGGGGTCCGTAAGGCGCGTCCTTGTGCCGCGGCCCGTCCTAACGCGTTTATAGTGCGGGAGCCACTAGCCGGACCCTCTAGTACGCCTCCGAACGGCAATGCGAACAGAGCTGGGACAGACCAGGGGGAGCAGGAAGGGGACAATACCTCAGAGTTAAATTAACTTCATCGACTGTTTTGGTTTAGGTTTAGACAACTGCAGTCATTTTTTTTAACCGTTATTTTTTATTATTCTTATTTATTTATTTATGTTCAGTTCGTTCGTACCATCGTCGGTTAGCGTGATCAGCGTTAGTCGGCGTTTGTTTGTTTTAATACGCGGAGCTAGGAAGTCATTGTAAGCCTGTAAGACTTGAGAAGAAACAAGGGCGTTCAATACTATTGCAATAAGGAGAAAAAGTGCCGCCGGCAGCCGTGTTGACTTTTCCTGGTCATGAGACCACGGCGAGAACTGCTTCTACTACTATGAGAGTAGTGGTTGAGGTGTCGAGATCGAGTGCAATCAGGGATGCAACAGCAGCCACCGCAGCAGCAGCAGCAGCAGCAGCGCCATCTACCGATCGCAGCCCGAACGCCAGCCGTGCCCAAGAAGAGGTGGAGCCGATACAAACATGCAGAGCCGGGGCACCGCAACATGCCTCGTCCTGGCCGTCACAGTCACGTTGTTCTCCGTTGTGGTAAGTGTTCTGGCTTGACCCCGAGAGGGAAAATGAATGAAGTTATTGGCCAGTTCTACGTACTTCTGGATGAATTTTCGGAAGAGCTTGAGTGGACAGGGACGGCCGCCCAAAGCAAGGGGGTTGCTCCGTCGCTCACTCAAAAAAAAAATCAATGAACACCCTCAAAAAAAAAATTATAAGCAAAGTATTCAGGTAAAGCTTGGAAAAATCAGAAGAAAATTTTTATGTCAAAGGACCATCAGAAAAAAGATCTGAAACCATGGTAGTGCATGACGAGCTGAGGATGTTCCAGGCGCCGCAGACGCCGATGCCGCAGATGTTCTTCCCCAACGCGCAGCAGACGGTGCAGCAGTCGGGGGCCGCCGTCGTCCCCGTCAGCTCGCCCAACTTCCTCACGCAGCTCGGCTTCGCGCCTCAGACGTCCTTCGCCACGGGGTTGTGTATCTTCGGCTGCGTCCCCGTTACTGTGGTCCCCACTGCCGCCCCCACCGCTGCACCCACCGCAGCCCCCACTGCCGCCCCCACCACCACCACAACGACTACCACCACCACGGCGCGGCCGAGCACTGCAGCCATCCCGGTAGTGACGACCGCGTAAGTCACCTCCCCTGCCCCCCTTCGACACTTTAAAATTACCTCTCCCCTTTCAGCGTTTTTAAGCTCGTAACGAGCTCAGCTCAGAGGGCGCCGGGTAGGTAGGCAAAGTCAGGCTCGGCAACACACGCGTGCCGTGCGGGCTGGCCTACCCCGACTCTCGCGGGCGCTCAGGGCGCCGGGCAGGTAGGCAACACATTGTGCTCTGGCGCCGTGCGGGTGGCCTACCTGACGACTCGCAGGCGCTCACCGCCGACGTGTGTTCTCTCTCTCTCGGAGTTTACTTAACAGGAGAAACTCAACCCTCAGTACCAGATGTCAGTGAATTTTAAATTCTTGGCACACCAATTTTGTCGTCTGCGATTTCAAGCCCCGAACCAAGGAGTGTGGCCGCGCTGAGAACCCGTGCCCGCTGATTGCGATCTCATCTTCTGTTGCAGGTGCCCGATCGTCGCCTGCCTGTGCAATTGGTGCCTGTGCACCGGGGCCGGGCTGGGGGTCGGGCTGGGGTCCGCGGTGGCCGTGCCCGGGGTGGCGTCCGTCGGCGCCCTGGGGGTCGCCGTCAATGGCGCCAACGTGGTCAACTTCGTGGGATAGTCGGCAGTCGAGCGCGTGACGCCCGTTTGGTGGCCATTGGCGGCCTCCCGGCCCCGCGGGCCCCGCCGACACCAGGTAAAAGGCGTACGACCCGGGCCCGGCGTCTGGGATTATCAACGACAAATCCTTCTATCAGAGCTGATACGGTGCAGTCCAAGGAGCGACGCGAACATGAAAATCACGCTCTTGGCATTTCTTCCCACAGAGTTGTTCAAATTTTTTACCAGTCTTTTTTTTTTTTTTTTTTTTTTTTTTTTTGCTTTTTTGGACTGCACCCACCCTGATAGTTCAAATCTGAGTGGGTTTTTTTTTGTTACATTCACGAAAATCAAAGACGAGCTCTCGTTGAAATATAATCCGAAAGCCTTACACAGTGCAGCCTCAGCCTCCACACCTCGGTACGTCGGTCCGTGGCGGTGGTACGTCGACAGCGTCGTAGCCTTGGTTGTGAGGGTAGGCCGGGCCGGGCCGAGGCCGGGCGAACAGCTACCGCACCGCTTTCGGCCGAGCTCCATACGCACACCAGCGCTGTTGGCGACAGCAATAACAGGCTAAACTAACAGGCTCGAATTTGCTTTACCGTTTCCCTTGCTTGTCTCCCCCGAGAGGCCGCGGGGTTCCGAACTTCCCTCCCCTCTCCCGCATAATTGGGATGAAATGTCGAAGAAGCGACGCCAATTTCTCATATCTTCTCCCCTCCGGCTTGTCAGACGCGCTCAGTAACGAAACGGCACAGACCTCCTTGCTGGATGCGTCTACTAATACTGTGCTTTACCAACAGAGACCAGCCGAGTTAACATGTTTGCGATACTAACTGCTTGCCCCGCCGCGTCCAGCCGCCGGCCGTAACGAGCCCCTGTCTGTTCCAGCAACTGCATCATCTGTGGGCTCATCTTCCCGGGGGTCATCAGCTTCTCCAACGTGACGGTGGCGCCCACCATGCAGATCCCGAACACCACCTCCAGCATCCTGCCGGCACAGCCTCCGAACGCCACCACCACCACCACCACCACCACCACCTCTGCAACCACCTCGACCACCAACACGACCACGACGACCACCACCACGCCCAGGCCGGTGACCGTGGTCGTGAATGTGCAGACCAACGCGCAGAGCATCTCGTATGTGCCCGCCTACCAGATGCTCAAGCTGAAGCTGGCGCAGGCCGCGTACGGCGTGGGTAACGTCCTGGCCGGGAAGCGATAGGCGTCCGGACCGTGCCACGTGCCATTCGCCTCATTTGTCATTATTATTATTATTATTATTATTATTAATTTATGTTTTCATACCCTCGCCTATCACCAATCGACCCTATACTCTCCTTACCAAAGAAACCAAGTCGAATAAAACTGATTCCTATTTCTCATGTGTGTGTGCGTGTGTGCCTCTCTATACACCGAACACTAATACACGCGCCTCTATATACACTAAGCACTAATACACGTGCCTCTCTATACACTAAGCACTAATACACGTTGATATTTGTGAACGGAGGAGAGTTCTTTCTCCCAAAACGTGAATGAGCAGAAGCTCGCAGCGAGTGCTCTGATGCGCCTGGCAGATAGGCAGCCTCCAACGCGTCGCTTCCTGCTGGGATGCCGGGCTGCCGGGCTGTAGTCGGCCGGACCGGACACTGCGTCTGCGTGAACATCAGCGCACTTAACTTTGTCTTTGGTTTTCACGTAATGCGCCGGATTGCACAGTGGGTACAAAACGATACCATCCCATACTTGTCCAGGTTTCTACACGGTCACAAATTTCATCCAAAAAAGTATTGGTTAGGTCGTAATAAATTTTTTTAATTAAATGGCATAGAAGTCACACTCACAATGGACCTTAGCTAAAGTCATGAGACGTATATTTCAAAAGTAAATAATCGACTGCATTTAACTTTAACTTTAACTTTAGCAAATTTTCCAAAAATTGTCGGAGACACTTGACATGCAAAAGTCAACAGTGGCGGACGCGTGGAGTACTCGCCGGATGTGGCCGCGGACGATCGAAACATTATTTTCTGCACCGCCCCGCTGCTCCGTCCCCCTCTTCCCCGCGCACTTCCATGGCGTTCCAATTTTGCTCTCTGTCGCACTGCGGGTCAGTGCTAGCGGGTGCCGGCGGGGGCTTGGTGCGGGAGACGTCCCGACGCGTCCCGAGGACCCCGTCAGTCCGTGTCCACAACGGGACCCGACCGGGCACAGTGAGGACGAGGGTGAGGACTGGAGAGTGACTTTCTGACAAGAGGCTTCAGTGGATAGGCAATTGGTATGGAGGCACGTTAGCCGAACCGGTTAAGGCGTTGATTTCAAGTGATTCGTGTCCCGGGTTCAACTCTTGCCCCCGCTTCCAAGTTTTTTCTCGATGTTCTGCTCTGCTGCGGAGGTACAGTGCCGGGAGCGCGCAACAGTTTCCATCGCGGCGCGGTAGCCACATGGGTAAGCGGACCGGTCGGCGAGCGGCAGGTCCGTGGTTCGATTCTTGCCGGTCGCTGAACTTTTTCTTGTGACAGAGCTCGGAGGACAGTGGCTAAAGTATACTTCCGAACGTGGTGTCGGTATGGCTGTCCAAGCGACCGTGCGGGCTAAGGCGCCGCCGGCACAAACCCCCGGTCCCGAGGGTCTAGGGTTCGATTCCCTAGATTCGAGGGTCCCGCCCGGGGGGGCGTTCTGTGCCTCTGGAGAAATCCAGGGGGGAGACTCGGGGGATGTGCAGAGCTTCTAGGGTTCGAAGCTTCTGTTTTCCTCTCTCTGAATCTGGCAGGTGCGGACAGCCGCTACTCGGTACGTAGCGAGTAGAGTACAGCGGCTTCGGCCGTGTACGAAGGGAACCTATGTCCTCCAAATCTTCGCAGGGGCGGACTCCCACGATGAGTGGGGCCAAACCAGACTGCGGTTGAAGGGCACTACAGTATAATGGAGTCCCGGAGGCCGTGGTTAGCGGAGGGGGCCTCGCGCATTAGCGCGGGCTAGGGGTTGCCGGGAGATCCGTCCGGCGCAAGCCGGGTAGCGGGTTCTAGTGCTGTGTCCCGGGGCCAACTAGCAGCCGTAAAGCACCGGTTCCCGTAAGATCACCGAAGTTGAAGGCAGGGGTCCTGGCGGAAGCCGGGACGACATAGGTTTTGTCCCCAACGGTCAACAGACCATCAGCTCACCATTTTTGAAACGATTAATTGCGGTTTGAAAATAGCCAAAATATTTTACTCAACTGTTCTGTAAACATCAGAAATTTCGGTTCGAAAGTAGCCCTCAGTTTTTTTTCGTGTTTTTTTTCGTCTTAAACGTATGGATATACATCTAGAAACCTTTAAACCTTCAAAAAATGTTAATTCCCAGATGGCTTGACCAACTTTCTTGACGATTACCAAAACAAACTTGCTGCGAGTGGGCCCTCCCATCCCGTTCTTCTCTGCCAATTACCCTATCCAGCATGCAAACAGCGATGATGAGAAAATGATCGAGAGTGTGGGAAGAGCCGGCGGGTCCGCGTCGAGTGGTGGTGGTGGTGGTGGTGGTGGTGGTGGTGGTGGTGGTGGTGGTAGTGGTGGTGCGTTGGTGTGCTGCTGCAGTGTAATCGTCACGCATCACGAGCGACAGCCAGCACAGCCAGCACAGCCAGCACAGCCCGCTGAGGTCCGTGCTTCTGCTCTCCAGGAAGGCGATGACATCCACATCCAGAGCGACCCGGCTCCGGCTCCTGCTCGCGGCCCTGCTCGTCACCATTTGCGCCGATAAAGCGGTGGGTCAAAATTTTAAAAAAAGGTAACCGGTGCTGTTAATTATTGATTTCTTCTTTTAAAAACAATATTTATTGGCATGTATGTGTCTTAGGTATCGCAGCAGCAGCAGCAGCAGCAGGGAGGTGCTCCTCCTGGAGGTGCTCCCCCTGCAGGCGCTCCCCCGGGTGGAGCCCAAGGAGGCGGCGGCGGTGCCGGAGGCGGCGCTGGCGGCGGCGCTGGGGGCGGTGCTGGGGGCGGTGCTGGGGGCGGCGCTGACGCTAGTGGGGGTGGACAAGGAGGTAAAGTGGATCTCTCTCTTATGGTCAACGCGGCAAAAGAAAACTTATGGGCCATTGCTGTTTTCCAGGCGCCGGGGCCGGGGCCGGGGCCGGGTCTGGAGGGGGTGCAGGGGCCGGTGCCGGGGCTGGCGGTAGCGGGGCAGGTTCCGGCGCGGGGGCTGGGGCGGGGGCGGGGGCAGGGGCGGGGGCAGGGGCGGGGGCGGGTGCCGGAGCCACACTGTCCGGCCAGGTAGTCGTGCCCTCGGGGGCCGTAGCGCAGACTGCGGTGACCACCGTAGCCGTCCAGCCCGTGCTGCTCAGCTGCGGTACCATTTTCTACTTTTGCTGCCAGATCGGCATCGGCAACGGTGTGACCACCATTGGCCAGGCAACGAACGCGTAAGCGAGCAGTTACCATTATCCCATTATCTGTGAGTAGCGGGACAACCACCGAATGTCTTTCTCCCTTCCGCCAGGTTCTTCATCCCAGCTACTACATCCCTGGGGTCTCTGGGGACCATGGGCGGGCAAATTATCATCGGGTGAGACCGAGGAAAAAGTCTACGGCCGTACAGTGTTCTCATAAATATACTTTATTATTCAATAAAATAAACGGATATATTTATAAACAGGCACACGGTTGATTCCGACCGAGCAATATTCTTCGACTCCTTCACTTCAAACAAAAACAATCATAACTGGACAATCCGTTCGAATTTTGAATATCGGGGTGGTAAGTGATGAAGCCTTAAAAATCTATATTGTCAACACTATTGTACACTGAATCACTGAACAGCTTATTGTCAAAACCCGACAACACCAAATTTCCCTGGAAGAATGTTTAAGGGACCACTGTCCGTATTAAAAAGTAGTTTCGCTTTGTTGTAAGCAGGTAACATTTTCAAAGCAAAGACAAATTTCATTTAGTTCAAAATGAGTTTACAGCTTAAATTTACTTAAAATTATGTGTAAAAGCGAGTCTAATAACAAATAAAACGCACTGGGAAATACTAAATTAGCGTATGGTCCCGCTCACTCTTAGAAAACGTCAACCGCACAGCTCTACGGCGCATCACAGGTCATTTCCACAGTGTTACGTTTGTTTCAAGTTACCAACTAATGGGACTTTCAAAGATTGCAAACGATAAGAAACGATTCGTTTAAGAGGACATTTTGAGGCACTTAACATAGCAACAGGCCATAAAATTAAGAAAATTTCATCTTGCCTAGGCGTATTTGAAAAAGTGGTCACAGCAATTTTAATGCTCCCATAGCTTTAAAACATGCGGTCAACAAGAGGCCCGCGGCCCGCTTCCAAAAAATACTTTTTTTTTCTCTTATTTGTTTGTTGCCTGCAACAAACGTAAATCATGTGGCACGTGCACATAAAAATAATCTTAAAATCATAGACGGCTATCAAATGGCACCTGTTAGGATAAAATTTAAGATCCGCTCCCTGTTGAAGTAGAGACAGCTTTCTGCTTCCTAGAAATATTCTACACAACCGATATTTCAAAAGAATGAACACAACCAAAATATCATCTCTCTCCCAAACAAGACAGTACGTTCTTTACATTTTCACTAGCAGAAACACTTATTGGCTTAACACAATAGAATACTGATGGCGAACATGAACACAGGACAACACATACAGTCCACGGGCAGGGACTCCGAAAAAAAAAAGTGACTCGAAAAAACAAAATGATGTTCATAGAAACAACAGCTCCTATTTCAAGAGAAAGTTGAACCATAGCAAGAGTGCGTCGACAAAAATTAAAATCTATTAAAAAAATTAAAACAACAAACATATAGAGAGTATCTCTGGAGAACAGGGAAGTCCCGGCCCTTCAATGCGGCGACAACTACCTATACGTAAACCTCATCGACTTCTTTCTGTCTCCTTCCTTCACGGGCGTCTTATATTTCTCTCGCCCAGCCGCAAAATGCGTAGCATAATGAACATAACGATTATTTTTTATTTTAAAGAAACACATTAAATGGTAAAGAAGAGGCAGTCCGTTGCAGTGTACCGGTTTCTCGGCCCCAGCCTCCAACGCACCCGTGTGTACACGTTCGTTTCGCAGGTAAGACGATTTTTCAACAAAAGTACATCGACAGCAAGGCAGCTGAGGGCGGCGAGGGCGAACGATTTAGAGACGATGGAGGGGAGGTTCTGTGGTTCTACTTGGAGTGCACCAGGTTGAGGAACTCCTCCCGGGTCTTGGGATCGTCTCTGAACACACCCAGCATGGTGGACGTCACGGTCTTGCTGTTGATCTTCTGCACGCCTCGCATCACCATGCACATGTGCCTGTGAAAAAAAAAATCACAATAATTAATATTGGCATTATTGACAACAAAACTACAAAATGCGGAAGTACAAGTATCACAACTGTACTCACACTCCCTCGACGACGACGGCCACGCCAGCAGGCTGCACGGCCTTGGTGACGGCGATCGCGATCTGCTTGGTGAGACGCTCTTGCACTGCAAACCGACAAGGGCATTGATGGTGATGATGGTTGTAGAACAGATGATGGCAACGTCAATGATGATGACAATTTTCTGCGCTCACCTTGGAGTCGCCTGCTGTAGATCTCCACGATCCTGGCCAGCTTGCTCAGACCCAGGATCTTCTTCTGGGGAAGGTAGCCGATGGACACCTTTCCGTAGAAGGGCACGAGGTGGTGCTCACACATCGAGAACATCTCGATGTCCTTGACGACCACCATCTCGTCGTGGTCCTCGTCGAAGACGGCGTCGTTGAGCACCTCTGCAAACAAGAAAAGAGTCCTAGGTCAGGCCCCGCCCAACAGCACGGATGTGAGCAACTGGTGGGGGAAGTAAGTGCCTCCAGCCCACTTTCCACGCTATGGTTCACCCCATCATAAACTCGGCGCCCACGACGATGGTGGGTTTCCCTGTACCAGACCCCCCCCCCCCCCCCTCATATCCCTCCCCTTTGCCTTGTCACCATCCTTCACCCCGACATGCTCCACAGCGCGTGACCGCCACAGTGTATGGCAGGAAGATGGAGGGGAGGTGGTGAGGCGGGGGCGGCGCCGGCAACCGCCTGCATGCAATCATGAGCCGAACACCGCTCTCATCGTCCCCGTATTCCCGACGGAATTTAGAAGATATCTGGCTACACTTCACCTCAGAATAACATTTCCGACAGTTTCCTGTCCACTCAACGATCGGTCTGCCAGCGATCCCTCTCCTTCTACTGCCCCCACCCCACCCCCCTCCCCCTCCGTGGAGACCCAGCCCCGTCATTTCACTGATTGCCTCCGCCCAGACAGATGATCCGGCCAGAAATCAGAACGAGAGCGAACGAAGAGAAAGAGAGAACAGTCGTGCCATTTTCTGGAACGCAATTGAAAATTACCCTCTCAAGTCGAGACGGGGGGCTTGCGCTCCCCCACCGACCCGACTGGGAAATTATGGTTCGAATCAAGATGGCTTGTCGTCGGCACTGTGTGTGCCCCCCCCCCCCCTCCCTTTTTGTGGCGCGCCCTCAACCCCCACCCCCAATCTCCCCTCTCCCTCGCCCAAGCTTTCTCCTTCAAGTAGCCGCTCTCCGCCACCGTTTCCTGTCTCCTCATCCCCTTTCTGGACCGGCCACCTCCCCCTCCCCCCGGGTCAGGCCAGGACCTTCCTCCAGCGCGCCCCCTCACCACAATTCTCCATTTCCAAGTCCATTTGAAAGGCTTGCGGCCGCTACTGCCGCTGTAGCTGCCGCTGTAGCTGCCGCTGTAGCTGCCACTGCTGGAGTGAAGTGGCCCTTGAGAGCACACAGCAGCCCTACTGGAGAAGTACTTTCTTACTTTCACGTGCCGCCCGGCACCAGCACGTGACCATTATGACGTAATGGGGTCGAAAATGTCAGAAACAAAGAAAAATGGCAGCACTGAAAACTTACCATTTCACATTTTTCATTTTAAATAACACACATAAGATAGTAGGGCAAAACATTTAAGCTTCATCCAAGCGTAATGCTTAAAGGGAGGTAATTTAAGTCGTCCGAAGGTCCCTGCCATCCTTCTGGAAACTCTGCCGTGACGGCGGCAACTTTCCTCCCCGTCTTGGCTACACCGACCCTTCCTTGTCCCGGCCGGCGGCCATTCATTAGAGCAGGAGAGCGACGCAAGGGGAGGAGTGGCAGCTGCCGCGGCGGGGCGGGGGGGGGGGGGGGCGCCTGTCAGCCGTCGAAACCGCCGAGCAACAAGTCGCCAGCGCTACCAGCACCTGCCTCTCTATCCTGCTGTATCTGCTACATCTATACCACTATGCTCCCTCTCTATCCCTCTAACCTCCCGCCCTGCATGTCCTCAGAGACCGTTCAGATCCACCCACCCACCCGCCACGCTGCTGTGCTCTGTGTCTACCCGTCTGGCGTGTGGAAGGGACGGCGCCAGCAGAGCCCGTACAAGAGGAGGGATTCAATCAATCTAGCCAGCCGCTTGGAGAGAGAGAGAGAGAGAGAGAGAGAGAGAGAGAGAGAGAGAGAGAGAGAGAGAGAGAGAGAGAGAGAGAGAGAGAGAGAGAGAGAGAGAGAGAGAGAGGGAGGGGGGGCGGTAAGACAGGACCAAGAAAAAGAGGGTGCTCGAAGTCTGTCGGAGGTAACACAGTAGACGTCCAGACCCCCGCAGACGGACGCGGAGCGCCTGCAGGTGTCCAGGGTAGGCCAGCCCGCTCGGCACGCGTGCGTACAGGGAGACGAGGTTGCCTACCCATCAGGCGCCATGCCCGGGCCGGCGGTAACGGTGGGTGTTGAGGCGAAGGCCTCGCGGCTGATCGGGTGAGGTGAGTGTGCTGTGTGCTGCGTGCTGGCTGCCGGCTGTGCGCGCGCTGCCGGACCGGGCTCTCTCCGGGCCTCAGCCCGCGCCACGCCCCGCTGACGGGGAGGCGGGGGGGGGGGGGGAACAGGAGATGGGGGTTGCGGAATCGTGTGATGAGCGGAAATTGGGTTTACTCGCTCCGCCACTCCATCCGCTCGCCCCGGGGACCTCCCGGGACCCCCCCACGGGGCGCCTCGCTGCTGCCGGAGCCTGTGGAGCCTGCGGAGCCCCTGCGCCCTCATCCGGTTACCAGACGGCTATTTTATTGCGTTTACGCCCGTAAACTCGGCACTGCTGCCACTTGGCGTGTCATCAACGGAGATTTTCGTGTCGTTCGCCGGCCCTGCGCCACCGCTGGTACAGTTTCGCTTCGCATCTGCTCTCAAGGGGGTGTCTGCTCGGACAAAGGAGCCTGGTCCAGAGCTCTCGCCTCCCCCCCCCCCCCTCCCCCTCTCTTTATCTCTGTCTCCGTCTCTCTCTCTCGGTAAAGTGGGTGGCATTTCAGTTGGGTGCCTCGCAAAGTGAATCCCAGTGCCTCCGAGTCCCAAGTTCAAACGGAACTCCCCCCTCTCTCTACCTTCCCTATCGTCCTCCTACCCCCACCACTCCTGTGCCCCCCCCCCCCACCCTCCTCTCTCTGTCTCTCTCTTATTCCAAAGCCCGGGGAAATCTCAACTTTGTTTTTCTGTTTTCTCCCCTTCCATAGAAACGACGTGTCTCGCGGTGCCTGTTGGTGACTGCGTGGCGTTGGCGTGGCGCACTGCCCTTCGCAACCTGTTGCCGTCGTGTCATGGCAACCGCATCCCCTTTCTACCCCCCCCCCCCCCCCTCTCCCTCCTCCTTCACTCCGCGCTCTCATTGCGATTCAGCAGCGGCACACACAAGTAGTACGAAGCGCGCGGGCTGATAAAAGTCAATGAATGGCGCGGCGATACATGTCCAGGAGGGCGGACGGCAGCCCCTCAGGGAGTTCCCCCCCCCCCTCCCTCCCGCACAACACTCGCAGGCCCCCGGCGGCTCCATTCCTTCCCGTTTCAAAGCACTTTTCTCATCATGCCGCTTTTGATTTTCTTTTCTGACGAGCGGCGAAATTTATTTCCTGCGTGCCGTTAGAGAAAAAGGGAAAAAGAGGGGGGGGGGGGCACAATCGCAAACGGTGAGGAAGATAGGGGATGGGGAAGAGGGCGGGGGAGGAACAGTGGAGCGGAGAGACAGCGTGAAAGTGGAAGACAACGCTTCTCACCCAGCCATGGCGGCACGAACCACTGTCAACGCCCGTCCCACCCTTCGCCCCGGGGTCGTTATTTCTCCACGTATGGGACAACTTGTTGATCGCGAAAAAAAAAAGAAGAAGAAAAGGAACCGCGTGAGCGCTCACTTTCAGAAACTAGGGAAAATGAAAAAGAAAAAAATTGGAACGAAAGAGACGATGAAAAATATTTATGCTTGCACGCACTGGAGCGAGTGCTGCGATGGAGGGGACGCTGACACCTTCTCACACGACTCCGCGGCAGTGCGGAGCGGGCGGGGAGGGCGGGACACACGGCGGGACCCACTTCACGCCACATTAGACACGCCGACGCCTCCGGCAGCACGCCCTCGGCACGCCCTCGGCACGCCCTCGGCACGCCCACGCCACGCTCCCGGCACGCTCCACCCCACCAGACCTCTCAGCGCCCGACAACTTAGCGGAGGGAAGCGCTTCGCGGAGGTCAGGTGCGAACAAGAGAAAGAGAGACAGAGAGAGGGAGAAGCAGGTAGAGAGAGAGGGAAGGGGAAGTTAAATAGCTGATTCCAGGCCGGCGTGTGGCTGGCGCGTGGCGGCGCAGCCAGTGACGTCGCGCCGCTCACAGTAAACTCCCGTGTGACGTCACGGCAGCGCTTCGCTTTCACTCTCCGGCCGGTCCCGCCGGGTCCCGCTATGCAGACGGCCTGCCGGCCCGCCGGCCCCGCCTACGGCCTGCAGCAGGACATGCACACGGCCTCGAAGGTCACGGCCAGCGCGGCCAGCAGCGGCCTCCGCGGCCGGAGAGGGGAGGGGGGCGAGAGAAGGGAGACAGACGCAGCGAGTACTCAGTGGTAAAGAGAGAGACAGAGAGGGGGTGGGAGTGTCCGAGTACTCACCTTCGAGGCTCTGGTCGTAGCCCTTGGTGAAGAAGAGCATGGCCTTGGCGGCGCGCTCGGGCGTCTTGATCAAGCCCTGGCGGTCGGGGTTCTCCCCCAGCGAGGACAGCAGCAGGCGGTAGCTGCGGGACATGTCGGGCAGCAGGGCCTCCCTGGTGGGCGGTCGGTGGTCCAGCTCCAGGTCGTGGTGGAAGGTGCACTTCTCGTGGCCTGCGAGGAGAGCAGAGACAAAATTAACATTATGCGTCGTCTCCTACATGCACTGCAAGGCCTCGGCCGCCTCTCCGCCGCCTCCTCTGTTGCACCATTCCCCGGGTCCGGGTCCCCCGGTTAGCTGGGGACTGTTATCACAGCCGCCCTTATCAGCCACGGCCGCTCGCGGCCCAATTATGTGCGACAAGGATGACCAGTGGTCCCAGCAGCCACCGCGCGGTACTACGGTGCAAGCGCCCGTAGTAGCAGTAGCGCCCAGCCCCGGCCGCTCTGTCTGGCCTAGAGAGACTCAGTCTGAGTCTCTCTAGTCTGGCCGCTGTTCGGCCGCCTATGGCCCTGGACCTGCCAAGAACCGGGCAACCTGACGAGCGTGAATATTGTGGGCCTCCCTGCGTGAGATAACGGCTGAAAAAAGGGGAAGAACGAGGCAAAAATGTCAATGTGTGTGTGTGTGTGTGTATGTGTGTGTGCTGCGAAGTCCGGTGACTGCATTGGCCACCCTATCCCAACAAAACAGCACATAGGAATAACCATGACAACTGCTGTTGCTCTCTGCGACCACTGACCCCTCCCCTTCCCTTCTCTCTCTCTCTCTCTCTCTCTCTCTCTCTCTCTCTCTCTCTCTCTCTCTCTCTCTCTCTCTCTCTCTCTCTCTCGCTCTATCCACGCCCCTTTCGCCGGGAGGCCACGCCAGTGTGCCGTGACGCGGCAGCAGCCTCCTTACGTAACGCTCTCAGATCTACATCCACACAACATGTGCTGCCGAACGGGGCCGAAACATCATCATCATCATCATCACAAAATTATTTCGGCAGTGGTTCTGGAAGAATAATAAAAAATTAAAGAGCGAGAGAGAGAGAGAAATGTAAGGGCGCTGTCAGAATGCGAGGTTCAGTACGCGTCACGCGCAGATCAAGGTGAAGGTCACGCGCCCAGATCAAGCTCAGGGGTGAGGGCCAGCCCAGGTCAGGGCCAGCTGGCCAGCCCAGGGCGGGTAGAGGGCCAGCCCAAGGCCAGCTTAGGGCCAGCTCAGGGCCAGCTCAGGGCCAGCTCAGGGCCAGCTCAGGGCCAGCCCAGGGCCAGCTCAGGGCCAGCTCAGGGCCAGCTCAGGGCCAGCCCAGGGCCAGCCCAGGGCCAGCCCAAGGCCAGCTGAGGGCCAGCCCAGGGCCAGCTCAGGGCCAGCCCAGGGCCAGCTCAG
The DNA here is from genome assembly GCA_038380765.1 of Odontothrips loti. Classification (NCBI taxonomy): domain Eukaryota; kingdom Metazoa; phylum Arthropoda; class Insecta; order Thysanoptera; family Thripidae; genus Odontothrips; species Odontothrips loti. The sequence continues at coordinate 12,491,563 of CM076255.1, forward strand.
GGCCAGCCCAAGGCCAGCTCAGGGCCAGCTCAGGGCCAGCTGAGGGCCAGCCCAGGGCCAGCCCAGGGCCAGCCCAGGGCCAGCCCAAGGCCAGCTGAGGGCCAGCCCAAGGCCAGCTGAGGGCCAGCCCAGGGCCAGCTGAGGGCCAGCCCAGCCCAGCCCGGGCCGACCGCCTCCCACACGGTGGGACTGACACCTGCTGGTGATGGAGGGCGCTCCGCATCCGCTTGTCTGTCTGTCTGTCAGTCTGTGCCTCCATCGAGGAACGGGATTAAACTACGCGGCCCAATAACAGTAATTACGGAGCCCAGCACTGATAAAACATGTGCCGGTCTGTAATCTGTAAATGTAAAACATACCGATATCAACACGAACCGCCTCACAGAAACACGCGGACAAACAGGCGCACAGATGACGAACCCACAGGCGGACATGACCTGGTCCAAGACTGCCACCGACAACCGGTATATCCTCTGATCGCGAACCCCTGACGGCCAAGGACACGACCCGGCCGGCCCGGCAAACCAGTCCACCAGGACAGGATCGTTGGTAGCGGCCGCGCCACGGCTGCAAACAATCTCGCACTCACCAAAAATTTCTCATATCGCATATAACAACAGCAGACTGGTATTGTAGGGGCGGCAAAATTTCTCATGCATTTCTGCCCAACACACGTCTGCATCTTCCGGACGCGGCCTAAGCTCAGGCACACAGCACAGAAGCTCATTGCTGTGCCTGCCGGGATGCTGCGGTGGCTGGGGGCGCGTAAACACAGCGAGCGCGTGTGTGCGTGCGTGCGTGCTTGCGTGTGCAGGGAAATATCACGTACACGCAAACAGACTCAACAATGCGTCATACCATAAAGATTACCGGGGATGGCAGAAAATAAATACCGGATGAGGTCACGTAAAAAAAAATTAAAAATAATAATAAAACAGCGGTATTTGGTGTTTAAAACAATAGTCTGGTATTTCAATCAGCGCCAGGGGAGGAATTCCAATCAAGGAGACCAGAGAGACGCGGTGGACCCGATTTCATACGGGTAATTAATGTCGTTCATATTGCAAAGCAGTTCGCCTTTTGCCAGGCAGAAAGCAGCCGCCAGCCTAGGCGGGCACAGCGGGCACTGTGCGGAGCTGGCAGACAACGGCGGCCATTTAGCAGGCCGTTACGTAAGAGCCGCGTCCTTAAACTTGGCAGCGACAAGACGGAAAATAAACGGAGAAGATATGTGCGGAGGATTATGTGGGACTGGACTGGCACAGTGAACCCGGCGCCCGGAGCGGAGCGCCGCGTGTGCCGGAGGGCACCGGAGGGCACCGGAGGGCACCGGTGGGCACCGAAGGGCACCGGAGAGCACCGGAGGGCACCGCCGGAGGGGCAGGCAAGGCTACGGAGGCGTCCTCGGCCCCCCGCGGGCCCAGGGCCCCTGGCAGGTAGGCAGCGCGAGGGCGGCCGTGCGCGGAGTTCCTGGTGCTGCCTACCTCCCAGGCGCCCCCAGCCGTCGCCGCTCCAGCCGTGACGGGGGGCCGCAGGGGGCCGCGGGGGCCACGGGCGATCTCCAGCTTGCATTTACGGGGGGAAAACCGAAGAGGCGGTCCAAATTACCCGAGCGGTCGGCCGGAGCAGACTTCGTACATCGGGATGGCCGGCGCCGCAGGAACCGAAGACTCAGTCGCCGGGGTGAAAAGGTGGCATGGCTAATCGATGCTGAGATAATGATGTCTAAAGCCTGTTTACTACACGTCTATGCAGTCCGGACTAGCTAGCTAGGCTAGCGTTCCGCTGGGCTTGCACATGATCTCCATGTGCCTGCAGTGGCTCTCTGGCCCCGCAACAGGGCGAGGCCTTGAAAGTCGCAAGGTTGCATAACGCTCCTAGAGGACCCTGGAGATGGAAGCTGGAAGGCCATCCCATCAACACGCCGGGGACCTTATGTAAACCATCCGGGCGTCCGGCCGGGTCAGGCGGCGCGGCACGCGAGCGTGTTCTGTCGGACACGCACGATTAATTAGGTATTCTGATTCACCCGTCAGAGACTGTGGGCAGAGCCACGGAAGAGCCCTCCCTGGCCTCGCCGTGTTCTTCCACTTTCCCATAACAAACACACCTCATCAGGAGGTGAGGGCTGTCCCAGGGCTGCCAGCCGCACAAGGAGTGTACCCGTCAGTCTTAAGTTTAGTACTGTGCATTTTCGTCGTACGAAATGTTTCCATTGTTTACCGGAAACAATACGCCAAACTGGTGAAGCTTAAACCGCTAAAGGACAGAGAAGCCCAAGTATCGAGCACTGTTTTGCGGTTCCGAAATGCTGTCACAGAAACAACCCACCCCTGTTGCAACGAAGTCGGTTGGCGGCAGTGCGCGATTCAGTACCTGGCGTCGTCGACGTCCTGGGGGTCCTTGGGGTGCCGGGCACCTCGATCTCCTCGCCCTCCACCTCCTCGGACCAGGACACGGTCCTCTGGGGCGGCAGCACCATCTTCTTGACGACGGCGTGGTGGTCGCCGTTGGTGGTAGCCGCGGTCGTGGTTCCGTTCATGGTGTCTGTTGGCACTCCTGGTCTGTTTACTGCGCGTCGTCTGCTGTCCGTCGTCTGCTGTCCGGTGTGGGAGAGCTCCTGGCGCGGACTGAAGTGACGGCTGGTGCTCGCTACAGCGGGAAGGCACGGCCTCTGGAGCGCCGGTGCTGCTGCTGCCGCTGCTGCCGCTGCCGCTGCCGGTGGCGGGCGCGGCGGGTGCCCCCGTCCCGTCCCGTCCCGTCCCGTCGCATCCCCACCGCTACGCCGCGCCACGCCCCTCCACGCCGCGCCGCTGCCGCCACCACCGCTGCCCCCACGTCACAAGTGACGCAATCGATAGGGACCAGAGGCTAGGCCCCGGCTAGGCCCCGGCCATCCCGCCCGTATCGCGAGCGGCGGAGGAGGCTGCGGAGGCAGTAGCGGCAGCGGGACGGGCGCTGGCCGCCACCGCCCCGACCACCGCCACCGCTACCGCAGCGGCAGCGGCAGCGAGAGGGAAGTGCAGGGAGGCTCCCGGGGGACGCAGCCGCGCCGATAGGTGAGACAACGGCCGGTGACGTCTAGCGGACTGATGACGTCGGCGACGTCAGCAGGGTGCACGAAGATGACGACGGGGAAGTGCACCGGGGTGCCGACGGCAGCGGGCGGCCCTGGCGGGATAACGGCTTCATGCCGCACACACACACACACACACACACACACACACACACACACACACACACGTCGCAGGTTCTACCGTCTCTGCGTCTGAGTCTGTTTCCCTCAGACCCCAACGTCCGCACTCATGGCAATCATGTCCAACTTGATAACACGCGGCAAACAGAAATCTTCTTTGTTATCATCAGCCGCAAATTCCGTATCAGATAATGTCACCTGAAAATGTCAACTCTGATCTATAACCCTTCAAAAAACGCGCCACCCCTATCCATGACTCCATGGCCCTCGCCGCCCTGCGGCTGACGCCTAGTTCTGAGACGGGGAATGACCGGCGGGGCGGGCCACCTCAGAGCGTGCTGCCGATGTGTGTGCGTCCGTGTGTGCGTGTGTGTGAAACGTGCGTCACGGGGAAAGAAGAGTAGTACAACTGTCGGTAAGGGTGACAGAGCATGGAATGGTCATCCCCATGATTCGGAAGGAAAGCAAACTAACCGCAAGACTGGTGTCACCGTTAGGGCTGCTCCAAAAGATGTAGTATGAGACGTCGGTGGGATTTTCACGCTTGTAATAAAAAAAAATGTATTTATTCGTATTCATCAAGCTGTTTTTGTTTTCTTTTTTTTTACAGTGAACCGTGCACAAGAGGAGCCCATTATTAACGTTTATAGTGCACTTCGCCGATTGTCATGTCCATCGCGTCCTTGAGGAGGAAGGTGGTTCGAACAGACCACATCCTGGAATGCGATTAAAACGGCCTCTTAGGTAATGTGCGCGAATCACCGTACGGCCATCAATTACAAACTGTGCACTGCTGTGAACGCACCTCCAACGGAGACCTTTGGCAATTACATAAGTTATCACGTGCCCACCTGGTGCCCACCCAGTGAATTGGATAAAGCGGTCGGCTCCTTATGTAAGCCGGCACCGTACTTGACCAGTCCCATTTTATTGCACACAACAATTCCAGGGTCACGGCCAGACGTGTCCAGCGCTGGCCGGCCAGGGCTGTTTCGTTTTCTTTGGGAATTAAACGCTAATAAGCGGGACGAGCCATCTGCTTTGTTTGCTTATTGTCGGCCCAACCTGACCTTCCCTAACCTGTCAATTTAACACAAAGTATCAGGCAGATTACGGGGAGAGGGGCGGGGTCTTGATTTTTAATTCGCAGCTCATCAATCAGCACGTCGAACTCGTAACACAACAGGTGGAAGGAGTCGCGGAAAATTTTTTATATCTGGCCGTCGAAATCGAAAGGAATAGAGGGATCCCGTTCGACAGATCGCCCGTACAGCCGCACACAACAGGGGATGGAAATGCATTCCAGACACGGGTCAGAAGAAAAAAGAAAAAAAAAAAAGATAGGTTTCAGGCCGGGCGGGTCTCGATGAAGGAGATCTTGCCATCATTTTATTTCTGCCGCCGCTGCTCGTTCCTGATCTGGTTTCGATCCGCGCTCCAGAAAAATACAACCAATCTGACTGTCAAACCCAATATGACCCGCGATGTTTCGTCACGATTTGACCGGCGGCACTCGATCATGTGGGCAAAAATCTTGTCATTATAAAAAATCAGCCAATAATTATTTGTTTTCTAGTTTTATTTAATTTTCCACCCAAAGTGTTTCGGGCGGGATCCCATAAAGCCTGGCTTAAGCCTGGCAGCATAGCGGTATGAGGCATGAGGCTGACACGGGCGGCCGGACAGCTGGATTGACGTCAGGGCTGTTTCCCACGACCAGGACCAGGGGCCGCCAGGGGCCTTTCTCCGTGAACAGCGGGCTCTCTTCTCATCAGCCCCATGCATCGCTCTGTGGTCTCTCTGTACGCGCGGCGGACCTCGGAAAACCCTGGACGATCACGCCCCCCCCCCCCACTTCCCCTCCGCCCCCCCCCCCCCACACACACACGCACACACCTCTTCGTTAGCTTTGAATAAGGTATTCCGCCCGTAAGACGACAGAGGGAAGAAGTCACTGATTTCCACCACAAACCCAACAATCCGTTCAACTGTTTGCCTGTGGCGTCTGCTAACGGATGTCAGAAATTAAGCAAACCGATATTGTAATTTTCCAGACTTTTTTTTTTCCACCGCACGCAAGGTATATTCACATTTTCCGCCCCATAAATGTGTTTATTTGGCCGTTACAGCAGAGACGCCTCAGACAAACAGTTGAGGGTGTGTTGTGGACCTCAGCGGCTCCTTCCCTCTGTCTTCTTACGGGCGAATCGCCTCATTTTATTGAGAGACTTTCGCAGAGGAAAATAACAAAGAAACTGCATTATTCGGTTGTTACCGCGACTGCCTCGGGGGCCGGAGTGAAAAAGGGAATTCCCTGAAGCGTTCCGATCGCGGTGTGGCGGGCGTGAAGGTCGGCTGGGCTGGGCGCCGCCTCGTGTTTGGCGAGCTGACACGGCACGGCCGGGCAGGGCTGCAACAGCGGCCCCGAGGAAGAGGAGCAGAACAAAGCTTCCGGCCCATTTCCTGAGTTACCGACGACATTGCAGCCTGACTATACGGGTTTCCAACGACGCTCAGAAGCGGAGGCTGAAGAACAAAAACACTTCCGAACCGGAAAATCTCGAGAGCAGGTATGAAAAATTTTGATGTACAAGGGCCGCGCCCAAAAATGGGCAGGAACCTCCAGATTCACTCAAAACCCCTTTTAAGTTTCCCGTTCCTGCCGTGAGAGTTTCCGGTCTGGAAGAGTTCTTGTTCTTCAACTTCCGTTCCTAAGTCTCATTGGAAATCTTTCTCACACCACCTTCTACCCCCCCCCCCTCTCTCTCTCTCTCTCTCTCTCTCTCTCTCTCTCTCTCTCTCTCTCTCTGAACGACAAGATCTCGTATGCAAGCCTTATCAAGGGCAGTAACCCTAGCCGAGAACGCCGCAAAAGCTCTCTCTGGCTGCAGGGCTGAGCCGCAGCAGCTGCAGCAGCTGCTCCTGTTTCATCCAGAGCTAATTTTCTCTTATTATCAATGAATATCGTTTTGCAGCGCGGCCTCAGTCTAGAGACACACGTTCTGAAGCAAGCGCAGGTAATGGGCTCTCCCCCCCCCCCTCTCTCTCTCTCTCTCTCTCTCTCTCTCTCTCTCTCTCTCTCTCTCTCTCTCTCTCTCTCTCTCTCTCTCTCTCTCACACACACACTCTCTCTCTCTCTCGCTCTCTCCCCAAAAGTTGCACTTTTTGTTGTGCGGGTTCGAATCGGATGTGACCACTGGGGCGGCATGTATGGCCGCCTCCAGCATGCAGCCTGACAAGGCGCGGATCAAATTCCACAACACGCTAAACCAGTTTGCTGCCCAATAGACGAGGCGGGGCCAGGCGGGCCAGGACCGGGCAGCACGGCACCGGGCAGGCGTCGGGCAGTGCTGGGTCCGGCAGGGGGAAGCAGCCACGTGCGAGGGCCTGGTTCCATGCGGTAGCGCTCTAATATATTGAAATTATCTTCGAAACTAATGATCCGATTCGCTCCGGGTTGGTTTCATTCGATAGAGGAGTACGTTTTACATCCGGTGGGATACTTATATTTCTAGTTAACTCATATTTACTGCGTAAAATGGTCAATACTTCGTGCCAAATGGCAAATCTCTGTGAACACGCAGAATCGTATACAATATTTGCGACCCTTGGCGCTTGGACGCTGTTGCCACCCCCTGGGTCCGGAGGCAGCCGGGGCCGGAGCTGTGCATGTCACAGCCTCCGTACTACATTTCCGTGGCCACTATCCATGCATCTTTGTATTAATAGAGGTTTCCAGAGAGGCTAGGAGGCGGAAGTTGAGAAACAAAAATACTTCCAGACAGAAAACTCTCGATAGCGGGTATGAGAAATATCGATACGCAAGGGCCGCGCCAAACATGGGAACTAACATTCACATTCACTCAAAATGCCATTTAAGTTTCTCATACGTGATTTGTTCTTCAACTTCCGTTCCCAAGTCTCAATGGAAACCCCTACTTACAATGTTGTTGGACTTGGACGCAGCGGGGACGTGCGCCGCTGTTTCCTCCTCGCGCCCCAATTAGCGCCGCGTACCGCGAGAGCTCGTGAGCTTTAATGAGATCAATCAAATTACACGACAATAGCCCGGCCGGCCGAAGGCGACCCCTCACTAGGCCACGGCCGCCCGCCCCCCGTGTGCTGCCGCTTCAGAGAGGAGCGGCTGGGGGTGGCACGAGCGTCAACCCCTGCAGCTTCCAGCCCCTGACCCCCCCCCCCCCTCCCTCCCTCCCCCCGGAGACACAGCGGGCACGGCAGCCTGGGCGGCGCTGGATGGATACTGCTCCGCTGGCCCTGACAGTGAACCAGCCAAAGTTGTGGATGGAGACCAGTGTGCCTCTAGCCGACCCAAGGAGGACTGTCCGCGCCGCACAGCGTCTGTCCTGTCTCGCTCACACACTAATGGGAAAGGTTGTTGTCTACCGCTTTTAGAAAACAGGAATATATTCGTTTCCTATGCGGCCGCACGAAAATAGAGCAAAACAGCATGATGGGGCGCGTCATCCTAGTACAGACAGGGAGTTTTATTTCTTCTCTTTTTTTTTTGGGGGGGGGGGGGGGAGGGGGTCTAATTCAAGGCGCCGTCGACGACCGGATCCTGACTTTGCAAAGAGTATGATGGCACTGATCGCACGGTGCGAGACAGCATTATTTGATTATACAGATAAAACCACCCCCACCCCTCACCCCACCCCCCGGCCCGCCTTGCAACGATTAATTCAAATCAAACATCACGCCGCAGACAGAGAAAGCTATGCAGAGCTGGGAATGGTGGTAGGCAAGCAATGCCCACAAGTGTGTAATAAATTGAGGGGAAAGTGAGCAATGCGAAGAAGACGTTTAGCGATGCACTGACATTGGCCCAAGTGACATGCGTTGTATAACGAGCAGTTTGCGGGGAGCTGGAGGATTTACGCTCGACAGCGTGTACGGCGCTGTGGACATGCGTGACCCGTTTCGTAACAACAGAATTCGAGCGCCTCATTTAATTCAATCGCTATCATTCGTGTTGCCAAGCACGACAGATTATGCAAAAAATGTAGGATTGGTAAAGTGAAAAATGAGCCATTGGCTGTATTTTTCCCGAATCGAGGCGATTTCAAGCCCTGTTATGTAACCAGGCGGGCAAGGATCCTATTAAGATAGATGAGCCGCTAGTTTGTTTTCGTGGCCTAAGACACCCATGGATGGTGGGGGAAAAAAGACCAAAGAAATACTCGGAGACAGGAGGCGGATGAATAACATTTAAAAGAACAAAAACAACAACAACAACGAAAGGCGTGAGGGAGGAGGAACCTGGGATGGCCTTCCAGCCCACCAGCCTCTACAGCATCGACGAAAGGGCATAACATGAGACTCAGTTAGTCAGTGCCGAGGAGACAATCCAGTTTTCACACTCTGACAAGAGATTATACCATAACGAGAGTGAGCCCCTGAATCAGCTGAAGTGTGAGCAGCTCATGAGTGCGCCCCGTCGCCCCATTCCTCTGCGACACCTTGTCTAGTACGTATCAACTGTCAGGCGGCGTTCCCACGATAGAAACCGCTTCGCTTCTGTATGCAATTTCTTCAAATATTTCTTTTTAATCTACAAAGACAAATGCATGTGTGCGTAGCACTTTCCTTGCAGCCTCAGTATTTTGTTTTTAAGTATCGACCCACAAATGAATATTAATGTGGAGAGAAGTTTTGACTACATTGTCGTGGTTATGTAAACTCGAATCCGTTTTCATGGCTGGGCTAGCTTAATTGCTCATGGCACTAAGAAGACTCTCGGGCGATCCCGTCAGTCACAACCAAAACTAAAAACTGGTGCGGGTCCCGCACAGCCACGTGAGTGAGGATTGGTGCCAGGCAGCAGGACTTGACATGCCCTGTCGTCCTGGTGAGGTCGAGCGGACACGGCCAGCCAATCAGAGCCGAGTCCTTGATCCTGGACGGGAGGACGTTATGTAAGCATCGCACGGCAGTGGGGAACGGCGTTCGTCCAAAAGGCAAAGGGTGTGTCACTCCGAACCGTGCTCTAAGAGCTGCTAGAGCTGCTAGAGCAGACCCACCCCTACTCCATTCAGCGGAGTGAGGATATTCGAGACAGAGACAGGCTCCAGTTCACCCACGCACAGATGCTGCTATTACTGTAGTACAGTACTCTAGTACTGTCGTAAGGCTACGGACACTGAAAAAAAAATTCTAAAAAAAAATCTAAAAAAAAAATTCTGCAATGTATCCATGTCTAGGAAATTTCAGTAGAACTGAGAAAATCAGCTGAAGTGCAAACTTGCAGAGCAGATAAGATAGAAATTGCAGCTAAATCACTCATTTTAGCCATTTACTCTTCTAGGCATCAATTTTTGCGTGCATGTATACCCAAAACAATAGATGAACAAGTGCGACGAGTACTAAAGGACCACATTATGTACCCAACGTCGCCGAACTCATCTTCTCTGGAGGAACCAGCGAAGTCACAAGGATCCAGAAATAGTTGTGCGCTCAGACTTCTCTAGCTCCTACGACATTGTCGGCATCTTCGACATGCAAATCAAAGGTAGCGTTTTCACGTTTCGCTCGGATTCAAACAACTTACGGCTGATGTAATGTTTCAAGCAAATCGTGTCATCTTTCAAAGGATATTTCAAATGTAGCACTTACCTCCACTCTCCGAGTCTTTCGTCTGCTTCTTGACCACCATGGCTGTCGTGTCGACGGAGGCCTGACCGTTCTTGAGTTCACGCATGGCGGCGAGGATGTGGGGGAGGGAGAAAAGGAGATAAAAGGGCCACGCAAATAGCTGTGAGGGCTCGCGAGTGACGAGTGACCACGAGTGCGACCACGTGTGACCACGAGTGACCACGAGCGACGAGGAGTGCGACGACGAGCGACTACGAGTGCGACCACGAGTGACCACGAGTGACCACGAGTGACCACGAGTAACCGCGCAAAAGACTGAGAGTGCCGAGTGTGACTCGCGTATTGACCAAGTGGTAGCGGCGCAGCCATGGCCTTTATATATATTTGTTACCGCGACGTCGTGAGTGACGGCGGCCGGAGAGGAGGGGGCGGAAGGAAGCGGGGAGGGGAGGAGAGGGTGGAGGGGGGAAAGTAAAACACAACGGCTGCTGCAAGGTGCGGGGAAATGCAAGATGCCGTGCGATACGTGTAACAAAGGACATGGTCTGCTGCCAGCAGTTTTGAGCGTTGAGTGTACTTTTCTCTGTGTCAATGATGTGTCGTGTTCCAAAAAAGGAATCAAACACTCGTGTATGGCAATATGCACGCCTTCTTCCATTTAAAATAAAAATACCAGGGCGGGACTAATGATTTTATGAGGCTTTTAACAAACATCAAGAGGAGAATGTGTTACGTATCTCGTGAGCAGGGCCAGGCCTGCCGCCAGGCCCCACAACTCCGCGGCCGATAGAATCGCGGGCGCCATATTTTGGGAGGTTCCCCCGCCCGGCTCCGCACCATGCCTGACCCCGCGCCCGGATTCCTAACTCGGATATCCAAGCCTGACACGTGGGGAACGTCCTTCGCCCTCCGTGCGCGCGCAGCGCACTGGCCACGCACCTCTGACGTAACGCTAGCGGCCGTAGGGTATTCCGAGTCCTGGAGGAACACGCGGCAGCGACAATCCTCTGTCCAAAAGTGTACACTGATTGTGTTGATTACGTCGATTGTTGCAACTAATTTGCAAAATATTCAAAATCTTAGTCTGGTAATGGCGTTTTATGGCCGTTTTTAGCCCTGTAATGTAGCTCAAGGCGCATTTTACTGCAGTTTTTAAACACTTTTAATCGATTATTGTGTTTGTCTGAAAATGCGTATACTGATTGTCTCGAGCTGTGGATCCCGCGCGACAATCTCTATGGCCACACTTTGCATGAACCGCGCAAGGAAAAATGTTATTTTCACCGCAGAGCTGTTGTGGCTTGACAGCATTCGCTGCGGCGTATTGGAATCATCAGTCTAGTCTGAGCGGCCCCAAAGACATATTTGTATCTCTCACGCACACTTTATGATAATGTGGACTTCTTTTTGTACGCCGTCGTCTAGAGTTCCCTACAGAAACACCTGTAATGCAACATGTGTATCAGAATGGACATAGATTGTTCACAAATAATAAAATGTTGTAAGCCCCGTTTTAAAATTTCAGTACAGTTCCAAATATACGAAATGTTGACACATGGTCCTGGCTGGCTAGATGTCCTTGGTGGCACCGGTGCGAGCAAAATGTCATTAGCATGGGTGCTGACCTCCAGGTGACCAGCGCCACCTGGACTGGCATCAAGACGTGCCGAGCACATCCAACAAACGAAAAGAACAAGATCGGCAATAATGATTGACGTAGAAGGCCCGGCAGATAGGCTTGATTATGGTTTCCTTTGCATGCAAATGAGTACAACTGGTTAAAGACGCCGAGGCACAAATGCTCGCCCATACGGCACTTACGTAAGGGGCGTTTTCCTGCTGGGACCGCTGGCGACGAGCGGCTCATTTCGTAACGCACCCACCTTCGGTGTGATCTTCCGCGACAGCGTGCGTGCGGCAGCCTGAACTCTTAATGCGCAAGTTTGAATTTGGCCAGATCATTCGGTCACTTTTGGTCATTAACTTTTCATCCATGTTTCGCTGCTTGAAAAGGGTAAATTGAAAAATCTCACGCTCTCTTGATGGTTATAAAACTTTCCAATGTTTATCACCCGCGCGCGTTGCGGACCAAGGTAAACTACGCAGTGCGTGTGCTATTATGCAACCCTTTCCGCTCGTGTGTGTACAGAAATGGTGCATTGTCGCGGTGAGTCCGCACTACTGTGGGCACTGCGGGTGTGTGAGGGGCGCCCGTCAGGGACGGGGTAGGCAGCCCGCGGCACAGCTGCGCCGGGTTGGCTGCTTGCCGCACCGCCGACCGTCCACGGCCCGCGACCTGCCACATCATTCACAATATGGGACCGAACAGCGCTTTGTAGCTCTTGTGATGCAGACATTCTGTCGAGTTTTACTGTAGTCGTAGTCACGCAATGCGCTGCGGATGACGAAAGAAATTAAACAAGTAGATTTCTAAGGAAATATTTCATTTTTATCCGAATTTTCGTAGCATCTGTCCTTCGCGAGGCATAGGTTCTTCTCTTGATCTGATGGTAGGCGTCTCGTGCTGGTCAGCTTTTTGAACAGGCCGGCTGAGTCCTTGGGAGTCCTCGGGCGGGCGGGATCCGAGAAATTAACGTTGTATATTCCGAAGCGAGAGCTGGACACAGAGCGGAACATAAGTAAAAAAATATTTGGACCAATGAGGAAGCGGGACTATGGTGAATAGAGGAAGGGGGGCTGATCTTGAAATAGACTGGTGGGGACGCCGCCGACAGAGGGGGAGAGACAGGGAGAAGGGGAAGAAGGGGGGGGGGGCAGACGAGTGTGAGAGAGAGAAAGGTGCTGGTTCTCAGCGAGAAAGAGAGGCGGGGGCTTTGTGAAAGTAGTGGTCTCTAGTCGTTATGGTTCTCCATAGCGAGGTTCCATGGTGTAATGGTTAGCACTCAGGACTCTGAATCCTGCGATCCGAGTTCAAATCTCGGTGGAACCTTCATTTTCGTGCACTCACAATGTCAGTCAAAAGTGCACGACTTCTAGTCTACAGTGCATCGATTTTTCATTCATTTTGTGACAGCAAAAATCTTTTAAATCGAAATACACTTATGGAAATAGGACCACATTCTAATTTAGAAAAGGAAAAACATATGCCCTCAGAGAGAATCGAACTCTCGACCCCCAGTTTACTAGACTGGTGCTCTAACCACTGAGCTATGAGGGCTCTTGCTATCACTGAGCATCAGCCACTTTCTTTATCGTGCCGGCGCTCGGCGGGAATGGCCGCCACGCGATCAGATAGCACAGCTGGTCCCCGTAAGTCCCCACCAATAAACTCCCTGGTTTTAAACGAATCTTTCCGTGTTTTCCAAGCAGGTGAGGAGGGGGCGAGCTGAGTAAACAGAGCCTTGTATCACACCTTTAATTAGAACACGTGGGTTTTGAAGACACACATATTTGCAGGGCGTCTGCGTATTACTTACGTGTATCCGTCATTCCACTCGAAGTTGTCGAGAAGCGACCACGCAAAGTATCCCCGCACGTTGCATTTGTCGACGTGAATTGCATCAAGCAGTTGTTCGAGATAGCTCTAAAAAGGATAAGTCGGAAAATGATAAATAAATAACGATGAGCACAAGATTTTATTTTCTGTCGAAAAACCTACCGTATAGTACACTATCCGTTCTTTGTCCTGCAAAGTACCGGGTTGGTCGGAGTACCCGTTCTCCGTCACGAGGAGGGGAGGGTTTCCGAACTGGTCACGAACCCACACGAGGAGCTTCCGGAAGCCCCAGGGAACAATCTGGAAACAATCGCAGGATTTTTCGGTCCCCCCCATTTGTGTGTTTATTTGCGTTAGATTGCTGGTTGAGCACTCCATACCTTGAGCCAGCGGGAGGCACTCCCCGGCCACGCGGGGTCCTGGTAGCGAGCAGTACCCTCGTCTACGATCCTCGATATCGAGAGAGGAGCGCTGCTGTTGGGAGTGGAGACCAGGAGCGTGGTGTAGTGGTTCAGGCCGAAGAAGTCAGCCGAGCCTGGAGAAAACACACGCGCCACCCAATATGTACAGATTTAGCAGACAGATATTCCAATTTGCTGTGATTTTGCTGTGCCTCGGAGGTATCTTCACTTACGGCCGCTCCCCAGGTATATAGATTTGCGAGCCCCCCTCCCCCTCCTCGTCCCTCCGAGAGGGGTCTCACCTTTGAGGGCAGCCACTTCCGCTGAGGAGAAGGCGGGCAGCCGCGACCGCGCCAGTCCCTGCGCCAGGCTGTTGGCCATCACCCTCTTCCTCATCGTGGGGGGGTAGTCCCCCGTCTTGCTGAAGATGGGGTGCCCGAACCAACCCAGCTGTCGGGGCCAGGCACGCGCGTGTGTATGAGAGAGACAGCAGAGGGCGAAGCGAGGGGGGACAGAGCCGGACAGAGCGGAAAATGTAAGCAACAGCACTCACCTTGAACTGCATGGCCCGTTCGGCAGCCAGCACATCCTCCTCACTGGACGCGTTCTTCGGTTCGAACCACTCGCTGTTCAACGTGATGCCCACCTTGCCTGTGGACGCCATTATCTAATCAGTCTCCGAGCAACTTCAAATTTTCACTAGACGCAGAATTTTATTTGGAGGGCTGACACTTTGTTTGTCATTTTTTCTTCAATTTGAAAGCTAGTTTTTGTTTGTTTATTTTGTTTAAGAGAACTTCAAACTATGGAAACAACTGCCAAACACCATACGGCGGCGCTAGCCGGACCCGATAGCAGGCGCATCTGCTCTTGCTCTGTGATAACAAGCGACACGCCTTACTGACCCTGCTGCGCCGTGGCGAACTTGCGCTGGTACAGGTGGTAGGCGCGGGCGTGGGCGCGCAGGACGGTATGCGCGCAGAGGTAGTCGCCGACGCCGTCGTTGGGGAGGCGCGGGGCGTTGAGGCCCAGGCCGTACCCGCTCGTGCACGTCTCGTAGGGCTCGTTGAAGGTCAGCCAAAGCTTCACCTGCGAGAAGGGCCTGCCTGAGAACAGACAGAGCGAAAAAAACAAATGTCTGTCATGACGCCGACAACGCTCACCTTGTCGCCGAACAGGCGGAACGCGAGGTCGGCGTAGTCCTCGAAGTAGTCGGCGAGGATGGGGTTGGGCCAGCCTCCCAGGTCCTGCAGCGGCTGGGGGAGGTCCCAGTGGTACAGCGTCACCTGGGGGCATTGCACAAGCACGGCAATCAACGCCTGAGGTGTTCGCAAGTCTCGGAAAACGGAAGCAGCCGCGGAGATCAGAAACAACCGGTTGATATTCAGCTGTCGCCGCCTTGTGTAGCCTTACCATGGGCCGGATCCCCTTGGACAGGAGCTCGTCAATGAGGTGGCTGTAGTACTCCACGCCCGCCTTGTTGACGCGGCGCGTGTAGCCGTCCGGGAGCAGGCGGGACCAGGACAGCGAGAAGCGGTACGCGTCCATCTGGGAAAAGGCGGGGCGGACAGGTGCGGCTGTACCTTGACCCAAAGTCGGACCCGCACCAATCTTGGCCCGAGCTGCTTAGATAACGCAGACTCACCCCCAGGCTGTGGAGTAGGCCGACGTCCTCTTTGTACTTGTGGTACGAGTCGCAGGCCACGTCCCCGTTGGCGCCCCCCTTCACGCTGCCGGGGTCGGTGTGCACCAGCCGGTCCCAGATGCTCTCCCCCTTGCCTTCCGGACCGAACACACGCAGTGCTGGTGAGTCCACAAGTTCACTTCCGGAATGGCCTACTTGTGAGTACCCTACCGCTCTCATTCCAGGCGCCCTCCACCTGGTAGGCGGCGGTGGCGCAGCCGAAGACGAATTCTGGAGGGAAGGTGCGGTTGTCGGCGGCGGCAGCGGTCATTGATTGAAGCAGCAGCAGCAGCAGCAGTGGCAGCAGGGCCACGGGGGACTTGGAGGAGGCCGGGGCGGTGCGGCCCGCGGTAGCCGACGGGCTGGTCTCGGAGGACATCGCGCTCCAGGCGGTCGAGCGATACTGTTTGGTTACTGCGAGATCTACGAGCTCCAAGCAGTGCCAGACAGAGCAGAGTGTAATCTCTCGAACGCAGCAGTAAGATTTCGGTACTCGGGCCGCGTTGGAACCCGAATGCGCGAGCCGGCAGTGCGGACTTGCTTTCATGTTCCATGCACGAAGTTGGATTTTGATGATTGCCTTGTTATTGACAGCCATTTAGGACAGCAGGGCACACGTGCCGGCCGTGGTGATCGTAAACATGGCCGATGGTCACACGCTCGAGGGCTTAACTAAATATAACCGACGAGTGGGGCGCACAATCGGACAAAAGCGGCCGGTCGTGTGTGTGATACGCCGTTCACTTCCGACACGAAGCAGCTACTGCGCTACCCGGCAGAGTCCACGAGTCCACAAACTACGTAACGCAGAGGCATTTCTAGGTCGATACCCCGCGCTGGAGAAGGGGTTTTAGCACAATGGAGGCTTCCAATGAGACTTGGAAACGGAAGCTGTAGAACAAAACCACTTCCAGTACGGAAACTCCAAGGTAAGAGAAACCTGAGTGGCGTTTTGAGATCAAGATATCTCATATACCTGCCCTCGAGAGTTTACGTTCTGGAAGTGTTCTTGTTCTACAGCTTCCGTTTCCACGTCTCATTGGAATCCCCATATGCGCTGCCGGTATACCCAGTTGCGGCGGGTACTGCATCTGGCCGCGCCTCTTCCCACGACGGCAAATGCGCCGTGCGGAGTACCTGCGGCGCCCGCTGACACCCGCCGCGCCAATTCCTCGCTCCTGTGCACTTGACGACACTGAACACCACTCGGCAGCGTCCTCGGCGGACGTCGGCGCGGCTCCCCGGCTGCCGCCCGGTCCTGGATCCCGTCCGGCAGGATCAGGCGGGCCGACGGAGTCGTCGCCAAGCCGCAGGACCCCGCACAGGACCCGCAAGGGCCTTCGCAGGGCGCCCTGCAAGGTGTTGGGTTACGGGATTGTGTTACCGCAGCCCGCGCAGCGACACGCAGCCCGTGGGAGCGATGAGCGAAGGACACGCCACTCCCGTCGTGCGCAAGCCCGATCCAGCCAAAGCTGGGCCAGAGCGAGGCGCCACACGGACACCGGGGATACTCAGAACGGGCTGTACGCGCGGCCAAGCCCGATCCAGCGAAAGCTGGGCCAGAGCGTGGCGCCACACGGACACCGGGGCTCGAGCCGGGGCTACTCAGAACGGGCTGTCTGTACGCGCAGCCGCCGGCGACAACTCGGATTTACTAGGGTATTTCAGTGAAGCCCGAAACGGAAGAAACGCGTAGCCTCCTGCCTTGTTGACGACGAAAATAAGAAGCTGAGCGCTGTGCGCTACGGGGCTCGCTGAAGTACCCTAGTGAGAAAACCATGGAGAAAACTCGCGGAGGGAGGGGAGGCGGCTGGCTGGCTGTCTCCGAGAATCCTTGGCGCTGATCGAGTTTCCCTCCTCCGTCGGGGCAAAAGGAAATCTCGGACGACGTCGGGTGTCAGGCAAGTGTGCCGCGCGCCGCGCCGCTCAGGAGAGTGGCAAGTTTGACACTCGTCTGATGAAAGATTGGAGCCAGTTGCATACAGACGCACGTCTCGTGGTGGACTGCGGCGTGGCGTGGCGCGGCGTGGCACCAAGGTGTGCCCGGCCCGGAGCACTGCCCAGGGCCAACACGCGGATTGGTTTTCATTTACACCTTCCTCCTATCCGATCGCCGTGGGGTCGTCCGTAAACTACGTCACGCTGTAACTGAGGCGTCTGTCTGCGAGAGCATTCTGGTCGGTGTCCCGCGCTCGAGCGCCCCACCGTCGGGCGCTCGAGCGCGGCCTAATCACCGGGAAGGCCAAGGCCAGGGCTGCGCCGTCGTACCCAGGGAGAACGTCTCGTTATTTGTGAACGACCCCATGCCGTGGACTTTTACACAGATTACTGACGACAGATCTGTGCTGCCCTGACTCAATGCTTCGCGACGAGTGGTCAAATCCCGACCCTAGCCGACAAGTCGCTCCTCGCCACTTGTTGCACCGGTTCGAGTTCGACTCGTTCGACTTCCTCCCACCTTCAAACTTTCGCGCCGCGCGCCTGGTTTTGCCGCCTTCGGACACCGCCACCTCGATGACCTCACACCCGGCAGGCACGGCCTTCCGGAAACGTAACCGTCACTGGCGTCACGTGACTGAGTGAGCGAGCGCTGTGATTGGTTGTTTTGAATTTCATATGCTTCTTTTTTTCCGCGTTCCTTAGTGGTGGTAAGCGGGCAAAGCCATGGCGGAGGTGTTTGAAATTTAACCGTTTGGTTTGGCGATTGTGTATTTTGAATGAAGATTGAAGGACTTGTTTGTTTCTGTTGCTAGGTAAGAGTCGTGTATTATGATCGGGAAATATCGCGTCTGTTTTGAAAACTAGTTAATAGTTATTTAATTTGTGTGTCTCGGTCGGTTTTGACGTAATTTTCAAATGTGTTGTCACCAGGAGGTTATCAAACTTTTGCCGGTGGTTTTATTTATCGGATTTATGCCTCCTATAGATACTTCACTCAACATTTGGTGGATGTTGACTTTGTAACTTAATTTAGCTTCTGTTCCTTAGGGCATTTGTGTATCATCATGGCCCAACTCAAACTTTCATTACTGGCTGGCCTTGATGACCTGCACCGATGCACAAATTCTCTGGTGACTGCTGATGCACTATGTGAATCAGGTTTGTGTTCGTTGACCTTGTATCTGCACTAAATTTTGACCATGGTTTGTACCCTAACACTGCTTTCAATCTTTGACAGAGTTCTTCAAATTCCTTCCAACTGTGGAGCAGTTATGGATGCAGTGGTCCGAAGCTGTGACAGAATGTAGACGCTTACAACAGGCCCTCGACCAGAGTCATCACAATTCTGCCAAACTTGTAGGGCAGTTGACACAAGCAAGAAAGCTTTTGGATGCCGAAAGAAAGGCTTGCAAGGCTGTAGAACAAGAAAAGAGATCATTGGTACGATACCGATGTTATAGCCAGAATATGCTGTGCGGGATTGAAGGTTCTCTTTATTGATGTGTGCAATTGTCTTGTGAATGTTTTGTAGGAGCTTCAGCTAGGCATGATCAGAGACATACTTCAAGATCAAAGAAATAAATTGCATGAGGATGCTAAGGAGAAGCTCTCATTTTTGAATCAAACAGACAAATCCAATTACAATGGCATCCCTAGCAACATTGCTGACCGGTTGGATACAATCGCAGAACTTGATTCAACTGGTACCAGCTTCATGTTTCTGCTGATTATATTATTATTTCCTCTTGTCCAACTTGGTTTATCTTCTTTTTCTTTTTATTTTAGGATCATTGCTCTCAGAACTCAGTTACACTCGTTCGGAAGATGATTTGGATCTGAACACTTCATTCCTGGACTCCAGAAAAGATTTCAAAAAGTGTCACCCAGCACCTGATGACATTGCACCAAGCCCTAAACGAAGACGGTCCAATATTAGGAAAAGCTTAGAGGTATTGATAACTGCCCTACATTACTATGGTCTCTTGGAACTACTGCAATGTGTTAACCATGGTCTTCCTCAAGATCCATAGATCGGACATGACTTCAGAGGACAGAGTGGTGGCTACCACCACAGTAACTGTTCGCAGAGAGGGCAATATTACAGCGCATTCAAAGATCGAAGCTAAACCAAAAGGAAAGTCCAAACCCACACCAGACTTATACCCATCTGCACCACCCATCTCAAGTGAGTATATTTATTCACTCACACTTATTTGGATTTGGTGGAGCTAATGATGAGAGATGCGTGATGAGCATCAGTTGGATAGCAGTTATTCACTAAGACTCAGCCCAAAATTGTGCTTCCTCCCATTGTAATCTTGGTGATTGTTGTGTACTAAACTTTCTCCGTAAGGCCAGTGGGACAGTGTGACATCTTCATTTTTCCAGATGTTTTGTTAGATTTCAATGCATTTTAAAATGAAGAGTTGTACATACGTGTCAATTGAGGGTGTAAAGGGGGGATTTTTTTTCTTTGTGAAATGGAAGCCTTTGGGTTCGGTGTTTGACTCTTCAACTTGCTAAGATTCCACTTTAGTAATCTGAAGCTCAAACAACTTAACAATTTGTTGAAATTTCATTATGGGAGCCTAGATAATGTTCAGTGCTTTGCTACATTTGCAGTTGTGACGGACTCCACTAGTTCTGATGGGTCTGACAGAAACTGGGCTACTCCAAGACATGCAAAAGCTACAATGCCACCCCCAACATCTGCAACTAGATCAACTTTGGATGTGAGTCCCAGCTTTGGAATGAACAGGAAGAATATGAATATGCGGTCACATAGCTTTGTCCATAAAACGACGATATGCCCTGAAGCTTGCAATTACTGCTCAAAGAGGTACTGGTCTTTTATCATCTGTTCTCAATTTACCAAGATATTTCATATTATAATGTTACTTTTATAATTGATATTTCAAATTTTTATGCAGATTGAGATTTGGAAAGGTACACAGCAAGTGTCAGGATTGCCGAGCCTTGTGCCACGTGGAATGTGAAGGACTACTCCCCCTTCCATGTATACCGGTTGGGAATACACCAGCAGTCAAAGGATCAATGGTAGATTACTTTTCAAACAAAATCGGTAGTTTACATTAGTATTTCATTTAACTATAACCAAGTTCTCATCTTACAGGGCACAATTGCTGATTATACACCAATGTCGAGTCCCATGGTTCCATCAGTTGTTGTTCATTGCATAAGGGAAATAGAAAGTCGTGGTCTTGGAGAAGTCGGTATCTATCGTGTTCCTGGTTCTGAAAGAGATGTCAAGGCGCTCAAGGTGCAGTTTTTAATGTTATGATTTCTGTTATCCATATGGAAGTGATTTCCATTGCTATAACATATGCTTTTTGTGCTCTTTTTACCCCAGGAGAACTTCCTTCGTGGGAAGGGAGCACCTAACTTGTCAAATGTGGATGTTCATGTCATTTGTGGAACAGTCAAAGATTTTCTTCGTTCTCTCCGAGAACCTTTGATTTTGAGAACATATTGGCATGACTTTGTCAGAGCTACTGAAATTCTTGATCCAGAAGATGCTCAGGCTGCTTTGTATCAGGCAATATCTGAGCTTCCTCAGCCAAACCGGGACACACTTGCTGCCCTTATTCTGCATCTACAACGGTACAAAATTTCAACTTGCTTGGCATTTTTTAGACTTGTTTTCACTGCTCTAAGATGATTTCTATATTATTCACCCTTATTTTCCAGTGTGGCTGAATCTCCAGAATGTAAAATGCCTATTGGCAACTTGTCTAAGATATTTGGTCCAACAATTGTTGGATATTCTTCTGCAGATCCTGAGCCTGAGGTGCTTTTATCAGAAACTAAGAAACAGACCAATGTAAGTTTTTGCTCCGGATTAGATATGTAGTCTATTTGAGTAATGGTTGGCAGGCTTCCTTTTGTTTTATACGTCTGTTTTTCTCTCTAGGTTGTGGAACAGCTCTTGAGGTTGCCTTCTGATTATTGGGCAAACTTTGCCAGTCCTTCGGGGAGTGAAAATAGGGATCCTGAGGTTCTCTCACATACACCCTCCACAGGTTCCCTTCTTAATGGAGCCCGAAATTTCCTGGGGAACACACCAAGGTAGCATTCGCAATTTTTCTGTTAATATGAAGTTTCAGTGCCACTTATTGTGTTCTGAAGTAGCCATTTCTGTTCTCATTTGTCAGGTCTGTTAGAGGGAAGAAAAAGTTCTTCGCTACTCCACCAGTCTACAAGTAAGCGTGAGTGAAGCAATAATTGCTAGTACATTGTCAATACATGTTTAGCTCTCATAAGAGTATTAAAGGATATTAGAATAAGAAAAGACAAGGTGATCAGTACACTTTTGAAAGAGTGAATTTAATTTATTGGAATGATTTATCCTGTATTTCAATGCACGTTAAAAAAAAAAATTTGTTCATGGTGTTTTGTCCTCCTTTGAAAGGTTATATTCAAGTGAGGTACATGATACTATAAATTTGATCTGATAGCTACTTAAGTAGATTACTTATGACATTAATTAATGACATATTTATCAAGTTCTCTCTGCCTATATAATTTTATCTTACTTTTACGTTATTTTACCGAAAAGTGAGACTCTTAGATCTGCTACCTTCTGTGATATTCTGGATACAGTGAAGGGCCCACGAAAATTCATTCAAAATTTTTAAGATATGAAATGTAACTTTTTGATAAAAAGGATGTAGGTGTCTGTGTTGTCATCACTTATTTTGTGTAGTTTCTGTTATTCATTCCAGCTTGAAGAATTTAGCCATAAGTTTGTGTATGTAATGAACAACATTGTGTAGCAGTATTTTGTTGAGAATGAAGACCATTCTGTGATGTGTTGTCTGGCTCTCTCTCGGGATGCTCGTGTGCCTGACACAAGGCACATTGACATACCCAATGCCTCAGCTTTATTTCTACTTTTGCACTCTTATTATGCCTCAAAGCTTTACTATTGTTTTTAAAAAAAAAGTGTTAGCAGATAAGTAATCTGTATATTTTGTGTTGTATGGTATTCACACTAACCCATGGTGAGTTTCTGGCTGCAAGAAGACTGGAAAGAGCAACTGTTTCTTACTTTTCCTAAAATGTATTTTAGATTTTGTTTTTAACTGGCCAAGTAAGGGAGTTGCTCTCTTTAGTTTTGGTAACTTGTTTTAGCCACCCACCTTAATCTTGATTACTAAGCCCTCTATTACGCATGACATTTTAACTGTAGTTGTAGCTTTCCTTTTTTTAATTGCTCTATGTGCCTGTAACACTAGCTCTCTGGTGCACTTGCTCTCTGCTAGTCTTTGTGATGGTGTAATTTTTATCTCGATTGTATTTTTGAGATAGTAAATCTGACTCTGTATGAATGTGAATAAAGTATATTACTGATGACACTTTGATATAGAATTTATTTACCAGCAGAAATGACAACACAACTTTTTTAACATGGGGTTTGATCAATTTATTCATTTTCATGGTTAAAAATAAGCCAAACAATTATTCCAACAAACTGACAGATCTACATAACATTTGATATAAGACACTTCGACATTTGGTAAGATACCTTTAATTAAACAATGAATAAAATCACGAACATGTCTAGAACAGTAACAAGCACTAAAATTTAGAACAGCCACAGCCAATGTTACAATGGTAGGAATACTGCTCCAAGAGAGTTGGGACAAGACCATGAGGAAAAGGGAATGTCGTCAGTCTAATATATATAAGAAATAACAATGTAGAAACAAAATTTAGCTGATTAGATCATGGAGGTAGGACATGACATAACTCAGTTGTAGTAAAGGTTTAGAAGAAATTTCCTTTTCAATCAGTTTAAGGGAAGGGAATATTCTCTCCCTGTTAATATACTTTGGTGAAGAACAGTCTTATTCATTCCATATTATTACAATGGAGAAGATATAAATGTAGTAAGGCAAAAGTTCTACAAGAGCAATCATGAACATTTTCAGGGTTTGTACAAGTAACCTCTTGCCAAAGTCAACTTGCTGTCCATTAAAAGATGGCTGATACAGTATGTCATGCTGGTCCAGGGAATTTTCAAAATTTAATTGACATACCCTGACCAGTATTTATTCTCCTGGCTTTTCTTTGAATTGTACAAACCCTACAAGTTTAGACAAGATTGAATCAGCTCCCTATACTCTTGAGAGGACTACAAGAGCTTGAACTAACAGCACATTTGAAAGGAAACACATATGCTTTGTAATACCCACAACTTCAAAGAGTTTACCAATAACATTAGATACAACACATCTTTGTGCTTTCAACCATTCTGAAAGGAATTTAAAAAAAATCAAAAAAAAATATCATAACATTACTGTAAGACAGACACAAACAAACTGTTAGTGCATGGACAAATGCTCAGTCTTCAAAATGAAAACACAAGAAAGGAAGAAAAATAGGACTTGCCAGCAAAAATGGAAAAAGGTGCATGTGGTTCCAGAAATGGAACAGTAGCAATAGATCATACCTCAACTCCTACCAAACAACATTATCACAGTAATCGCAAACTCTCTAAGGCACTGGAAAAGTTAAAATTTTTAAAACAGTACAACAATTTTTAAAAATTGAACAAGAGCAACAATTGATCGATTTCTTTTGAGGCATAATGAATAAAAAGATAAGTGATTTCCTGGAGCAGGTGTGACAAGTGAACCATGCTAGAAGCAAGGTTACAACAGAATCTTACAATATAAACTTCATTGCTTGTTCTGCACGTCTACAACAAATGATACACTAAGACATACTTTATACTCAGAGTAACAATTAAAAATAATGCTCACAAACAGCAAAATAAAAGGATATTTACCTGCATGAAAATATTCATAAATTTGTCTTCTTCAGAAAACACCTATAATCTATAGATTTGTCTTAAAATCAAAGTGAACCCTAAACATGAATAGTCTAAAGTAAAACAACCTTGCAGTTGGCTGATATAAGAGATGAAGGAATGTGATTCGCTAAATTCATTGATATTGAGAATACTTTGAGAATAGTATACCCATTCACCAAAATGTATATACAGTTTATACATGATTTAAGTTTCACTTAAGATTGTCTGAAGTTTTAAAAACACAGAGGAAAAATATCGTCAATAGCTACACTAGATATTGGCAACAATCAATTTCTTAATGCTTATGAACAAAATAAGACACTAGGATAAGCTCAAACTAGAAACAAGACCAAATCAGGCCATGAAGAAAAAAATACATAAAAAGAATCAAGAACAGACCAAAAACGATGGCTAAAGCACAAGTCATCCCACAAGTAATACTTGCAAGATTTGAACAAAGCTTTACTGACTACATTAGTTTGTACAATTAAAGGAATGTTAGCAGTCTATAAAGGAATGCTAACGGAATATGCAAAGAGCTCACAATGAAACGTACAGAAACTTTCTGGATCACCCAGTTTTGTTCAACCTGATAAGGTGACAGCCCCCACATGATACATGGGTCAAACTTCAAAATGGAATGGATACAAATACTTGCATAGCTGAGATGGATGGACTAATGGATACAAATAAAGAAAGTCTTCTTTTTACAAATCAAAACAAAAAATTAACAACACACCTATTAGGAAGTTCTCCGGTGATAATAACAAAGAAAAAAGACACCGTCGCTTACAATACAACTACTAAAAAAATAGACAATGACTGACACAGTACACAATACTCACTAAAAAGAAGGGACTAGAAAAAAAAAAAAAAAAAACCTTTGCTGCCACACCTAACGAGTGTTACCAAAATGTCCATAGTCATCAATAATGGATGGGAGTAAGGAGAGTAAAGGCTCCTCTCCATCCACTTTCAGGAATGTGTGATGCAGAAGCTCTGCTGCTGTGGCACGCTGTTGTGGATCATGCTGCAAGCAATGATCCACAAAATCATAACCTTCTTCAGAAAGACTTGGCGGTATGGCAGGTGTTTCACCCATCCCAACTTTGAACATGACCTAAAAAATAAAAACACAAGTAACAATATGATATTAAGTTGCTTAAAAGTCAAGGATAGTTTCACAAAATTCCAGTCAACACTACCTGGTAGTTAGAATCCAGTTCAGCCCATGGTCTTTTACCGCTTGCCATTTCAACAACAACACAGCCAATAGACCAAATGTCAACAGCTCGACCATGACCCTCCGTGTGCATTTTCGTGAACACTTCTGGAGCCATGTAAGCTTGAGTTCCAACAAAGCCCTGCAGTTCACCTGGCATTGTTGTGTGAGCCTTAATTTTAACAGCTGAACCAAAATCACCCAACTTCAAACAATTTCCTTCATCAGTGAGGAATATATTGGCACTTTTTATGTCACGGTGAACAATTCCATGGGAATGAAGAGTATGAACAGCCTGGAATAAAAAATAAATAAAATGATAACTGTTGCCAAGAGCACTTGACATTATAGAGTTTACAAAGCACCAAAACTGAAAGCACACAACAACTTACCTGCATCAATTGAAGGGTGAAGCGGCGTACCAAAGGTTCAGGTAACCCATTGGAAGTGGCAGCAACTAAAGTCTCCAATGTGCCTTCCTCACAAAATTCCATGAATATAAGCATTTCATCTCTGTGTATTTCAACACCATAGTATCTGACGAGATGTTTGTGCTGAATGCCCTCAAAGATGGCCAATTCCTGTGCAATCTTTTTGATAGTACGATGGTCATTTGGTTGAAGTTGAACTTCTTTCATTGCCATCAATTCACCAGTTTGATTGTTGACTGCTGTGTAAACTTTACCAAAGCTGCCTTGTCCAATCTTGATGCCTCTTTGCCAGCTAAAGTTCACTTGTCTCAAGCGAATGTGGACTCTGTCTTCTTTGTGTACCGCTGTGACATAGCCAATAAGATTTTGAGTTCTCAGCTTGTGATCCACATTCCTCTCCAAATTATCAACAGCAGACCGTACTCTCTCCATACGAGACCTTGGACACACATATAACATGACATTTTTGCGCTCTTGAGGTGACGGTGAATCAACACTTCCATCTGATGGAGTATTGATGCTTGACTTCCTAGTCGGAGTCTGTAAACGACCATTGGTATCATGAGGTGAGCGAGGAAGACGGAAGCGAGGCCGAGGTGTTGGAGAGTTGGACCTTGATGGTGAGTCTGACAGTCGCATATCACGAGCTGGATCATTTTTCCCAATGATGTACTGGGTACAATCTTGAACACGTGTCTTCAATTCTTTAAATTCTTCTTCACTGAGGTACTGGGTATTTGCTGTATCACAGACTACAAGCAGATAGTCCAAACCTTGGTTTGCCCATTTGGGTCTAATCCCTCTCCCTCGTTCACACCTCTGTTTCACAAAGTTCATCCACATGGTTGCGTATTCATTCAAAACTCGTGCCACAACTGGTTTAATGTCTCCTGTAACATTTTTACAAACCTCCTTGTGATACTCAAATCCAAATTTGTATCCCTGATGTAAGGTCTCTCTTATTGATGCTTGCACAGCTTCATTTTCGATGGCATCAATGTCAAGTGAATCTGTGACAGAAAATGTAGTTTCAACACATTCCATAGCCATTTTGATAGTTTTGCACAACTTCAGGGCTTCAGTCTTCAATGCATCTAAGCACAAATGATGTTGGGATCCCATAGCTTCCACATCTTTTTTCAGAGTTTTGGCAAAAGTGAAAGCTTTCAAAAATCTTTCTCTCATGTCATTGAAGACGCACTGTAATTCTCTGCACATTGTCAAAATTGACTGCTTGGTAACCTGTTCTTTGAATTCATCTTTTGAATCACACACAGGACTTGTCAGAGCCTCCACCTGCGAGGTGAGAGAATTGCCCAGATTTCGCAGCATGGCCTTGGAGATGCAGCAGAAGCGTCCTGAAATCATGTTTACACCAGAGGGAATTTGGATTGCAACTTGCTTTGCAAACATCCACTCTTCATCCAGGAGGGATTTCTGATAACTCTCTTGCTCAACCAAATGGCACCATCGCTGCAAATAATCTAAGTACATTTGGAAAACTCTTTGTGAGCTCTTATCTAAATCATGCACATCTTCATATAAATCTTGCTCTAATCTCACGCCAGCAAATGCATGAACAATTAATGACTCAAAACGCTCCCTGAACAATACAGCCAGACGCAGACCTTCCTTCAGTTCCCTCATCAACTGCCTCAAACAGAGATCAGAGGGCTTTTCTGGTTGTTGTTCCAATCTCATATCCAAGTATTCATTAATAAGTCGAAGAGGAATCCTTGCAAGAAAAAGAAATGACGAGTGATATGATGGAAGTCCAATCTCCTGCAGTTCCTGACTCCAAAAGCCATGACGTCTTAATTCTTCTTCATGAGCACATTCCAAACGCTTGTCATCTGTTAAAGGGATTTCACTAGGCTTCTCTAGAGTAATACAAGATCTTACTAGTGTGTACCGATGCAATCTCTCCAAAAAGCGCACAGACTTGCGTAGACCCTTGGTCTTTAATACCTCTTCAATGAAAAGACGGTATGGAGAGCTTTTGTCTTTTTTATGAGGACAGATTTGTTGACTAATGGCAGCAAGACAAGAGCTGTAATCAACAACATCTGGCATTTCATAGATGCTTGTTGAGCTGTTAGAGCCAGCTGAATCTGAGGGACTTGAACCAGTATACTCTGTATCAAATCGCACAGAGGGCTTCCATTCCAATTTCTTCCGAGGATTATCTTCAACAGGTGGAGAGTCTTGTTCAGTCTCCGTATTAGTTCCGGTTGACCCTCGTCCAGAATCCTCAGTATTAATTCCTGTTGAACCTCGTCCAGAATCAGATTCCCACGGCAAAGACCAAGGAGCCTGAGAACGGCAAATTAAAAGCTTGCCTAAAATAAGCATCTTAAGACGGTGTTGTTTGGTCATATTAAGCCAGAGGCACAATGATTTGACTCTAGCAATAAACTTCTCATCCTTATAGAGAGGGTAGCTTGCAGCAAATGCTTTACTGGAGGGAAACAAAGATTCCGCATGCTCAAGCCTGTTACTTAGCTTCTCAATATCTCTGATAGCTGTATTTTGTCTGTCTATGCAAAACGCACAGTACATAGATAAACACAATCCAACCCGACACTGTGGAGATTCATGTGGGTGGGTCATAGTGTCAAATTTGAATTGGTATTCCATAATATCATGAAGAAGTATATCTACCTCTTCTCGAGCCTTACACAAATATTCATCTTGATCATGTAAGGAGCGGCTTGCATGCCAGGCTTGGAGCTCCAGCCATATGAGGTCTTTCATGTCATTCTGCCAACGATATTCTTCATTACTGAGCTGACGTGTAGCTAGTTTGTCAGGAAGTTTTTCTGGGCCACTCAATGGAACCAAAGAATTGAAAAGCTCCTGCCGGGAGTTCATAGAATTGATCAAAGCACATTGAAATTTTTTAACATGTTGGCAAGCAACTAGTTTAGAAGTTAAACTCATGAAACGGTTAGAACTCTCCACTTTAATGGCTGGCTGTGAACCCAAGGGAACACTTTCAGCTCTATCGACACCACTGTCAACTGAAAACGAATGGATTTCAGAAGCATGAGAGAGGTCCAATTTTAAATCCCGCTCTGCGCCACGGAGCAACTTCATGTTTCTCTTGCAGACCCGCTCTTGAGGTGGTTGTTCACCATCACTTTCTGCTATGTCTGAATTGTCCATATACATTGCATCAAATGTATTACGTCTAGCTATTTTGGACTGAGTGGTTTCCTTGCGATCAGTGTCCTTTTCTCTTCGTTTCCAATCTCTTATATGCCTGGATAGTCGTGTCCGTGGAGGAGTGCTTCCATACTGCTCATACTTGTGAAGAAGGGCATCTAAGCTGGACTCTGTACTGTTGTGATGGAATTGTGACATGTTGGCTTCGCACTCTGGGGAGGTGTCACCATGAAACTGCTCTTCTTCCTTCTCCTCATGAATGGCGTTTGCTTCCCCCTCACTGTCAGAATTATAGTTTATGTTTACACCAACTCTTTTCTTCCAGCCTTCGTCAGCCATTTTGATGACAGCGTCTGAAAAGGGATCGAAAATTCATGATGAAACCGCCCGGCGACAGGAAGGTAGCTCACACTTTCCAAACAAAACCGTGGACAGCTCCAACACAAACAATGAAAGCACGAATCACGATACCACGATACTCCAATTGTGTAACATAACCAAAGATGACTGACCTGTGGATACGAATGACGCAACGGCGCCAACCCGGGAATGACAGAGGCGGTGTCAGTGGGCCACGGGAGTCACATCTCCAGAGGACCCACAACTCGGCCGAAATGCAGACACTGCGGCTGCAAGCTTGCAAAGTACTGCATCAGCCTCGACCCTCGGGCTGCGAACGTCAGTTGTGGCTGATGCGTCCTGTTGTATGCTGTCTGCTGTCGCTTCGCTGTCAGCACTGACGATGCGCCAGGTCAGAGGACAGGCGCAGGGGCAGGGCGCTAAAACGCATCCTCTGATGGGAGCAGGAATTCAGAGTCCCTTCCGACAGATTCGCAGGTGTGCAGAGATCTCATGCCGAATACACGTCATCCCGCGGGGAGAAAAGTGAGTTGTTTCTTTCAGCTCAGCTGCTGCTGTGCTGCTGCTGACTACTGTGAGATCTCTTGTGGCTGTGCTGTGCCCCGCACTCGATCTCGCCCTCGCCTCGACGAGCACTATCGAAATCGAAGTCTCTCGTACCATACGGCCCCGGCCCGGCCGCAGTGCAGTAACGGCGGAAAGGCCGGTGGCGAGCGTAGAGCGCAGGGAATGCAGCTGAAGCGGCTGAAGCGGCTGAAGCATGCAGAGTGCACGGAGAATGCGGAAAGCACCGATCGAGTGGAGGCACCGATGCACCCCGATGCACCGCAAACTCACACGCGAGTCAAAGGGGTTATAGCAGCCGCCGAGGAAGGAAGGCCTATCGCCTCTGCGCGGCTACTGCCACACGACTCAGGGTGTATGACCCGGGCCCGGGCGGGCAGCAACACGGTTCGGGGAACCACGGGGAACCCGAGGCCCCAGGGTAGAGCCGGGCGGAGCACAATCAACAATTATGTCCCCCCCACTCCCGTTTACCCCTTCCTTACCTGTGTTTACCCCGTTTACCCCCCGCTCCGGCTCTCTCTCTCTTCCTCTCTTTCTCTCCGTCTCTCTCCCCCTTTTCCGCATACCGTGATGGTTGGGTTGCCTACTTTCCGGCGCAAGGAAGCCGGCCGACAAAGTCCCTTCTTCTAATGACGAAACAGCGAACAAACTGTTCGCATGTTGAATTCTCGAGGGCGGGTGCCGGTGCGCGCCTGCGAGCGGTGGGGTAGGCCAGCCCGCAGTGCTCGGGTGCGTGCAGGAGCCCATGTTGCCTACCCACCAGGCGGCCCCGCACGTACAAGGCCCGGGCGTCACGCCCTGTTTACGCCACCGCATCGCACGCCACCAACTGAATGACAAGGCTGGAGGCTGCTGGGTGTCATTCAACCATGCCCAGCCCAGTCCGGGGGAGGCCGGAGGAAGAGGGGAAGGAGGAGGAAGAGGGGAAGGAGGAGGAAGAGGGGAAGGAGGAGGAGTGCTTAAGTCTCCCCAGTTCGTCATTTGGCAACCTCCTTGATGGCGAGGCGATTTGCTTTCGACAAAAGATAATGGCGAATTGACGGCGGCCGCCGATGATACTGCGGTCGCGTAGATCGGCGACGACGTCGGGGGGTCGGCAGTAAACTACGTGACGTGCATAAATTACGAGACGGCGCCCCACTTCCGTGCGGCTGACAAGAGACGCGCAGTGTCGCTCTGGGCGGCGTACAACGGCGCGCCCGACTTGACACATCTAGATCGCGGATGTTACGTGTTTTGCGGACGGGCCCGCAGACCGCGTGTGGCCGCGTGCCCACCAGGGGGCGTGGGGGGTCGCCACACGGGAGGCGGTGCGGCCTGGACACTCACGCCCGCGGACCGGAGCTGAGCGCGTCGCGTTCGTGGTGGGGCCGCGTGCAGCACGGCGCAGCACGGCGCAGCACAGCGCAGCACAGTCCTCCTGGCCGGAGCCGAGGGCCGCACCGCACGGCCAGACCCTCGAGCCGTAGTGTGTCGTGACAGTGTCATCAGAGCGTAGTGACAGTGTCACTAACTGTGTAGAGACAGTGTCACTGTGTAGTGACAGTGTCACTAACTGTGTAGAGACAGTGTCACTGTGTAGTGACAGTGTCACTAACTGTGTAATGACAGTGTCACTGTGTAGTGACGATGCCACTAGTGCGACAGTGCCTCCAGTGTGTAGTGACAGTACCTCCAGTCTGTAATGACAGTGCCACCAGTGTGTAGTGACAGTGCCACCAGTGCGTAGTAGTGACAGTGCCACCAGTGCGTAGTTGTGACAGTGCCACCAGTGCGTAGTGACAGTGCCACGTGTGTGGTAGTGACAGTGCCACCAGTGCGCAGTGACAGTGCCACAATAAGTGTGCAGTGCAGTGTGTGGTACGAGTGACACCCCTACGTGGTGCCAGTATCACATTTGCGTGTGTTGACCGCGCACAAGCGGACTGCGTTCTTCCTGTACCACACGATGAGGAGCATTTCGAGGCCAGTGCTCTGTGTCTGCACCTGTGAATGAAGTGACTGCAGTGTCTGCTTCCAAATGGTCCCGCCGAGCCAAAAAGGATAATGTAGCCAAGTGTCTACCCGACAAGTGTCTGTCGTCGGTGTCGGCTGGGTACAGGTTCTCGTTTCCGCGGCGTGTGGGCTGGATGTTGTCGCTGGCATGCGCGCCGGCGTCGCCGTACCTGTCGGTTAAACGCGCGCGCGACCATGAAGGATACGTCGCCTGAATCCCGCTCGCAACAGGTAAGCGAATAGGGAAGGGAAGGGAGAAGGGAAGGCATTTGGGCATTTAGGCATTTATTGTCACTGAATTGGCACAGTTATAAAACAAGAAAAATAAAAAATAAAATAAAAACGGCCCCTCGAAATTCATACATACTAATAGAATAAAAACATTAGTAATACATTTCTAACACTATGTTTAAACCTTTTCGAAGGCAGCTTTCTCATGTCCAGAGGTAATTTATTAAAGAGCACAGGGAAGGGAAGGGGAGGGAAGTACCGCGCCACATCGCAAAGCATAAGGCGTGGCTGCTGCTGGACCTTGTGCCGTTAGCCGAAGCGTCAGCGCGATCCGGGGCGGGGAGCGCACACCCAGCGCACACAAAGTGTGTGAGCGCGCGCGCACACACACACACACACACACACACACACACACACACTCACACACGCACACACTGTTAGCACGCGGATGCACTTTTCCGGGAGTGAATGAAATGCCTTTTTTCGCAAATTGACGGGTGTTCGCTGGCGATGCCGCGCTCCGGCCGGCTCTGGCCGGCTCTGCCCCACATCCTGTGCCGCCCGCTCCGTGCGCCGCCTCCAGTCAGCCACGCCAGGCGGGGCGCGTTAGCCTGGCGGTAGGGGCGCGGTCACAGTGGTTACCCCCTCGTCGCCGACGTCTTTGTCGTGCCGCCGGTGACGCGAGGTGACGCGGTCCTGGCGACGCCCGTGTCCTGTCAGCGTCGTCTGTCTCTCTGCCTCTCTCTCTCTCTCTGTCTCTCTCTTTCCCTCTCGTACCGCGGACGACGACACGTCCTGGTCGTCGGCCGCGTCCGCTGGCGTCCAGGCCCCCGACGACGCCCTTTTGCCGGCCCGCTCCGGGCCCCCCGGGTCCCCCGCCACCGCGAGGTGAGTTATAGGGCCGTTTCGTAAGAACGCCGGCCGTCCGAAGCAGGTCTCGCTCCCTCTCCGTCGCACCCGCCTCGTCGTCTCTCGCGGTGCACGAGTGCGACGGAGAGCGCGAGCGGTGCGTGCAGCCAGTGCAGCCCGGCCAGTCCAGGTTGCCCCGCGGTGTGGGCGGCTCCCGTGCCGCGGACACGAAGCGCAGCGCGGCGCCGGCGGGAGACCACAGTAAGTGCATTAGCGTGGGGGGCTCGCCCGGCCTCGCCTCGCACAGGGGCTGAAAGCCAGATACTCTTTCAGACCATCCAGAGCTCCAGACCAGATTTACGACTCTGGGCGCCATTATTCGGTGGATCCCAGTCCTGAAGAACACGCCGTCATCTCCAGAGGAATCCGAACCCCAGTGCTCCGGCCATCGCCTTGGTCATCGCCTTGGCCATCGCCTTGCAGCAACGCGGAGTGAACCGGTCCTCTGGGTCCTCCGGGTCCTCCGAGTCCCCTGACGAAGGGCGAGGCGGGGGGTTGACGCTATAGCCGAGGCGTGGGCGAACCGACCAACCAAGTCCTTCCGCTCGGCTCCTCTCTTTTCTTGACTGCGTAGAGAGAGAGAGAGAGAGAGAGAGAGAGAGAGAGAGAGAGAGAGAGAGAGAGAGAGAGAGAGAGAGAGAGAGAGAGAGAGAGAGAGAGAGAGAGAGAGAGAAACATGCGCGGCTCTGCACCTCTGTCTCTGTCGGAATGCACTCGGGACGTGCTCCTCCCACACGCCCCTTTTTATTTCTCATACCGAACACGATTTGCGAGCCGAGAGTTGCGTGCGGCCGCGCGCGTGCGCTATCCATGTCATGTGCGCCGTCTTTGTCGCGGGGACCTTAACAATCGATGATATACGATGATGGCGACACCCCGGGTTCGAGTCCTGCTTAGGCTAGATTTCTTTTTCTCCCCGTTCTTCCGCGCGGGGGAAAATAAAAATGGAATCCTGTACTTCACAAGAATAAAATCGCACACCTTGTCTGTACTCTATAAATATCAGCAAGGGACACTTTTTGTATTGTTACCGTTTCCTAAACTGAATTTCCATTGCGGCTAATGTAGGCCGCGCGTTTGACGTTTATGAAGGTATGTTTATGAGTGAGTGTGCGTACGAGGGAGCGGTGCGTGAGCGGTGAATGTGTGTGAATGCGTGTGTGTGTGTGAATGCGCGCGCGCGCGCGTGTGTGTGTGTGTGTGTGTGTGTGTGTGTGTGTGTGTGTGTGTGTGTGTGTGTGTGTGTAAGCGTAGGCACCGTGCACAGGTAAAAGTCAACCTGCAGGTTGTCCAGACTGCAGGTCGACCCGCCCACGCTGGCGCAGCAAGCAGCACGATGGATGCGAGCGCGCTGACCGCCGGTCGGAGCGCGTCATCAGAGATATGAAATGCTGCTGCTGCTAAAAACAAAAAAAAAAAAAAACAGAGTGGCTCTGGAAATAACGCTGATTGGCGACTGAAAAATGTCGTCACTTTGAGCAGGAGGTGTGCGAGTGCGCGGCAGCTGTTTGTCATCCTCGAGATCGATAAATAATGTCTCCGGTCTTATTTTTAATTTCCTCCCTTAAAGTTTGCCCCCTCCACTCCGAACGCGATATGCGATTTTCGGCAGAGTATCCACTCTACGCACGTACGCCACGGCACGGCACCGTCAATGGCGGGCCTGACTGGCTTGTGGCCGCGAGGCACGGCGCGGAGGGGCGGAGTGGGGGGGGGGGGGGGGGGGGGGGGGGGGGGGGGGGCTCCTACGCGCTCATTCAGTTTGTTCACAGCTGGGCAGCTGGGTGCTGCCCCCTCCGCGCCACACTACGCTCCCCCGGCTCCCCCGGCCCGGCCTGCAGCTCGCCTACTACTTGGAATTATTGGCAGAACGGCAATAATTATTGGCAGAGCGGTAATTATAAAACTCTTGACGCGGCCGTGTTTGGCTCGGAGCGTGACAACGCGAGGACACGCACGGCGGGGCAACACACTTAAAAAAAAAAAAAAAAAAAAGAGCCTCACAGAAAATATCTTGTTTGTGTCAGCAAAACTCGGCCAACAAAAAAAATAACGTTTCGAGATTCCCCCTCATTACGACCCATCCCACTAACGCACAGAGCGCCTGGAGGGTAGGCAAAGCTCTACTCTCACATGCATGCGCGTTGTGCGGGCGGGCCTACCCCACCATCCGCAGGCGTTCGTCGTCACACCCGCAGGCACAGTCTGCACCGCCAAGCTGTGAGAACGGAGAACGGGTTGCGATTTCCGGGCTCCCTTTGGTGCTTTGTCTGTCACCGCTGTGTGTCGGCTGTGCCGGCTGTGCCGGTAGCGATAGAGTTACTTATTCGCACTCAACAGTCGGCCGGGTGGGCTCGGGTGGGCCGGATGAACCCGCGTAACTGCTATGGCCGACTCCGGCACAGCGCGGCGCGAACCTGAATCTGAGGCCGCGGAAATATGATCTACGGACTCGTTCATTCAGCGCGCGGTGCGACATTGCGGTCCGGTTCGTGTGATGGGAGGGAGCAAGTAGGAGGCGATGCGAGGCCAGTCGGCACGCCATGGCCTCCAGCGGGACTTATCCTAGCCGGCCGGTCAATGAATGAATGAATGAATGAATGAATACATTTTGGAATGACGAAATTAATTTTGAAGTGGATCTTCCTTTTTTTAAGGGTCAATTTAAAAGTGAGTGAGTAAATTTTTAAACCAATGAGTCAATTTGCAAATATGGACGAATGAAAGAATGAGTGAGTGAATGAGTCGCGTGTTTCAGAAACACGAGCCCCCGTCGCGCATCATTGACGTCAAGAGACAGGAACAAAATGATCCCAGCCAGAGCTGTGAGCGGTTTCGGGTGTCGACTCGGCGGACATGGCGGCCCAGGGCGCCGAGCCGGGCCGGGCGCCCGGCCAGCGGGCTCGTATGGAAGTGCACAGGCGGAGAGAATTCAGCAGGAAAGACGCGAACAGTGTAGCGGTCTCAGGTGTGGCGTGCGGTGCAGCGTGGGCTCAAATAATCTACGGAAACACGACACTTTTGCACGCAATATTCATAAAGCCGCACCGCTTCCTTCCTCGACGCTATAACGTCTCAATCGTCGGCCAGCAGTAAACATGGCACGCCGCACGCCACACGCGGGCACACACGCAGCGCGAACGTATTGAGCTATTGGGGATCGGCGGTGGTCTGGTCGCCTTGAATTAATAATTTTACCGATGGCCAGAAGGAAGACCAGCCTTCATCCATCGGAACAGAACGGCGGCCGGCGAGCCGAGGAGCCGAGCCGACGGCCCGGACAGGCGACGGAAAGCAGCAACGTGGGCGTGGCCAGCGGGCCATCAAAAAAATAAAAAAAAAAAAAAAAAAAAAAAAACAGTGCACAAGACAACATGCATATAGCCGTCCAAGTTGTCCGGTGGTCATGTCGGAGCCCGAGTCTGGGTCCGGAACTGTTGGCGGCACCACAGTGCCTCAGCGCTGTGCCGCGTCTTAGCGCTCCGCTCCGAGTCTGAGCGCCCGGCGGATAGGCAGCACAACCTGCACAACCTCCTCATAGTCTGCCCTGACTGCCTAACCATTCTTCAAACATTTCCCACGCGCAGGCGCCCGACTTTTTTGATTGTTTCAGTTCCGGTGTGGGCTCTCGCCAGATCCGGAACTTCATATCGTAAATTAATTCTGAAAGGGCGTCGCCGAACAGCTCGTGTCACTCGGCCATCCGCGCTAATGACTATCGTGCTTCCCGTGAAACAATAAGACCGCCCCCCTTCACTACCCTCTCCTCACTCACCTCGGTCACCTTCATGCTGACGGTCTATATGGCTGACGCTGACCGGACAGCGACGCTTCCGTTGCTTGAGTCTCATTCCCCTCATCTATATAACACAATATTCAGCAGGGTCTAAAGACAAAAGGTAGGCGTGTGCCAGACCAAAGCGACGCAGTTAATGAAGTCACTAACGACCTTATGTGTGGGAACAATATGGTTCTGACAGGAGAATAATGTTATCCTTTGGACATCACTGATTCGTGTCACTAATTCGCCAGCCCTAGAGATATGACCTTCCGCCCTCCCTTTCCGTCCTTCCCTTCCCGTTACATACGTTCGTATCGTCGTATCGACACCTCGCGACGAAGTGCGGAGTATCGCCGCTTTCTCGGTGCGTGGAGTATGCACGAAGCAGCTTCTTCAGTTTGCCGAGGGAGCGCGCCACTAGTTCCAAGAGAGTAAGCAAGAAGGAATGGATTCGTGCACAGGCGCCAAAATCCAGAGCCAGCTCCACAGCAAGAAAAAACAAAAACGAACACACAACAAGCACATGTTCAAAAATATTTAGACACATCATGACTTTCTTTTAAACACCTTTTGACAGGTAACAGACGGTTGGCGAAAGTTGGTCCATGTTGGTCATGCCGCTTCGCATCGATCGTCACTTGTTTGTTTGTTAGTGTTCAAACTCTCTACCGGTTATATTCGTATTTCGAAGGAAATTTTTTACGTCTCAGACGACGAATAAAAATTGGTCAAAATGGTAGGTGTTTTATTCCGTCCATATTTCGTTTCTCACTTGACTTAGTGTCCAGCCTAGTGTCTTATTCTGAAGTTGCAGACAAAATTGCAAGATTCTTAACCAGCAGCATGTCATTTGAACCAATGTGAAGTGAACAATCCGTGTAAATAAATGGTGCATTTGTCTACAGGATGAATTCGGGGAGTGTGCGTTCCTTACTGACATGGAAAACGAGTCAGCAAAAATCCAAGAGCTGACCAGGGCAAATGAGAAATCGTTTTTGAAGAGATGTGAAGTGGCCCACCAAAAGTTGGTTGATTTGCTGCTTTCTTCCAAATCCAGTATGTTTCTTTTCTTTTACCTGTATTAATGGTGCTTCAATTTGATACGGCCGGAGTTATATTATATCAGCTGCAATTACTGCCTTGTTTGTAGAACGGCTCAATGAGAGTGCAAATATTGTCG
Organism: Odontothrips loti; assembly: GCA_038380765.1. Taxonomy (NCBI): domain Eukaryota; kingdom Metazoa; phylum Arthropoda; class Insecta; order Thysanoptera; family Thripidae; genus Odontothrips; species Odontothrips loti. Next base: position 12,529,527 of record CM076255.1, read on the forward strand.
AGAAGTTGAAGCGAGAGCGAGACGTCCTGGACACCAAATTAACCAGGCTCACTGAACACGTAGAAGTTATTCAAGAAGAGTGTAAAATGGTTCACTCTCTTGTGGCCGATAAACAAAATGAATTACCTGAAGTAGCCCAAGAGCAAGAACGTCTAAAAGAACTCCTTGTTAGCACTGAACATGGTAAAGTATATAAAGCACATTGAATAACAGTTTTATTGTCTTTCTTACTTTTTATTCTACATCAGACAGAATCTTTGTGTTTGTTTCAGAAATGAAAAATGAACAGAAGGGTTATAGTGAGCAGCATAAATCATGTCTGCTGGCCAAAGATGCTTATAAGAAAAATTTGGGATTTCATGTTCGCTTGTTAAAACAAGATGAAGATGGTTCTCAACTCATTTTCACCTTTGAGTCTGTTCCTCAGTATGAAAACCATAGCTCAATGCCACATAAGTCAGTGGAAGTCTTCCATTCTACCACAGGCGTTTGGAAAAGTAAGTGAACTTATCTTCTTTCTTCCCTACTATTTGTAAACCATAATAACATTTTTTATTTATTTTCTTTATTTGCAGTGGTGACGACAAATCCTACCCTTCCAAACTTTGAGCAGTTATCTACTAGACTTCAAGAATCACAAGATATCCAAGGTCTCCTGGCACATTTAGGAAAGGTCTTCAAAAATTATAAGAAAAACAAAGCCAATGTAAATAAAGTAACTTAAAATGCAACATTTTATTTGAGTACATATTCAGGATTATTATAATTGTTAAGGATATTATTCAAATTATTGTCTTAGGAATGCCAAAATGTATTACACTTAGTTTTAATTTAGTACACACATTAGCAATGTACAATTGTATACATGAATAAATTTACATTTTTAACAATTTTCTGATTATTATTTTTGTTTTGTTTTAAGACAAACATGACAATGGTGTAATATCAGGGGTTGTGGGAAGATGACAAATTTTTCAATTGGCTGCTGGCTGGTTGATTTGGCTGCCTGAGTACAGTATAGTCCACGCACTACTCGGGCCCATATGGTGCCCAGATACATGCTTAGCCCGCCGGCCCTGCCTTTTGTACCCAGTGTGTGTGCGGTGCGCGCGCGGTGCTCTTGGCACGCGCTACGTGCACTGTCCAATACGAGCGTGTAATTTGCGATATTACCAGGGTGGGCGGTCGAATGAGATGAACCCGCGGGGGGGGGGGGGGGGGGACGCCCACGAAGACAGCGCCGCGGCCGGCCAACTGTCAATGCCCCGATCCCAACACGACCGGCCTCGGTCTCGTGCCACAGACCAGACCAGACCGGCAGAGCCGGGGGCTCGGAAGTAAAATATATTTAGTACGAGCCGAAAAAACGAAGAAAAAAATGGTTGAGGTGGACAAAGCGAGCAGGACAGACTGTTGTCCTTTGCCCATGGGGCTTCCCCTGACACTTCTATCAGACCGTCTCGAAAAATTTCCACCAGTTTTGGGAGGGTGTAAGATTTCAAGCAGTAGTTGCAAAAATAAAATGGAATCTGAATGCACTTCTCGTGTCACTCTCTTGTCATGCTTCCCTCCCCCAAACGCCTATGACGCGCGGCGTGTCCGTGTCCTCTGCGTGGGAAAAAAGCAGCCCGAAATAAACACACTGCCAGGCCCCGCACCGCACTGCCGCACTGCCAGGGCTGGGCTCGCTCTCATCGCCCTCGCCAGTCCGGCCTACAATACGTCCACGCAGCATGCTGGACGACATTCGTCGACACCGTCCATACTCACGGCAGTACTGCTGAGGGGAAGTTCATTGCGGGGGCGAAATCCAAACGGGTTCAAATTATTCACCATTTTCACAATCTGGACACGCCGTGGTCGTCGTGGTGGGTACCCCCACTAACGGAAATGCGTTACGTCGTTTGTGAAGGCCCCCCAAGGGCAGAGCAGACAATCATCGTCTTATGTGGCCGGGCGTCGCGCGGTCGCCCTCGCTCCGTGATTCAACGCGCAGCAGCAATGTTTCACTTTTCCTTTATTTTTCCTTCCCCGCCGGTCCCGCGTGGCGTGGCATTCCTTGCCGCCCCCGTTGTTCCCGGTACACGACGCACGTCCCAATCCCAATCCGAACCCGGCGGATAAATGGGAGTAATGAGCCGTCCTGGGCGTGGTGCAGCGTGGCGTTGGCCAGTTTGAACAAACGTACGCATTTAGGCCCTGCCGACGCTGCTGACTCATCGCGCGGGGATGACCGTGCATGCGCTCTGCTGCAGCAGCCAATCAGTGACCAGTGCAAGGCCCAAGCAGCCAATCAGTTACCGGTGTTCCGGAAAGGAGCCTAATTAAGACGGCATCTGAACCCGCGCGGCAAACTAATTTGTGAACGGCCTTTTGCAAGGAGGATATGACACGGTCCACCTCGACGTGTTGCAGGCTGGTCCCGGACCGCGACGATGCAGCAGCAGCAGCAGCAGCAGCACCACCAGGTGCACCACCTCAGCCACACCATGTCCGTGTCCACCCGCACCCACTTCAGCTTCCACTTCATGGCGTCGTCCTCCACGTCGTCGCTTGGGGCGGCCGTCGGCCGGGCCGCCTCCGCGCCGGGGACGCCGACGGCGCCTCCGCGGCGGCCCGTAGCGCTGCCGGCGCCGCCGCCCCCCGCGGTGCCGCCCCCGCTGCTCCCGCCCCCCGCCAAACCGGAGGCGGCGCCGACCCGCGTGCCCCGATTGCAGTCCACGGACAGCATCGCCTTCTTCAGGGACACGCGACCGCTGCCAGCGCGCAGTGCAGCCACCCCCAGGCAGCCCGCCGCCAAGCAGCCCGCCGCCCCCCGCGACCCTCGGGAACCCAGGGCACGCGGCAGAGGAGAAAGCGAGAAGGCCCCCGCCAACGCCCCCGGCGATGGCCCCGCCCCCATCCGCCGCCGCCGCCGCCGCCGCCGCCGCCGGCCCACCGCCGCCGCAGTCCGATTCAAGGAATTCGATCACAACAGCGGAGGCCTGTCAGTCAACGCCGTCAGCGTCAGTCTCCGCGGATGAAAGGTAGGCGGCCGTGAGGTCAGGGGAGAGGACCGGGAGGGGAGGGGGGACGGAGGACGGGCCTCACTGCCCAGGCATTGTGGTCACGGTTCCGAACTCTCTGCGGTGGCCAGCAGGCTGCAGGGGCGCACACCTTTCCAATGCCTCTCCTCCTTTGTGTGCGGCTAGTCGCCACAGCAGGCGCCTGGCGGGTAGGCAGCCCGGACATCTGCATGCACGCGTGTCGTGCGGGCTGGCCTACCCTAGCATGTGAGGCGCTTGCCGTGGCGTCTGCGTCGCTGGAGTAAGAATCTGCCTTCTCTGTCCTCCAGGTCCCCAGTTCTAGACGGAGCCGGCGCGCGTCCTCAGATCGGTGGCAGCAGACTGGCCAGCCCTGGCGGCCCGGGCTCTCCGATGGCACGGCCGGCTCCCCGCCCGGCGGCCAGGACGAGCAGGCATGCCGATGTGAAACATGCGTCTGGCCGTTCACACGGCGAACAGCAACAAGAACACTCCGCGCCGTCGGCTCAGCTGAACGGCCGCCCGAGTGTTGTGAAGAGCAAGACGTCACCGCCCTCCCACTGCTCGACAGCACCCACCGAGGCACCCGCCGACACCGCCAGCACCCCGAACGGACTCGACAACGAGACCACTGTCGTGGCCGATGAGGACGCCGATGTGGACAGGAAGGGCGCGGGTGAGGAGAGGGGCGGGCGGAAAATGGCAGGGGTTCGAGCCAAACAGGGGGTGGCAGGGGGTGGGAGGCCGGGCGCCAAGGCGAGAACCAGCTCCAAGCAGGACGCGGGGGTGAACGCGAAGCAGGCCGTGGAGGTCCCCGCCAAGGACGCGGAGCAGACCGAGGACGCCGTCACGGCAGGGGGGCCCGGCGGCCACCGCCCCTCCCAGAGCGCCCCGTGCTCGCCAGCGCCGCTTCGGCGGCTCAACTACGTCCGCATTCGCAGCAGATCACCGGGTCCGGGACCTCTGGCGGGGCTCAAGCTGAGCATCCCGCCCGGAAGTCCCGGAGGACTCCACGGAGTACTCGGGGGAGGCGGGGACGTGCCAGCCGCGGCAGCGCCCCTCGGCTGCAAGTCCCCCGGTTGCCGCCGCAGGGACATGAGCGCGCGCGGCTTCTCCTTCCCCTCGCCCAGGGTGGCCCTGGTGCCCCCGACCTCGACGGCCGCCGTCAACGCTCCCGTCGGCCTCGGCGCGCCCACGACCACCCCGATCACTGCCCCCGGCGAGGCTGCTGGCGAGACTCCCCCAGACCCGGGCCCGTCGGGGGCCTCCAGCCCGGCCTCGGCCCCCCGCGGCGTCGCCAGGACCGCGGCCGCGACGACGCAGCGAGGGACGACATCGGCGGCCTCGGCAGGACGCCGTCGACCTGCCGACAAGCGGTGAGTCACGAGACGTGCGTCAGCGCATGCGCCTCTAACAATCCCCACTCGACTCCAGAATCCACCTGTCATGTCCCCTGCTTTACTGATTCTGACCACGACGGCAACAGTAATGGAGGCCGCCTTTCCCGGCGCCTCATCTCGGACTCAAGGACGGCGGACAGCACCTTGCCGACGACGAGACGCGGCTGTGCGGTGAGCGCGCACGGCGGCGCACAGGCGCACAGGCACGGCGCCACCCATTCCCATCTAGGGTGCAGCACAGAACCGACTACCGGCCCGGATGGGACTGGACACTGACGCGTGTGTTTTGGCCGTGTACGGGGATTACGACCGCTCGCCACGCCACACCACATCGCGCGCAGTCATTAACTTATCATATCCTTGTCCTCGTTTATCAGCAGCCCAAGGAATGCACATCAGACCCGCGAACGTCTTAGCGCCACGCCCAGCGCGGCCAGCAGAGCGGCAGCAGCAGGCGCGGATCCAGGAGCGGCCCAAGGGAGGGGCAAAGTACCACTTTTTGCCTACTTACAGGCGGAGAGGCTTCGCAGGTTGCCCACCTTTCAGGAGCCCTTCGGGCGCCGATAGGCCCGAAGGGAGGGGGCACATTCCCCGTGCCCCCCCCCCCCCCCCCCTGGATCCGCGCCTGGGCAGCAGCGGTCTCGGCAGTCTTGGGGATCGTCCACAGATCTCCGTCACGCCCTTATGCAAAACACGTTATTAATTCTGCGGGGCTGTGCGCTTTTAATTATCACACACGAGCCTTTCGCTCTGCAAAGTGACCACATATGACCACGCCCCGCGCGCTGGGGTCCGGTGACCCCCCTCTACCCCCACCCCACCCCAAATCCCCGTAAGAGCGCGCCGCATCTGCCGTCTCTGTCACCCCCATAAGACTTGCAAATGAGTGGGAGCAGGACAGAGCACAGAGCATTGCCGTGCCGACGCGCGTTGCTCTTGTTCGCTCTCACTTTCTTCTCTTACCGGGACAAGTACCTCTAAGCCGACACTATTACCTGGGGGAAAGGAAAGGAAAGGAAAGGACAGCCACAAGTCAAAGTGATGCGGTCTTGTGGGAAATAAGTTGGATGCCAGATCATTCCAGAAATTGAAAACCTCGAGTGCAGCGGAGGTCCATTTCAGCTTGCATTATTTTATCCTTTATTTTTAGAGGCGCGAGGCGCCGTTCCATTCGGTACTATGAGCACACGATGCTGCTGCATGGCATGCTGCATGGCATGCTGCATGGCATGGCGTGCACGCCGACTAACGGTAGCTGCCTGAGCAGCTTGCCAGATCTCCACTCGGGCTGCAAGGATATGTCTGTAAATCTTGTTTGTTACTGGTTTGCTATGATGTCTGCCCGCCCGCCTGCCGCCCGCCCGCCTGCCGCCCGCCCGCCGCTCGCCCGCGGCCGTGTCGTCGCCGTACCCCCCGCCGAGGGCGTGCGTGTGCATGTGCGTGTGCATGCGCGTGCGTGCGGGCGAAGGGCTCCGCTAATGAAGATGCAATTAGGCGCAGCCGCACATCGGGCGCCTATCGCCCAGTCGAGCTCGCTTATCTTAATTTTTTATTGTTATTTGTCCGGTTAACCGGCTTCTGCTGACCCATCCCGTTCCGGACGGCCCACGCCACGGACGGTGCGGCACGCGCGTTTCGGTCAGGGAGTGAGGGGGTGTAGTGTAAATAACGCGGAACTCCGTTGTTATTCGCAGCACGCGAGGCGTTTTATTCGCACGCCGGTGAACAGGCGACGCCCGTCGCGGGGGCTCTGTCAATTGTCTGTTGCATCATTCCTCTCGTCAACAGACGCTGCGAGTGGACAAACGAAAGAGAGAGAGAGAGAGAGAGAGAGAGAGAGAGAGAGAGAGAGAGAGAGAGAGAGAGAGAGAGAGAGAGAGAGAGAGAGAGAGAGAGAGAGAGAGAGAGAGAGAGAGAGAGAGAGAGATGGAGGGTCACGTGCTGGGGTGGGAACACGTGCTGCGCGCCCCCGGCCCCCGGGCCCCAGGCTCTGAGCCCCGCTCTGTCATCGCCAATATGCGGCGCATTGTGTGAGATTCGCACACCGCGATTGTGCAACACTAAGCCGTTCGTTGTTGTGTCACTTATGGACGGCCCCTTTTGGGGCCTCGACTCCGTGGTGCTGGCCGGTGAGGGCCGTGCGGGCCGTGAGGACCGCGCCCAGCAGGTCATGAGGACGCCGCCGCCGCTGCCGCTGCCGCTGCCGCCGCTGCCGCCGCCGCCGCACGGGCGCAGCGCACAGCCACAGCCCGCCACGAGCCATCGTGTCCCGTCTTTATTGGAGCCCGAAAAGCCGACAGACAATTGAGATCTCCTTGGCGAGGCGGTGTTTCTTTCGGCCCTCGCCGACGCGGCGTGTAGCTGGGCGGGGCGGGGCGGGGCGGGGCGGGGCGGGGCGGCGCGGGGCGATGCGGAGGTCAGCGGCCTATGTAAACAGCACCAAGTCGACTTCTCGGCCGCTTCAAACTCACGCGTTAAACGTGTTGTGCGCGCCAATCCTTGCCCGAGCACTGTTGTACCACAAACACGAACGTGTTTGCCGGGGAAGAGGCCGGAGGCGATCTGGCTGTAAAGGGCCGTCCCGTCCCGTCCCGTCCCGTCCCGTCCCGTCCCGTCCCGTCCCGTCCCGTCCCGTCCCGTCCCGTCCCGTCCCGTCCCGTCCCGTCCCGTCCCGTCCCGTCCCGTCCCGTCCCGTCCCGTCCCGTCCCGTCCCGTCCCGTCCCGTCCCGTCCCGTACCGTCCCGTCCCGTCCCGTCCCGTCCCGTCCCGTCCCGTCCCGTCCCGTCCCGTCCCCCGTCCCGTCCCGTCCCGTCCCGTCCCGTCCCGTCCCGTCCCGTCCCGTCCCGTCCCGTCCCGTCCCGTCCCGTCCCGTCCCGTCCCGTCCCGTCCCGTCCCGTCCCGTCCCGTCCCGTCCCGTCCCGTCCCGTCCGTCCCCGTCCGCAGGGCACCAGGGGCCGCACGGGGAAGGGAAGGGTGTCTCTGTAACCTTGTTTGCGGCCGGGCGGCGCGGAAGCACCCACGACTCCGTGCGCTGCCCGTCCCATTCCTCGGACAAATAAGACTTACGCGTCCAAAGATGCAGCCCGTGCGTCACGCCGGACTTTGGCTGGCTTTGCGCGCTCTTGTTTGCGGAGACACACAGGCCGTCATCGTCGTCCCCGAATCACGTGAACGACACCGGACCGAGGACACGCGCACGGCTGCTACAGCGGGACAGTTTTGAAAGCGCAGCAAAAAGTGAAACGCGACCGTCGCTGCTGCTGCGGCGGAGCGGGGCGTGACCTCCCCGTGTGCCGAGAGGTGCCCCCACCCCCGTGCCTCTTTATGCCATGTGCCAAAACGGCCGATACGGCAAAGCGCAAAGCCTTGTCGATGAGCCCCCCGCTTTTGCCGCGGCTCCGCCAGGCTCCGCCGCTCGCGGTGTACGACAACACTCCTACAGACTACAAGGCCCCCTGGATCTCCGCCCACGCCCCGCAGGCCCCGCAGGCCCCGCAGGCCCCACAGGCTGCCGCAGGAGAAACACTATAGACCGCACATAACGCGTGAGGCTAGGCTCGTCGTAGAAGAAATATCCCCACAGATCCCTATGTAAGAGACCCGCGCGGCCGCACACGCGCAGAGCTGATGCTGCTAGAGTATTGCTTCATGTTATTAAAAAAAGGAAAAAAAATGTACGAAAAAAAATTAGAAAAAAAATTAGGAAAAAAAGAGAAAAGAAAAAAAAATGATCTGGATTGTTTTACTCGCATTGTTAGTAACGCCCTTATTTCGATTAGTGTACCAGGTGTATCATTAGCCCCGGGCAGTTTTGGTTTTAGGCAGTCCCGCAACGCACTCTTTCTATCTCACGCGTCTGGCCGATCCAGAAAGAGGCGGAGATAGTGCGTTGCGGGACTGCCTAAAACCAAAGTTGACCGGGGCTAATGATACACCTGGTATAAACACCGCAGTAACTTTTCCCTGGCTCTTTACTGTGTAATGCCTAGGTCTGCACTGTGTAATCAGGAGGGGTATTACGTAGTTTGTGGACGTTTGTCCTGTCACATCGGCCGCGTTGCGCGAGGCAGGCGTTCTATCGCCACGCGCCGCCACGCGCCGCCACGCGCCGCCACGCGCTCTGTCGTCGTCTGTGCACGCTTACGCCGCTACGCCGCGCCACCACGTATTCTTTGATTGGACCTGTGGGCGGGGGCCGGGCCGGGCCGGCGGGGCCGCTAATACAAGAACACCGCCATGATGTCAGAGCTGTTTGATGAGACCTCAACCCTCCCCGTTCTTGACGCGATCAGTAGCGATCAATCACTTACGCACAAAGAAGAAAGGGAAGTTCCAGCAGAACCGCAAACCAAGCGGCAAGCCAACAGCCTCGGCACGATTCCCCTCCACTTCTCTGACTCTAAACTCATCGTAAGTTCATGTTTCTGTCATCTCCGGAATAGCCTCTGGACCACGGCGGCTTATTGCGGCTGCTCAATGGGCGGCGGCGGGCCCACCGCTGTGCCTGGATATGAACAACCCCTCTCCTCCCCTCCCCGCTCTTTCATTTTTTCAGTCGTGCCCGTGTCCAGCAGCGCCGCGGATGGTTTTGCTGGCGATTTATTTCGCTCATTAACTCTGTCCCGGCCGTCGTCGGGATGCTGTTGGGCCCCGTAACGGTTCGCCTCGCGGGCAGCGACCGACTCTCTCCCTCCCTCCCTCTACCCCCCTCTCTCTCGCTCACAACACACACACACCAGGTGATGTGCATACGACGTGGGCGTGACACGGATGGACGACTCGCATTTTGAATCGCGCGCGATGGAGTTTCCGAAAACGCCCCATTGCGCCGCCCGTGCATGGCCCCTCACCTACCCCGGCGGGACCGGCGGCACCAGAACAGGCCGCCGCTGCTGCCTCACTTTTGCGACTTATTTTCCAGCGAGAGTGATATTCTCGCGGGAAATTTTGAATAGTCGTCGCGCGGCGCTCGTTTGGTTGGCGCCGCCTTGCCGCCGTCTCCAAGCGAGGGCGGCGGCCGTGAGCGGCGTGAGGCGGCGCCATGCAGGCGACTCATGGCATTCGTGCTGCTGCTGGTGCGCCATGGGACGTCACCGCAGCGGCGGGCTAGCTGAGGCGTAGCTCCGTGTAGCTCGGCGTAGCTCGGCGTAGCTCCCCTCAGAAGCCCTTTTACTACGGCCGCTGGCAACAACGCGGTCTGTCTCCTCTTGCCTTCACCTTTCGCTGCTTGCGGCTCCACCACACGCACCCAACGAAGAGAAAAATACACCAACACAGCACTTTCGAGGAGGAGGAGGAGGAGGAGGAGGAGGAGGAGGAGGAGGAGGAGGAGGAGGAGGAGAGGACAAGGTGGAGGACGAGGAGGAGGAGAGGTTCGTCTTTGAGGAAGCGCCGGCCGCTTTATTGAGTGACTAACCGCATACATGGGGGCCCGCGGGGGCAGCGGGGGCCCGTAATCAGGGGCGCGAGCCGCGACATTTACACCGCGGAATCCCCCCACAAAGTCTTTAGCCGGGGCCGCCAGGGGCCCACAATAGACGCGAGGACCCCGCGGGGGCCCGCGGCCCCGCCCGTGTGAAAGGAAACAGCGTCGCAGTGTACACCGTCGGAAAAACACGCGCGGCTTTAATTTCGAGTTTAGTGGATCCGAATGAAAAATCTGCGCACAGCGGTGCTGTTCGCGACTGTTCAAAACCGGCGCGCCGAATGCCGAAACAACAAAACGCTTCGAATGCGTGTGCTTACCTCCCTCCCCTTTCCATATGCCATGCCCTAACCTGCATCGCGTTTCGTTGTGGAAGGGAATAAGCGAGCGCACATAACAGCCGCGGCTGCACGAGCGACGGAGACAGACAGAATACCAAGTTATGGGATAATCATAAAAAATGACACGACATATCTCCGCGTCGCCTGCCCCCTAGACAAGGGTGCGCGCGATGCCAGTTGGGGTGGGGGGCAGGTGGGGTGGAGTGTGCGAGAGGAAGTTTTTTTTTCTTTTTTTTTTTTTGGGGGGGGGTATTGCTAATTCGATCACAGCAATCATTATCCACGTACGCGTTGCGTAGGTCAGTGTGGTGGTGTACGCGATGTTGTTCGCCTGAATTAAAATCAATAACCCGGCATAGTATTCTGTGCTAACCCCAGTACACGGTTTACGTACGCGCCCTCCTCTGGCCGACCCCTTCGTGCGTGCGTGCGCGGAGTGGGGTACGCACGGATAGGGAGGGGAGGGAGCGGCAGATGTGTTTGATTACTGACCTATGATAGACACGACCAGTTTGACTCCGCTGGCTGCCGCGTCGCACCGCGCCCGACCCTTCCATATTATTCGGCAGGAAGGGTCTGAGCTGGGCTCGGCTGGGGTCCTCGCTATATACTATTCGCATCCCGTCGCGAATGATAATGCGAATTTATAGATGTGGCATCGGCGCTGCGTTTCCAATACGCCGTGGTCGCTGTGCGATATTTCGGCTTTACATTTGCTGCGTTAACTTTTCCGCATGTTTTCGGACCCCTTTTGTTTTATTTTTTGGTTTTGCAATATCGCTCCGCGCTGTGTAACATGAGGTGAAGCGGACGAAGGGTTGGCCGGCGCTGCCGCCAAGGAGACAAAAGTTTTTGTCCCTTGTTTTTCTCTTTTTCTTAATGGGGGTTTTGTCTTTCTTTCCCCCTCTGGGCCGAGCTTGAATCACGCACGACGTTACACACGAGTCAAATATGTCCAGGTGACACACGAGCCGACGCCGTCGGAGGCGCCACGGTACGCCATGAGCCATGTAGCAGGTTACTCTGCCAGGAATAAATATCAATATGACGAAGATTCGATGAATGACTAAAACTTTCAGTCGTATCGATATTCTTGATTTTTCCGAGAGTGCCCGCCCGGCCTCTCCCCCGGGAATCAAAACTCTGTCCGCTACCAAAAGGGAGTGAGCGAGAGAGAAGACTTGGGAGCCCACACCCACCCTAGCAGCTGCTGGTGTCGCAATAAGTTGGGCGACAAGTTAGACAAGGCCTCGAATGGGGAGGAAAAGGAAAGGGGAAGGGGCGGGGGAGCTGAAGGTCATATGAGGGAGGCCCTTTGGGAGTTACATGTGAAGTGGTACGCAGTATTGCCATTTGGGGCTTCATTGGGGGAGCGGCATGGAGAAAGCGAACCGATGGGACGTAGTAAAGTGTCCCAGCGATCAGACAAAAAATAAAATAAAAAACTTTGGCAAAGCCAAGCCTGTCCAAGATTTAAATTTTACGGGAGCAGTTAGAACCGCTCCCGGGCCAAATTCCATCAAAGAACATTAATGATACGAGTCCTCTCAAAGCCGATGACAACTCGTCAAGCCACCCTGACGACTGGTTGGCTATAAGATTTTGACCTCCGTGACTGAACCCTCTTTAAAAAAAATTGTAACAAGCGAAACCGCACAACCCTCCGAATGCCAACCCTTTGGCCGGCTAGCCGGACCGGTACTGCGCAGCCTGCACCCAGTCTGGGCAGGTGATTGGAGCGTTTTCTTGTGGGTAAACTCGAAAAGGTAATCACCTCACAGCCGGAGACACGAACATCGTGCACATGTGGCGTGTGTAATACGAATGACGCGGATAATCTTTCGGTACCGGCCGTTACATGTTCCGTTCTGCTTTACCTTTCCCTCCCTGCATCCAGTTATGTGATGTGGTCCCTCTTCTCACCGCGAGTGAAGCTTTGACTATCACAATAACAACAAGCGCAGGTGAAGACGGGGTTCCTGACGTCGCAAGCTCTCTTTCCAGGCCATACGTATTTGCTGTGATTTTCTCCTCCAATCCTTCATGTGCGCTGCGCGCCACAGAGTAACGTTTCTAAGATGACGTTAGATTACTGCATCTCTAGCGGCTTTCTCCGAGGCGAGTTTCTCACCACACGAGCCTTAATCTTTACTGTTGTTGTTGTGTGCCATACGACGGGAAGGTGATGCAAGGCATAGTAGTTGCGTGAAATGACGCCGCTCCGACGAAAAAGGTGTTTTATTCTCTCTAAACTGGATCAGCTTGCTTCGTACGGCTTTCGCCTCACTAAACACGGAGACCTACATGCAGAGCGTCTGGCAGAGCATCTTCATCGTGCGATCGTGAGGAGAGGATTCCGACGCAGAGAATGGAGGCGCGAGTTTTGTCGGCTCACCTGAATAGGCGCCTCTCTTGTGTTTTCGGAAGGAGACGCCGGCTGCCGGTTCATCAGGAACAAAAGACAGGGAAATGGCCTGTGCCTGCGCTTCCGAAAACAGCTTTACAGGTGCCATTGTGATTGTGCCCGGGCCGGCGTTTACGGACTCTATGGGTGAAACGGCGCGAGGCGCAGCCATTGTCCTGCGCGCACTCTGTGTAGATGGGATGCTGAATGAGAGGCATTCTCCGGCAAAATCCAAACTAAATCTGGGAAATTTCGAGTTCACTAATAGATTCTGTTTACTTGATGACACATCCCCCTCCTAGAGGCTCACGCACACCTGTAAGGACGCGGTACGCGGTACCCTCCCAGCAGAGCCACGTCACGAGTCTTCTTGTCAGGACAATGGGCCCCTTTTGGCACACGCGGGATCCAGGCCACGGCCGCGAAGGGCGAGGTCTTATCTCTACAGAAACATCTTATGGGCCGCCACAACTGACCCTGGAGGGGGGCTCACCCAGGAGAGAGACAACCGCGCGCGCTGGAGGGGGGAGTCGTTGGACAATTTGGGGCCGTACCGCGCGCGGGGGTACATTTTTCAAGTAAAGGTGAGTACCATTAGATGTGTACACATCGGGGAGTAGCGCGTTTGCTGTGCGAAGCGCGCGCTATCATCACGTGTGTGTGTGTGTGTGTGTGTGAGCGGGGTACATACTAACTATATCAGGGGCCCGGTTGGGTGGCGTCGTCCTGTTATGGCACACATGGCACCTGTATAAGGTGGACACACACACACACACACACACACACACACACGTGGGCGGATAGCGGGCAGCAGCAGATAACGCAGCATTCCGAACACTCCCATAGGGATCGGCAGAGAGGAGGCGCGTCACGAACGCTCTCTGCGTTGTTGTTGTTGTTTTTCTCTGACACACCAGGACACACACATCGCCACGCGTTTTCTGTTTGGCGAACTTCCTGAAAGCTCTGCGGCCAGCAGCAGCAGCAGCAGCAGCAGCAGGCAGCAGCAGCAGCAGCAGCAGCAGCAGCAGCAGCAGCAGCAGCAGCAGCAGCAGGGGCGGTACTGTATGGCAGAGGCGAACGAACCGACCGCGTTGCAGAGAGGAAATGCAACAGCAAAGAGCAGGCGAGTTTATGCAGAGTCGGCTCTGGCACCGCGCGCCCAGAGCCGACTTATTCGGCTCGGCGGCCCCGCTCCGCAACTGTACTAGATATATTTGCTTTTACCTGTCACAGACCACCAATGGAGTTATGTCCCCCCCCCCCTCCCCTTCCCTCTGACCGTATGTGCGCAGAGTCAACACAAACGCTTTGCAGAGCGCACACGCGGGTCTTGAGCAGGTTAAATCGTCCCCCACCTACCTACCTCTCCCGACACACTCACACAAACACACACACACACACACTACAGAGTATCTCGCTCGGCGTGAGAATACCTCACGGCGTTCTCCGCTATCTGCAGACAGGACAACAAACTCCGCGCGCAGCTGCCTGCGAATAAGAAGTCTTTCGTCGGAGAAGTTTTCATCCTTCGTATCGCCTAAATAAACGCCATGGGAGGCAACGCGTTTATCTGCACGGACGCGCGGACATGTCTTTTCCGGCGACGGCCCGCGCGCCCTGTTCATGTCGACTATGAAAGCGGCAGCGGTGCGCGATGGCCGCCAATTTCCTCGTCCTTGCTTTCGAGGAACGGTGCACCTGCGAGCGGCCATTCTGCGAGTAAGGGTACCCTGCCCGGAGGCACCCGCCGCAGCTGCCGCAGCTGCCGCAGCCCGCTGCAGTGCAGGGGCCGACGCTGATTGCACTCATTGCGAATAAAGCTGAGGTGTCGGCCCTCGTTGAGCGACGCGCGGGTGCGGCGAGTAGTCGAGAGCTCGAACGACGCGAGCGGCCGAGCGCGGACCGTAAATTGAACTGACCTCATGAACTGACCGAATTCCCGTTTCCTTTTCCTTCCTCGGAACACGCCAGGCCGCGAAGCGATGGCAGCAGAGCAGAGCAACAGAGCAGCAGCGCTCTGGGGGTGACCACGTGCCACGTGACCCACTTCAAGGTCCGATCCCATCCTAGCAAACCGCTGCTGCTGCTGCTGTTGCCGCATCAGTCAGTGCGCGCAATGACGTTAAACCAGAGCCGCGCCGGCAAAACGGAGAGTGATCGATGGAACATCAGAGAAACTCGAGAGCGGAGCAGTCCGCCGGTGCACTCTCAAGAATATAGTGTGCCCTAGAAATTTTCGTGTTTTTTTTTTCGGAAATTTTCGGGACACTAGAAATACTACAAAAATGTAAACAGATCAATTCGACTCTGTGACTAATCCATCGTCTCAATGTTGTCCCCCCAAAATGACCGCGAATTTCGGTCGAATCTGATGAAAAATATCGAGCCGTATAGAGTCTGCCGCGGTCAGTTTGGTTTGATACTTTTATGAGAGTGCATGTAGTATTGGTCGGCGCGCGGCGCCTGTCCAACTGCTCCAGCACACTCCAGAGTGAGCGGCGCGGCGGTGGCTGAGGTGCGCTGGAAGGTCACCTCCGGCCGCCGCTGGAGCCGCTGGAGCCGCTGGCCGCCGCGTGTGCTGCTTTTGGCGGTGTTCTTTAGGCTGTGCTGGTCTATTACACGCCCCCTCCCCCTCAGCCAGGCCCCGGTAGTGGAGTGTGGGTGAGGTGCTCCCGCACACACCGCACACACCGCCGTATAAGTCCCCCGATCGGCCGTCCGATACGGCCGGCTGGCCGCGGGATGACGCCGATATACTTTTAGACTCCACTATCTTACGAACCAGGAAAGGCCTGGCGCCTGCGAGTGCCAGGGTAGGCCAGCCCGCACACGACACGCGTGCGTAAAGACGCCGCGGCTGCCTACCCGGCAGGCGCCAGTTAACGCCTGGCGATGAAGACGTGCTCTGGTCCGTCCGGACACCGCTAGGTTATGACGTCGAGGCCAAAGTCTTGCGCGACAATTTACGCGCGTGGAACTTGCTTCATTTTCCTCCCCAAGTCAAAACACAGGCGCGGCGTCGCCGGCGGACCGCGGGGGCCGAGGCGGGGGACGGGCGGGGGGCCGGCGGGGGCCGGCGGGGGCCGGCGGGGGCCGGCGGGGGCCGGCGGGGGCCGGCGGGGGCCGGCGGGGGCCGGCGGGGCCGGGGCGGCACCAAGCCAACATGTCCAAGTTCATTGACTCGGCCGCTTCGGTTTCGCGATGGATGTCCCGAGGGTCCTGACGGAGCCGGAGGTCCTGCGGCGAGGAAACGGCTGCCGAGAGGGCGGATGTCAAGGATGAGGCGCTGCAAGGCACTGCACAGGCTGCACAGCGGGGGGGACAGGTGGTCCAGCAGCAGCAGCAGCAGCAACAGCAGCACAGCGCACAGCAGCTGGAGGGTGAGGTCATCCCGAGCGCCTTCCCTTCCTTCCTGTTCGTCCTCGTCGTCCTCTCAGTGGTGGTGGTGGTGGTGGTGGTGGTGGTGGAGAGCGGCGCAGCGGCACACCGCCCACCGCCCCGCCACGGCCTGGCCGCCGGGACGACGACGACGGGGAAGAGGGGGGCGGCGGGGAGCGGGTAGTGTGCGCGCCGGGACCGGGACGACGGCGAACGGCGACGAGGGAGGGGAGGGGAGTCGGCGGTCGCGCGTTGAGCAGCGAGGAGGCCTGTGAGCTGCGCGCTGCGCTCGCCGCGTTCCCGTCCGTGGCCGCACCGTTGCCGCCGTCGTCGTCGGCCTCGTCTGCGACGTCCGTGTGACCGTCCGCGTTGTGTGCGTGTGCGTGCGTGGGTGTGCGACCCCCACCTGGATATACACCTACCCTGTGGAGAGTACAGAGCGATGGTGGCGTGCAGAGTCAGCGGTCATCCCTAAAACATGTGTCGTTGGTTCAAGTTTTGGTGCGTGTCTTTATGTTTGGTGATACCCCCCCCCCCCCTAACGTCATTGTGTTGAGTGCTCCCGGTGTGCCACCCCCACCCCGCTCCTGACCCACCGCCCCCTCCCCGTCAGATAACCGACTAACCGCGGAGCAAACTTGGTGGAAATAATATTAATGTTAATAATAATAATTATTAATAGCGGTGCGGTGTCAGCTGCCGGGCTGCCCGGTATGCGGCGGGGACTTTTCCAGCGCGCCTCCGCGAGTGGATTACTGCAGTGTCAGACAGACAGAGGGGCCCAAAGCCCGGCCGGCCGAATGTGCGATAAGTGCTATCAGCGATAAGAGCGGCGGGGCGGCGGGTGCCAGCACCCGTTGCTGGCGGTACAGCCAGGCGCACCGCGACGGCTTAGCTTCCAGTGGCAGCGCCCTCACCGTCCGGCCCTCCGCCGGCCTGACCTGTGACCGCTGGAGCCTGAGCCGGCTGGAGTCCGGCCGCAGCCCCGGGCCCCTGGGCGCTGCGTGACCCACTTGCATCCAGCCCTGCGCTCCTCCAGCCCGGCTCCAGCTCCAGCGGCTCCGGTGAGGCTCCAGCCGCACTGCCCGCCCCGCCCGGCCCCGCCTGTAGGCCCAAGTAGGACGGCGCGGTGCGGCCCGGCCCAGCGGCCCAGCCCGGGAAAGGGAAAGCTGGCCGGTGCTGATCGGCCGTGCTGGCTGAGGCCGTGTGCTGAGGGGCCGTGCTGAGCGCGCAGACCTTGGACTTGGCGAGCTCCAGGGTCCCCACGTGCTGAGCAGCGCTCAGCTGACTGTCAGCGACAGGGACTGGCCGGGAGGCTGTTGCCTGCTTTTGGCCTTTCTCCTGCGGCTGCGCTGTTGGGCTTATCGGCTGTGCAGCGCTGCGCGCTCAGCTGGCTCCGGCTGAGTCACGGCTGAGGTCCTCTCCGGCCGGTCAGCACGGCACGGTCAGCACGCGGCGCCGCGAGCGTCACGTCTGTCGCGTGCCCGTCACGGGCCGGCACACGCCGCGGCACGCCACGCCCCGTCACCTAGCGCCGCCGAGGAGGAAAAATGGTATAACAGCACAGACAGGAACGTAAATTTATAGTGTGTATGAAACCAGAGCAGTGTACTACACAGATGCGTGCATGGGTGCGCATGTGTGTGTGTGTGTGTGTGTGCAACGTGATGAATCTGGTTGGCACCGCAGCAGTGCTCCTTCCCTTCACATCCTGGATCCCAGTGACAGCAGGCCCGGCAGGCCCGGCACGGGCACCCACAGCCGCTGCTACGCCCGCTACGCCCGCTACGCCCGCTACGCCCGCTACGCCCCGTCATGTCTGCCAGTCGCCGCCGCCTATCGGCACGGAATGAGTCAGAGGCGCAGCGAGGAAAACTGCGGGATGACGATGATGAGTTTCCTGGTCGGCTCTGGCGTCCTGTCCTGTCACTTGACCACGTGGCCAGACCACTGCCCCTTCTCGGTGTAATACTTATTTAAATTATGGCTGATTCTTTTGATTGTAATTGATTTTTTCTGAACAAAAAAAATGATTTTTCTAGAAACAATATCGTTTTCAACCTGAAATATTAGTTTTCTCTCTGACGATTTTGATTTTTCTTTGGCATTTTTCTGATTTTTTGAGCATTTTGTCTCGTATATTTGACTTTTTTTTTTTTTTCTCAACTTGATTTATTTTCATATTTTTCTGATTTTTTGCCATTGTACTCCGGTCTTTATTTACGTGAAGTTCCCCTCGGACGAGACCACGTCTCTAACCGGCATGTGCTGCGGTGGCCAAGCTCGGGTGCCAATGCACACGCGCTCAGGGACGGATCCAGAAGGAAATGAGAGGGGGGTCGCCGGATGCGTTTGCCAGCTTATACGATGTCCTCGCTGGCTACGCCACTGCCACTGTCCGTTCGCGCCAGTGTCCGGACGGGTGTGGCTGTGGCCCTTGCTGGCCCCGCCCCCTCACACCGCCATACCGTCCGGACAGTATCGGGAACATCTGTTGACGAGACGCGACGGCAGGGCTCGGCCCGGGGCACGGCCATGCACCAGCTGCCTCCTGGGGCCGTTCACACACTACGTAACGCCCCCGCCGATGATGTGTGTCGCGCATGCAACACTTCTCACGGATAAGTCATTAGGGAGTTTAGGGACGGCCCCCTTTTAAAAAGCTGCCGACCGAGGGGCGCGCCACCCCTGTTCCAGATCCGGGTCCGCTGCCGGCCTGGCAGCTGGTAGTGCCGCAGACACACGCCCGCACCGCCCGGGCGGGAAGGATTTGCTTTGGAGACCGAGAGCCGACGCTGAGGTGGCGCGCCGCGTATAAAATCGATTACTGTCGGGGCTTTCGTGTCTCGTGTCCTCCGGGTCCTCCGCCGTCTCGTGACCACGTGAAGCACCGCCGGGTACTGAGGCCGCAGCTGCAGGGGCTCGTATCCGGTTTGATGTGACCCCCTCCCCTCCCCTCCCCTCCCCGCGGCGCACTCAGACACAGACACCGACCGTTTACCCCTCGGGCCCTCGGGGAATGCCAGTTCAGTTGCGGGAGGGGAGGGGAGGGGGTTCCTTCTCGCTCCGAGAGGCAGCTGGGCTGGAAAGTCGCGGCGTAAACCTGCCAGTCCGCGAGCGAAAGGCAACAGGCAAGGCAGGCGGGCGTTCGAGACAACGAGGCTGCCGGGCGCGCGGGCCGGGCAGTGCGAGTCGTGTTGCTACCGCTGAAACACGATGCAGCGATGCACTACTGCCGCCCCCACCGCCGCCCCCGCCGCCGCCCCCGCCGCCGCCCCCCGCGGCGCTGCTGCTCGGACTTTGCACTCGCGAAAAGGCCTCGGAAATAAAGTGCGGATTCGCATCGCGCGGCCATCGGACCCTAAACACACACCGCCGCTGCAGCCAGTGCGCGCGCGCGGGCTCCGTGTTCACCAAGTATACCGTGAAGCGCCCAGAGCACCGCCGTCCATTTTCTGTATTCTGGACTGAAAAATTGCGGGAAATCGAAGTTTGTTTTCCGGTACTCATCCCCTCCCCTCCCCTCCCCCTCGGTACGCGGGGACCCGTTACGTGGTTGATAGACGACCCCTACTGCTGCAGCCCCTTACCATTCATGCGTGGCCAGCGCTTGCTTCACTCTTCTCTTCACTCCATCCGTTTGACCTTCTCCTCACCCCCCCCCCCCCCCACCGTCCTCTAATAACGTTCTACCCCCCCCCCCCTCCTCTTCCCTTCCCGTCTTCGACTTTCAATGGAGACCATCGTCACGGCGAGCCATTATTAATCCGACCAATTAATCCGTCTCACTCGCACTCATTACTAATCCATCCGACCTCATTCTGCTTCCAGATCACTAAAGAATGCACCGACATGAGCGAGTCGAGGCGTCGTGTCGGACCCAGGCTGTGTCTGCATAGTAACACCACCTAACGGGGAATCTGTCCTGTCGTGTTGTGTGACGTCTATTAACCAACGCCAGACTAAACCAACCAACCCAAAGGACTTCTCTTGACGCCTTCCGCTCCGACCCCCACAAGCGCACGCGTAACAAACTATGATGAAGCTAAAATCGCTGTTCCGTAGGGGCCATGGGCCTCCCAGCGGCGGCAGCGGCGCCCGCCCCGGGAAGAGGGGCGCCCCCGACGGCACCGGCCAGACAGGCGCCATGGCGCCGGCCGCCGCCATCGGGGACGTGCAGCTACCGCCCCCCGGCGCCGGCCAGGACGGGGGCGTCAACGGCAACGGCGTCAACACGCTGCCCCTGTCGCGCCAGCAGCCCCAGCCCCAGGCCCAAGAGGTGCTGGTGCGGAACTTCGGCTCGGCCGAGAAGATCCCCAAGCAGCAGCATCAGCAGGCCGAGTCCGGGACCGGCGCCACCGCGCTCAAGGGCGCCGCCAGCATCTCCAGCCTGGACAGCAAGCACCACCACCACCATAAGTTCCAGCTGCCGCAGCTGCCCAAGCAGCTGCAGATGCAGCTCCGCGGAGGCAAGACGGCGCGTGCCCCGGGAGTCCCGGTCCCGGGGGCCGACACGGCGCAGCCGACGGCCTCCAACAACAACGGCGCCGCCCCCACGACCACGGCGGCGCCGGCCACCGTCAACAACAACAGCAGCAACGTCAACAACAACAACAGCAACACCGTCAGCCCCGTGGAGTCGGAGGTGGTGCCGGGGGCGGCCGTGGTCCAGTATCAGGACCTGCAGGGCGAGCTGGAGCAGGTGTCCCGCGACAAGCTCCAGCTGCAGCAGCGCGTCGAGGAGCTGTCCGGCTGCCAGGGCGAGCTGCATTCCCTCCGACAAGAAGTGGCTCGGCTGCGCGAGCGCGCCAGGGTGAGTCTCAACCCTTTCGCTGTCCCTTTTCTTTGGCAGGAGGCTGACGCCAGGCTGACGGCCGACGGGGGAAATGCGATCCGATCCGCTCCTCGATCCGCGGCGCAACTTGCGAACTGCGCGTCGCGGCCAGATGGCGGCTAGGTTCCCGTCCCTTCCCACCCGCAGCCTGCAGCCTGCTGCCGCTCGTGTCCAGTCATGACATGACAATCAGCCAGTGTCATTCATCGGCTGCACCGAGCAGGGTGGGTCCATGGCCAGGTCCAGGTTCATGTCCAAGTGCCGCTCCATCCCGCCGCCGCCGCCGCCGCCGCCGCCGCAGCAGCTACGTAACCTGTACGCGGACGACGGAGCCTGCGCTGTAGCGAGCGGTGCCGCTGAGCGCGGAGGGCACGGCACGGCGGCACGGCACGGGACGCTTTGGCGCAGGCCTACCTTTGGCTAACCACTACCTTGTCGTTGACGGGAGCGGCCTCGTTGGCGTCCACCGGGGGGCCTGTGTCCTGGTGCACGGCCGGCAGCGGCAGAGGCAGCGGGCAGCGTCCCGCCACGCCAAACGGCGCGTTCTTCCATTTGGCGCAAGCCGTCGGCGTTGTCAGTTAGTACAAGTTTGTTGTTGTTTGGAAACGGGCCGCGACGAGCCGTAACGTCCCCCCGAATGGTCTGGCCGCTGTGGCGGGCTGGAAGCTCGGGTCTGGACGCCCCTGTCTCCGCAGGGTTTAGTATATCGTCTCGGTTGGGAGTCTGGAGATGAGCCGATTTGTTTCGAATGTGGATTCGTGCCCTCCACTCAGCATATTCAATGTTTATGGCGCTGAGGTTAGGTTATGTTCATACAATGCAGCGCCGCTGCAAAGTGGATCATGCACATTTTAAATGGAAACTAGTCCGCTTCCTGCAGTCAAATAAATATCGGGAAAGACTACTTTTTGCGGACTTGCATTATCTAAATTTTTGTTAGTAGACACTTTTTTGTTGGTGTTAAAAATCGTCTTGTAGTTGTTTTCTTAGGCTCAGTGATCATTGTCAGGAAGACTTTTTCAAATCATTGGTGTTTACTTTTTGCTTCAATTTCCACAGGGGCAGCGTAATGCGGAAATGGAGCTGAACATTGAAAACATGACGTCCCACAGCTCTGCATTGTCAGATTCTGAAAAGGAGCAACTTTTACTGAATGTGACCAATCGTCAAAAATCACCCCTACCTTCTCCCATCAACAATGGAGGGGTATGATGAACCCTGAGTCAACGGTGCTAGTAACATGCAATCTTGACCTGCCTTCCACATATGTGATTCTTTACTTTCGTCTCAGGTTATTGATGTGTGCGCAACGACGAGTACAAATGGAGTCCTGCCGGATGTATTGGATCCTACCTGTGTCACACCAGACAGGGACTGGGACAAACATTCTTGCAGCAGTCTCAGTGAAGTATCTGTGGCATGCCTACAAGATAGAATCATGCAAATGGAAGAAACGCACTACAGGTAAGATCCTATGGAACAATCACTATTTTAAGAATTTGAATTTTTGAAATTTTTTAATTTTGAAATTTCATTTTGTTGCAATAGGACGCAACATGGTCAAATGTGGTTGCTCTTAGAGAATGGATTAAATTTTATTGGACACTAATGCTTTATTTTTTTTGTTATCAATTACAGTACAAATGAGGAGCTGCAAGCTACTCTTCAAGAGCTGGCTGACTTACAAACGCAGCTCACTGAACTTCAGTCTGAAAATGAACGACTGACAGACGAGAAGGGAGTTCTGCTGGAGTCTTTGTGCAGGCAAACTGAAAAGCTGGAAGATTCAAGGACCAAAGTAGACACCCTCCAAGAACTTTTATTACGGGAAGAAGCTGGAAGTGGTCCTGGTGGTGGTGGAGATGCTGGTCATGGACAGGGTGAAAGAGAACAGAAGCTTGTGGAACTTCTGAAGAGTGGTCAGGAGGAACGTGAAGCCCTTCTAGTCAAGCAGGAAGAGTTAACAACAGAACTGATGGAACTCAGAGGAGCAGCAGATTCACATGTTACAGAATGTGCAAGGTTGGCTGATCGAGTCAGACTCTTGGAGTCAACAGTTGACGCTACACATGCTGAAAGAAAACAACTCGATCAAGAATTAGCTTTAGCTAAAGAAGAGAGTAGTTCAAGACACATAGAAATATCAAGGCTATCAACTTTATTAGAAAATGCCAGAGCCAAGGTGAGAAATGGACTTTATTTTTCTTATTTGCTCCTTTTACCCAATCCTACTCCGATTTTTATGTACCGTTGCTGTGTCTAATGTAGATTGAAGAATTGGAGAGTGCTCGGGAACTTGGTGACAAATCCGATATTGAATCCTTGTTGGATAACGTAAGAAAAGAAAAGGATGTACTTGAAGGTCAAGTTGCTACCCTTCAAGAACAACTATCTAGGTCTCAGTGTGAGGTTTTGAAGTTACGAGAGCAGCTGAGCTCGTTACAAGAAGAATGCAAGGTAATTGTAATTTTATGTGAGGTTTAATGTGGTTTTATTTTTAATGGAACTAATGGTGAACAAATAACTTATTTATTTTTGTTATCAGGTGATGCGGAACAATGCAAAGTGTGCCAAGAGTGATCTTGAGTATCAGTGTGAACAAATCCGCAAAGAAAAAGCACTTTTAGCAACAGAGCTCGCAACTTTGCAAGAATCAGCTAATGAACTACGTTTGCAATGTCAGTGCCATCTGGAAGATAAGCGCCAGCTAAAAGCAGCACTTTCCGAGACCCAGAGGCATTGTGCTGATGTTGAACAGCGGTTAGCACTTCATGAAACAGATCTTGCTGAAGAAAAAAGACTTCGTAGTGAAGAGGTAAGGAATTATTATCAACCAATTAGTTAGGTAAGAGACCTGTAATTTGGCAAATTTATGATGCTTGCTTGCTTCCAGAGTGCTGAATGGCAGCAATTTCAATCCGATCTCTTGATGACTGTGCGGGTCGCGAATGACTTTAAGACTGAAGCTCAACATGAGTTGGAGAAATTAGTATTGGAAAATAAAACGCTCAGAGATAAAGTCAGATCATTAGAGTCACAGTTGGAGAAGCTGAAAGGTATGTTATTAATTTCTCTGCATTTTTATTTTAGGCAAGTTACCTGGTGTTACTATTTTTCTAGCTCAAATAGAACCTTTTCATCTTTTGCATCATGTTTGCTAGAATATTAATTATCGGTGATGGATGTCCTTAATGACAAATGTCTGAGGAATGATTAATTACACATAGCATTTGTAGGGAATATTTTTTTCCCATCTTTTTGCTTTTCATTTTATTTCAGTGTACCAATCCCAGTGGTTGGGCTCTGTGTATTGCTGCATGTCGAGAATATTTTGTGCATGACGTATGTTAGGCTACTTAGTGCTGTATTTTTATGCTTTTGTTAAAATCACTGCTGTTTTCTGGACCTGTTTTGGCTATATTTTCAGAATTTTCAAACACCTTCTTTTATGTCCTGGTATTCTCATGAAGATTTTAACAAAATTATAATAAAGACTAATACATTTTTATGCAATGCAATTAATTTTACTAACACTCTGACACCAGAAGTGTGAAATTCTGGTATGCCTTGTGTAAATTAACAGATGAAATATGATTTGTCTACAGTCAAATCCCCAAATTTTTTAATGTCTGTCTCTTGTGTATTTATTTAGCATCTCTCATCACAATAATGACGTAAAGGATTCTCAAATATTTAATTTGCTGAACTTTTTTAGAATGGAGCATCAGCACTGAGGATCAGCATGTACCTTCTATAGTGTCTCCGAGCATCAAAGAAGCATCCTCAACGATGTGTGTAGAATCAATGTTCCACAGCCCTGTTAAACGTGGTGTGAGGCAGTTGAGCAGTAATCAGACTGATAATTTGAATGAAGGTCAGTTGGCAGTTCCATTTAGAAGTAATGAAGATAAAGAAATCTCTCGAAGAGATCCTTTCAGGCTAAAAATACAGCCTCAAAGCAGTCCAGCCCTCCAACAGACCAATCAAGATGATGAAAGCCATGAAAGCTCACAGAAATTAAAGATTGAGGTGGAAAGGAGTTCACAGAGTCAAAGGACCAGCAACAGTAAAGATGGTATCAAAGCAACTGTTCAGAATCCTACTTTATTGAATAGCACTGATGTTTTGCAGACACCACCAAAGAATCCATTTGATGTCATAGTAGACTCTTCAACCCAGACTATCAGCTATCCCCTTAGAGCTTTCTTTGATTCTTTGCTGTTGCAAGAGGGTGACAATTCTTCTGAACTCCTTAACTGTGACAAAAATGAAGGAGTGCCAAAAGGCAATCAAAATTTCAATGAGGCTTCTACCAAAGACAGGATTCCAATTAGAGGGTCCAAATTGAAGCGGAACCGTCCTGTTTCTGGCTCCCCTCCGCCTAATGATCCCCTAGAGCAACTAAAAGCTTCAGGCTCACAGCACAGGTTTCTTAAAATGCACTGTAAAAATGCTCATTTTGAGAAGATTGTACGCAAACCATCACTGCCCTCACTGCCTGAGCATAAAGAATTTGCTAACATTCGTCAATTTTCCTTTCCTCCATTTGGTGTACTTGATATCAATGACAACCACAGTAATAACGACACTGGAGATGATTATGAACAAATGGTGCCTCTGGTGAAAGCTCATTGTGTATTTGTGGACGAAGAAGAGAGTAGTGAGGGTGAAGAGAGTGATAATTCAGTGTTTGTTAATGAAGATAGTAAAGTATCTGAACCTAAACCCATCATTTTAAACGTTGCTGGAGAATCAACAAGAAATCAATTAATTTTTG
This sequence comes from Odontothrips loti, assembly GCA_038380765.1. Classification (NCBI taxonomy): domain Eukaryota; kingdom Metazoa; phylum Arthropoda; class Insecta; order Thysanoptera; family Thripidae; genus Odontothrips; species Odontothrips loti. Next base: position 12,555,112 of record CM076255.1, read on the forward strand.
ACATGCTGTCGGATGCATTTTATAATGTCAATTCATCCTCAGAGATCATGGGAGAACCTACTGTGCCTGTTGAGATGCCTCCTGTTGTTGTAGATTGTGTCTTGAAGAAATCAAATATTTCAATGAGCAATGAAAAGAGCAATACCTCATTATTTAGCAAAGGGGATGCAGGAGCATCTGAAGCACTCTCTGAGAAAGAGAATGACCTGGGGTCAGTGAAGGAAAATATAGACATGGAGGTTGAAGCCATATTTTCTGATTGCTCTCCTTCATGTACAGCACCCTTTGTTGCAGTTCAAAGTATATCAAAGAGTAGATCTCCTACATTAGATATGTTGAGGTCTGTTGGTTTTGTGAGGGAATCGAAAAGGAGGTGGTCTGGTGAGGTTGTGAGTGACTTTGAAAACTTTGTGAGATCTCCAAACAGGAATTCTTGGCATGGGCCATGTAATCAAGCAAGAGTTGTTTGTTCTGAGAAGTCTCCAAAATTGTGTGTCCCAAAAGCAAAATCTGACAAAGTAGTTGTTGAACCCCTAGCAGTCAAGGCCGGGAAGCTGCAGAGACCACAGTTGGTTCGCACTGTAGCAGGTGGTAGAGATTCTCAAGCTGTAAAACCAACATCTGATGAGCAGGAGGTGGGTTGTCAGCCTAACTCCACTTGTTCTTACTGCCAGCTTTCGTCAACTGTTCAGTGTTGTCCCTGTAAGTTCATGCTGATTGTGTTTTGTTCACGGGGCTGTTTTGTGTGTTGCTTTAGGGTTTGATGACCATTTTAGTATTTCTAGTTTTAACGGTCTAAGTTGGTTGAATTCCAATGAAAAATTCTGTTTATTGGTTATTACATAACACATTGGTTTGTTTTTCTTGGGATTGTAGACGTTTTGATTGAATATCATGCAGAATCCATCGCTAACATGTCATTTCTTAGTTTACATTTAATTCATTCTGTTCTAAGAATATGCAATTACATTTGCTAAACACTCTTAATCCATTCACCAGTAGTGCTGTTTTAAAGTATAATTGTCACCTGTGATAACAGTGAGGGACAAAAACATCATAAGCAGAGTGATTTCTAAAATTATTGCCTGTTGTGCTGTGTTAAGTAATTTTGTTGGCTTTTAACTTTCTTCCAGACGTTTCGAACAGGATAATATTATTCAAGGTGTTGTGACAAGATTGTATAAGAGGAACGCTGACATTTTATTGCCCGTTTTCCGACATCAGCATACCACTAATTTTATCATTTCTACTTCTCTTTCCCTGCCACTGGGCTTGCCTCTAAATATGTGTTTATATATGTGCATGTGCATGCTATTGCTGATTTTAAATTTAGGAAGTGGCATGTGTCTGTTGTTGCATTTTCAAGGAGTGCTTTTGGCACTTCTTAATGTTATTTGTTAAGTCTTGAAAAATAATTGATGCTTTGGTGCTGAAAAGGCTCAATAATATTTTATTGTTTCTTTTATGTTGTTTTGCACGATTTATGTGGCTATCATTTGCATTGTATGGGTTGTTCGGTGGTACAGCTGCCCAGAAATGTGGCTCACCTCCATCTGCTCACCACCCGCCTGTGATGCTCCGCTCAGTATCCATGTCTGGCGCCATGACATCCACCATTGGCGCCTCAGTAGGTGATTCGGTGTTGAATGAGATAGCAACGGCTCGACGCACTAAACCTGGTATATCACGTCAGGACTCAAGGCTATCAGTCAAGTCCCTTATAGAAAGCATTGAAAATGCTGCAAAGCAAGCCAAGACTAGTAAGGGTATGTTTTTTTATTTTTTATTTTTTTTGCCATTCATTTCAGACATTTTAATCTGTTTGCATGACTATTTGGTGCATTTTCTGCATTGAGATTCATTTCATGTGTCATGTCATGTTAGACATAAATATTCTTGTGTTAGAGATAGAGCAAGCGTAGCATGAGTTATTTTAAGTGGTTATGCATGAAATTTCATGTTAGTTTTTTGAAAATATTTTGTTGGCATATTGTTGGTTGCTTGTCTATCTATTAAGTATTGTTTTAAAGCATCAAGGTGGACAGTGTTTATTTGTACCAAAATAGTTTAGCAAATCAAGTAACTTAAATGCTAAAAACATTGCAATTACTGTGATAATTCTATCTACACTGCTTTCACTTTAAGATCTGTGCAATTTTGTTCTCTATCCTCAGGGCCTGGTGGCAGCAGAAGTTCATCAACCTCAAGTCTCAGTAGTATTGCAAGCGATGTTAGAGCAGCATCAGTGGGTGTTGGTGCTGCCAACTTGTCCCCCTCAACACCCTCTTCACCATTGAGGCATCTTACTCTTGCTGACTCTGAGTCGCTATCCAAAGGCCCATTGCGAGATCAGCAGTCTAACAACCAGAATAATAACAACCAGCTGCATAACAACAACAATAATAATATGCACTCAAATAACAGGCTGCAGCAGCAATCTCGCAAGAATGTATTAGGTGGTAAGTGCAACAATTTTATAATTATTACTTGGTGTGTTTGAATTACAAAGAAATTGCATGATTTAGTACAATGTGCAATGTCTTCAGAGCAGTTTCTCATTGCTTTCAGACATAGAGAAGTAGTTATTTTTTTTTTTTTTTTTTTTTTTTTTTAGCTTGCTAGCTAGTTCTATGTCAGATTTATTACATGCTACAGGCTGCCTTTATCTCATGCATATTCATTCTTTAATATTATTCTGCTCTTATCAAATGTGTTTTAGAATTGCACCTTGTTTAGAGATTGATCACAATTTGTGAATTTGGGTTTGATGGTTTTTCTAGTATTTGATGTGTTGTGTTTTGCATGCCTGTACACTTCCAGATAATGGTAAAGCCAACAGTCTGGACAGTCTGAAAGTCAACTCAGGAAAGCCATGTGAGGATGTATCGCAAGTGTCTCAACCCCCCCTTGCACTAGCCAGTCTAGCCCATCACCCAGGCCTTACAACACCTGTCTCCATTCTTGCCAGCAAGACTATGGACTATACGAGACGCAACAGCTGTGGTGACCTGAGTATGTTTTGTAGTTATTGTTTGTGTTTGGAATGTAATAGGGTGTAGCTTACAAATTTAGCTGTAATTTAATATATTATTTTTATAAGTGTTTTTTGAGAAGACTTCTGCTGTTAACAAAGGGTTTGTACTTCTTTCAGGTGAACGGAAGGACCCATTAGCACCTTTGGTGAAAAATGGAGGTTCAAAGAGAAATGCTTTATTGAAATGGTGTCAAAATAAGACAGTTGGTTATCGTAATATTGACATCACTAACTTTTCAAGTTCATGGAATGATGGATTGGCATTCTGTGCACTTCTTCATTCTTACCTACCTGACCGAGTACCTTATGATACTTTGACGCCAAATGAGAAACGGCGCAATTTCACCATTGCATTTGCTGCTGCTGAGTCTGTAGGCATCCCTACCACACTGGTAAGTTTGGATTTTAGTTTGAACTTAGTTTGAACTTAAACGTTTTTTTCTAAGTTTTAGGAATCCTTTTGTAATATGTTCATGTTACTTTTGTTTCAGAACATTAATGACATGATTCAACTAGAAAGACCTGACTGGCAACAAATCATGGCATATGTCACTGCCATTTACATACATTTTGAGACTTGAATTAGATTTGTAAGGTACTAGTGATCTTGCATGACAATTTTAAAATCTGCAAGTAATGCAGCAAAGTGGAACCCAAACATTTTCCCATTTTGTTTATCTCAGTTTGATCTGACCTGAGTGAGAAGTACGAGTTTTAGTGCATGCCAGGTCGTTGCACATGAAGCTGTTGCTATATAACTAAGCTAGTCAACCAAAAGATTGTCCTGTATTTTATTATAATACACAATTAACTCATTTTGAAATTCAACATTTTTTCCAATTGCGACATTGTGAAGTAGTTTTATATCATCTGAACAATTTTACTCCTGAAAGGAGGCGCTATCAGTCACAAGTTGTGATTGTTAAGTATAGATAATTATTGTCTTAGTCAGCTTTTGTCTTTCTGCCTGCTGCCAGTGCACGTGGTATTGAAGTCAAGGTCTTCCTCTGCTTGTTGTAGACAGTTATTGCATGTATTTTTGAGAAGGCAGCTTTAATTTTGGTCTACATGAAACATTGTTAACTTCAATTTTCCTTGTTTGTGAGCACCCAAATGTCTCAGTAGATTTTGAAACTGCATCTGAAGAATATGTTTGATTGATATGACACCGTAAGTCTGAAAACATTTCCGTGCCTTTGTTGGTGTTTTCCGGACACTATCTCATGCAGTTTTCGGTATTGTGAACATTATGAATGTCAAGGTCATTAAATTAAAAAATTCCGTTCTCTCGCAAATACCTCTTGTTGCATTTGAAGTGGTGACATCATTGTTTGTGAAGGTGCTTTGTATCTGCTTGTGCACTGTCATTTTTAACTTGTGCTGGTAATATATTTATAGATGTGTGTTCAGATTTTTATAAAATCGAAGTGTACTTAGAGAGCTTGTAAGTGGTAAATCAGAAGGTTTGTGACATTTCCTTGTCAGTGATGATAATGCTGCTGTGACAGTGAAATAGATAATGGGCCTAGTCAAACTATGCAAACAAAGTGCTTCAATAATTGCAGCTTTGAATCAGGATCTGTTTCTTCTCATCTTGTTCCACATTTATTTCTTCTCTTTCTATTGCTTTATCTGTGAACAAAATTTAAGTAGCCTGATTTTTGTTGCAACTTATGAATTTTCTTCCCTTTTCTTTTCTTTTTTTGTGAGTCAGAGCGAAGGGAAATAGGAATATGACTTTGCCTAATATAATTGTGTTTCGACATGAGCCGTGGCTTAATGAAATGTATTCAACGTGATGTGATATGTCATAATGCTCGTCAGTATTTTCAATTTTGTTCATCCCGTGTTTGAGCTCTTATCTTTCCATAGTCTGATTTCAAGAAACGACTAATGGCTGCCCATTCCAAAATGTTGTCAGGGCATTACCTAGTGACACGGACTGATTCTAGTTGACGTAAATAGATTTTACTTGATTTGTGAATCATTTCAAATGAAGTATCCTAAAATGTTAAATTTGTCACTGTACAATAAGGAAGGACACATTAAATAACGGCAGCTACCTTGTTCTCTTCCATTTGACATAATTTGACGTAGAAATAAATTTGTAATTTTTTCATCTTTGGAATTGTTGATTGTTTTTGTTGTTTGAAGTCAGTTAATTCATTTGTTTACTTGTCCTTTAGTCTCTTTTATATTTATATTCATATATTTCCTTTCCTCTCTTATCATTGTATAAAAATATATATTTTTTTTTGCAACATCTCTAAGGCTTTGTTTCTTTACCTTACCCTACAAACACTATTACTCTACACTTGAAACGTTAAAATTTACCAGGGAAGACATGTCCTTCCTGAGTCCATCATTCTTTTAAGACCTTGGCTCGATCCGGAGGGGGTGATTTTCCTCACCTCGGAGTTTCTTTGCTTTGCCGTGACCCTCTGTGGTCGTATAACTTGCGTCATCAATGGGAGGCACACAGACAGAGACAGACATACGAGGGATGGGATGATCCCCTGAAATGGAAAGACGCGAAATGAAGTGAAACTGAGGAATGTAAGGCGGCAGTCAGTTGGCATACGCGCCTGTTTGTTCCGTCGAAGATTGGACTCAGTTGGGATCTAGTCTACTTGGATACCGGCAGTACGATGCAGTGCATGCAACGCGCGTCAGGATTCGCTACGACGGAAAAGGCCGGGTGCACCCCCCACCACGTGAGCGTGAGTGCACCGCCTCGCCGCGCCGCGGCCATGGCCAGGGACAGTACATGTTACACGCCGAGTCTCAGGCCTCGGCCCAGGCGGGCCTAGGCCAGGCCCAACCGGGCACTACACCACATGCATGCCATTGGGGGACGTCCTGTCCCGTCCTGTCCCATCGTATTCGTTGGCGAAGGGTTAATCAGTTTGGAGACTGGGCCGAGTTCATGTGCGCATTCAATTACAACGGTATTAAGGGGCTTTACACTTCTCATAGATCGATGACTAGACCTGCTGCCGACGGCGCCACATAGGCCGGGCTCTGTGAAAAGGTGCTAAATTCGTTGAAAGATGTTGCGGGTGGGTGCGTTGCACGACACGAAACAGCGCTGGAGGGCGGAGGGGGCCTCGCGCATTGGCGCGGGCTAGGGGTTGCCGGGAGATCCGTCCGACTCTGTGCCGAGTAGCGGGTTTTAGTGCTGTGTCCCGGGAGCAATAGGGTATTCCGCTGAACCCCAGAACGGAAGTAGGAAGAAGGCAAGAAGTACTAAAAGATGGGTGAGGGGGGTGGTGGGACTTTGTTTGTTTCCGACCAACACGTCCCCCCTCGCCCATCCTTTTGTACTTCTTGCCTTCTTCTTATCCGTTCTGGGGTTCAGCGGAATACCCTATCCCGGGGGGAAACTCGGGGGATGTACGGAAGTTCCTAGGGTTCGGAGCTTCTGTTTTCCTCTCTCTGAATCTGGCAGGTGCGGACATGCCGCTACTCGGTGCGTAGCGAGTAGAGTACAGCGGCTTCGGCCGTGTACGAAGGGAACCTATGTCCCCCAAATCTTCGCAGGGGCGGACCCCCATGATTAATGGGGCCAAAACAGAGTGCGGTCGAAGGGCACTACAGTATTATGGAGTCCCAGAGGCCGTGGTTAGCGGAGGGGGCCTCGCGCATTGGCGCGGGCTAGGGGTTGCCGGGAGATCCGTCCGGCGCAAGCCGGGTAGCGGGTTCTAGTGCTGTGTCCCGGGGCCAACTAGCAGCCGTAAAGCACCGGTTCCCGTAAGATCACCGAAGTTTAAGGCAGGGGTTTTGGCGGAAGCCGGGACGACATAGGTTTTGTTACCAGCGGTCAAACATGCCATCAGTTGTTTTTGTTTTTCCTAGTTGAATTTTTTTCGAAATTAGTTCGGTGTCTGGTGACTGGAATGATAAGGGACTGGAAGTGACTGAACATGAGACTGTTCCGTTAGGTGTACAGTGACTTTACCATGTGATGTACCCCTCGCCATCAGACCATAATTTTTAAAACCATAAATTGCTCCGCGGCCAGCTCACCTCACTCGCACGCACGCTTGCAGATACCCGTGTCGCTAACTTTGCACACCCGAGGCGCTGTTGCTGTTCTCCCAAGTACAGTGCCACAGGTTCAACCATTGCAACCGCTTTCAAAATTTTCCTCGATGTTCTGCTTTGGGACAGTAGGAGCGCGCTGCGGGTTACCATCGTGTCTCAGTAACCGCGTGGGTTAGCGGACCGGCCATTGAGTACTTCTTGAGTATTTAAATGCAGAAAAGCAATTTTATCTCTTCGAAAATTTTCGGAAACATTTTTGTGACTGGAAAGACTGTCAGGTGTACAGGGACGACTTTACCAGCGGCAGTCGCACTACTCCTGCCGCCCAGCCCAGCCAGGACCAGCATATAGGGGCCACTCACGGCTCTGCTCGGCTCTGCCGGGTCGAGGACCTCGCAAGTCCGGTCAGCACGTCAGCACCGACCGACCAGTGTTCCAAATTAGCGTAGCCGAGCCTAACGACGAGCGAGATCGGGATGGAACAGAAGGGAGCGCATGGACAATGCTGGACACACACTCAAAACACACACACACACACACACACACACACACACACACACACCACACACACACACACAGATAACGCAAGTACGTCCGCGAGGGCAGACCACACTTGGCCCGCAGCACAGGGTACTCGGCACGAACAGCGCCTTCTGGGTAGGCAACCCACGACTTGTGCATGTACGCATGTCGTGCGGGGTGGCCTACCCTGGTACTCGCAGGCGCTTCGGCGTCGCCGTTTGTGCTATTCAACGACGGCTAAGCTGAGGTCCGCGTCTGCTACTTGTTGATGTAACCTCTGGGAGCGAATGCCCCCTCACCCTGGCCGTGCAGGGGGGGCAATGACCAGTATGCCATCACCACGCCCTCCTTGCCCTGCCCGCCCCCACCCCATCTCTCCCGACCTTCCCGCTGGACGTCCTAGGCTAGGCCAGGCTAGACACGAAGGCCTCGACGAGTGGTGCGAGCGCGTGGGCGGCCGGGGACATACGAATGTTAAACAACAAGCTGCGAGTCGAACCCGATGACTTCCTATTGCCCCCCCCCCTCCCCCTCCCGGGGGCGTCGATCGGGTCATCGACAGCACTCTGCGGACCACCGCGCCGACGAGGCTACCGCTGCTACCGCTGCTACCGCTGCTACCGCTGCTACCGCTGCTACCGCTGCTACCGCTGCTACCGCTGCTACCGCTGCTACCGCTGCTACCGCTGCTACCGCTGCTACCGCTGCTACCGCTGCTACCGCTGCTACCGCTGCTACCGCTGCTACCGCTGCTACCGCTGCTACCGCTGCTACCGCTGCTACCGCTGCTACCGCTGCTACCGCTGCTACCGCCCCCACGTCCGGACCTTTGTGGTCCGGACCTCCGGCCTGAGATGTGGTCAGAACGGGAGATCTCGCGAATACCGTCACAGTCTTGTCCAGGGCTGAAATACCGGCCGGGGCAGCGGCGCTTCACCAACAACCCTCCGCCGTGACCCGCGCCGTGACACCGTGACAGGGGCGGACTGGCCCGAGGGGGGGGGGGGGCGGGTCCCGGGCCCCCTGGGCCTTGTCCACAGAGCTCAAGCGACTTTTCATTTCGTAGCTTGTATGGCTTGGTACTATATTTAACAAAAACGAAACTTATTTATATGATAATCAGCAATAAATTTCTATTAAACAGCACCAAACCAGTGATTTCGTGTTAAAAACCCTTGGAAGGTAGGCAAATCCGGGCCCCCCTAGGCGCTTTCCCCGCCGGGCCCTTTGGGAGCCAGTCCGCCCCTGCACCGTGACGCGTGTCGCGTGCGGCTACCCGGACGTCGCGGACGCAGCCGTGGCGCGGGCCGAGCCGCGGTCTGATTGGCCGAGGCCGAGCCGGCGGGGGAGAGGTGAGGTGACCAGAGGTGACGGCGGGGAGGTAGCGAGGGTTTCCGCACGCAGCCGTTGACTGCGGCCCGGACCAGGCGGTGAGGGGTACTCGGGGGTACCCGGGGGTACCCGGGGGTACCCGGGGTTGGCGGAGGGCCCTCGGGGGAGAGGGCGGGGACACCTGCGGCCCGTGCGGGGGGCGCCGAGCGTCCGAGGACATAAAACCATCCGCGACCTCCGGACGGTCGCAGTGGTGAGCCAAGTGTGGAAGTGTTGACATCAGGCCCGGCTCGCTTCCACGCAGAGTATCACCACACCCTCACCAGCAGGAGCGGAGCAGAACAGCCGGACGGACGGGAACACACCAGACCAACCACTGGTAAGCCCCCGGCAGCCATCGGCACAGCAGGACATCAGCGGCCCTTTTGGATTACCACGCCGCGGGGCTTCAATGTGCTCTCGACCGAGCTCCAGCGGGTCTGCCGTGTGCGGCTGGAAACACTCCTTGTAGTTGCCATGATCTGGACAGACACCCAGTGTTTATGGGTGCGCCTGATGAGTGCGTCTAGAAGGAGGCCATTCACAGACGTGTGCTACTCGGGGGAGTCCGACTGGCCAAACAACCACCGCTATGAAATCGGAGCCCGATGCAAATGAATGAGCTACCTGCTTCTGTTTGTTCTTCATGGCTGTGTTGTTGTGCGCAAAGGTCTGGCGATAAGGGCGTGTATTAATTAGCAGCAATTAGTAACTGCTGGGGTTGACTCGTGAATTTTCGATTAAACGTCTGTGGTTGAAAAAAGAACAGCTGTTGTTCCGAGTGCCGAGCTTACAGTCATCCAGCACTGTACTCGCATTGGATGTTCGATATTTCACTTTACCTACACATTTTTTTAAAAAGGACTTGAACCTACTTGATCGCCACATCCAACCATATGACGCAAATACAAAAAATTCAATAGTTTAAAAAAAAGTTATTTTAAAACATCTGATTTGGGATGTGAGGGTAAAGGAGGGCAGGGTGGGGGAGAGCGGTCAGCGATTCTTAATTTCGAAGAAAATGACGCCTCAAAATTTAACTGCTGGCGCAGTGGAGTCATATCACCTAGTCGGCGTCGGAAAACTTCCTGCGCCGCGCAAATGGCTAGGCGTGCAGTACAGTGGGTGCAGGGCGCCGGGGCGGCCACAAGCACAGGCCTCGGTCCGGGCGGGGCGGGGCGGGGCGGGGCGGGGCGGGGCGGGGGTCGATCGCATTATTGACTGCCGTGTGTGCATCAAACAGCCGATCCTTCATTAAGAATTCGGACGGCAGAGGGCAGGGCAGGGCAGGGCAGGGCAGGGCAGGGCAGGGCGAGCAGCCGAGCCGAACCGAGCCCCGCGTGGGAAGTGACAGCCGAGCAATTGTTTTATTCGAGGAATCGAAAATGTTTTCAGGAGAGCGGGGGATTCCCTGTACACACTCGATTAAAAAATAAGAGAAAACAACAACAAAAAACTGTAGTTTTAAAAGCAACTAAACAGAGCAGGGCAACGTGTGAATGAAAGGCGTTCGGACTCTAATCGCAATTAATTCTATTCAAATGTGGGCGTCGTCGGCGGAGAGGGGAAAGAATCGTTATCGTGAGACAGGAAACTCGTGTCCTTTACAATCAGCGGGGGCGGGTGGTAGCTGGGGAGGGGAGGGGAGGGGGGGTGAAGCGCCGGTCTGACCTACCCGGGTTACCCGCCAGGTTAGCCAATTTGCCATGCATGTAAGCAAACCCCTCGGAAACAATTAACATAGGACATGTTAAGCAGCGGTCAGGTTGTGACGCGGACCTGGCGACGCAGCGACGAGGCCTGCCCTGTCCACCCGAGCCCTTTGGCACGGTCATAGAGTATTCGAAAACTCGGAAAAACGCGTGTCGTGCGGGCTGGCCTACCCAGGCACTCGCTGGCGCTCCGCACCAATTCGGGTCCCTTTGGTTTCCAGACGACGCGAAGACTTGAACCCCCCGACGACAGATAAGCAGCCGACACCACAGAAACATGGCGCCGCCCGCATCACAGGCCGTGTCCAAGGATGACAGCATCCCCGCCGCCATCCGCAACGGCATGCGGCTGGCCAGCCCTGCCCCCGGCGAGGACATCGTCATCTCCGGGCTCGCCGGCATGCTGCCCGACTCGGACAACGTGTACGAGTTCAGGGACAAGCTGTACGACAAAGTGGACCTCGTCTCCGATGACGACCGACGATGGAAGCTGGGTAGGTCCCCGTCCACGTCTGCGCCCACGGACGGGCCGGGGTCACCGCGTGAAACTGTTGCTAACACTCCGCTACCTTGCAGATCACCCCGAGATACCCCAGCGTACCGGCAAGATCAACCATGTCGGCAAGTTCGACGCGGCCTTCTTCGGCATCCACTACAAGCAGGCCCACGCCATGGACCCCATGTGCCGGTTGCTGCTCGAAAAATCGTACGAGGCCATCGTGGACGCGGGCGTCAACCCCGGCACCCTGTACGGCTCCAAGACGGGCGTGTTCATCGGCGCCTGCTTCTCCGAGTCGGAGAAGACGTGGTTCTACGAGAAGCTCGAGGTGAACGGCTTCGGCATCACCGGCTGCTCGCGCGCTATGCTCGCCAACCGCATCTCCTACTGGCTGGGCGTCAACGGCCCCAGCTACACCGTGGACTCCGCCTGCTCCTCCTCCCTGTACGCCCTGGAGCACGCCTACAAGTCGATCCGCGACGGCCACTGTGACGCCGCCATTGTGGGAGGCTGCAACTTGTGCCTGCACCCCTACGTCTCCCTGCAGTTCTCCCGTCTGGGCGTGCTCTCCAGGGACGGCACCTGCAAGTCCTTCGACGAGAACGGTCAGTGTTTCTGAGCATTTCACAAAGTGCGTAGCGCGCGTTCCTCATGGTTTCAACCCCCCGCTTACTGTCTGGACTTTGCCCATGCAGCCAACGGCTACTGCCGGTCGGAGGCCATCGTCGTCATCTTCCTGCAGAAGTCGAAGGATGCCAAGCGCGTGTACGCCAACCTGGTCCACGCCAAGACCAACTGCGACGGCTACAAGGAGCAGGGCATCACCTACCCGTCCGGCCAGATGCAGCAGCGCCTGCTGGAGGAGTTCTACCAGGAGTGCGGCGTCGACCCCACCACCCTGGGCTTCGTGGAGGCCCACGGCACCGGCACCAAGGTCGGTGACCCCGAGGAGCTGGCCGCGCTCGACGCCGTGTTCTGCACGGGTCGCAAGGAACCGCTCTGGATCGGCTCCATCAAGTCGTCCATCGGGCACACGGAGCCCGCGTCCGGCCTGTGCTCCGTCACCAAGTGCATCATCTGCATGGAGACGGGCCTTCTCGTCCCCAACATCCACTTCCACAACGCGCGTAAGGGCGTCAAGGGCTTCGAGGAGAACCGCATGAAGGTGGTGACCGACTCCACGCCCTGGCCCGGTGGCCTCATCGGCATCAACTCGTTCGGCTTCGGCGGCGCCAACTGCCACGTCCTCCTCAAGTCCAACACCAAGCAGAAGATCAACGGCGGCCAGCCCAAGGACAAGATCCCCCGCCTGGTGGCCGTGTCCGGCCGCACCCGTGAGGCCGTCGACACCATCCTGGACGACGTGAGTACAGGCCAGGGGGGCTAGGTCCCCGATCAGCATCCGCCTCCAACCACAGCCCGACCGCAGCTCAACACTTTATTTTGGACATCTCCTCCGTTGCAGATCGAGTCCCGCCCCGTGGACGCCGAGTACGTCCGCCTGCTGCACGAGGTCCACGCCGAGGAGATCCCCGGCCACCTGTACCGCGGTTACTCCGTGCTCGGTCTCCAGGAGAAGATCCGCGAAAATGAGGTAAATGCTCTGCTTGCCTGTCGGAGCTGGCCGCTAGTTGGCTTTGCTGGTTTAACCTTTGCACGTCTGCCTTCCAGTTCTTCCCCGGCGAGCTCCGCCCCGTGTGGTTCGTGTTCTCCGGCATGGGCTCGCAGTGGCCGGCCATGGGCGCGTCCCTCATGCAGCTGCCCGTGTTCGCCGCGGCCATCGACCGCTGCCACCAGACGCTGCAGCCCAAGGGCGTGGACGTGCGCAAGATCGTGACCTCGCCGGACGCCAAGACGTTCGACAACATCCTCAACTCGTTCGTGGGCATCGCCGCCGTGCAGATCGGCCTCGTGGACGTGCTGCGCTGCGTGGGGCTGGAGCCCGACCGCATCATCGGCCACTCGGTGGGCGAGCTGGCGTGCGCGTACGCCGACGGCTCCTTCACCGCCACACAGACCATCCTGGCCGCCTACTACCGCGGCCTCGCCTCCCTCGAGACCGACTTCCAGCGCGGCGCCATGGCCGCCGTCGCCCTCGGCTACCGCGACATGAAGGCCCTCTGCCCGCCCGACGTCGAGGTCGCCTGCCACAACTCGGCTGACTCGTGCACCGTGTCCGGCCCCGCCGAGGTGGTCCAGGCCCTGGTGGCAGACCTTGCCAAGAAGGGCATCCCCGCCAAGGAGGTCAACTGCTCCAACATCGCATACCACTCGCGCTTCGTGGCCAAGGCTCTGCCCAGGCTTCGCAAGTACCTGGACCAGGTCATCCCCAACCCGGCGCCCCGCTCCGAGCGCTGGCTGTCCACGTCCGTGCCCGAGAAGGACTGGAACTCGGCCGCCGCCCGTCTCAGCTCCGCCGAATACCACAGCAACTCGCTGGTCAACCCCGTGCTGTTCGAGGAGGTGCTGAGGCACGTACCCGAGAACGCCCTGCTCATCGAGGTGGCCCCGTCTCCCATCCTGCTGGACGTGCTGCGCCGCGCCATGCCCGAGGACGCCGTCGTCGTCCCCCTCACGCAGCGCGACAGTGCCGACGCCACCTCGCAGCTGCTCGCCTCGCTCGGAAAGTAAGTAGTCGTGCGTTCAAATCGCCATCAGGCGTACTTTGAGAACACTTCTAACGAACTCCTCCGCTCCCAGGACGTTCATCGCCGGCTGCCAGCCCAAGCTGCACAATCTGTACCCGGCCGTCGAGTTCCCCGTGTCGCGCGGCACCCCCATGATCTCGCCGCTGGTGCGCTGGGAGCACAGCGAGGACTGGTACGTCACCTCGTACCGCATGCAGGAGAAGATCAAGTCCGGCGAGCGCACCGTCCTCATCAACGTCAACGACGAGGAGCAGGAGTACTACACCGGCCACGTCATCGACGGCCGCAACCTGTTCCCGGCCACGGGCTACCTGGTGAGTGGGGTGGGGAGCACCGAGGGCACCATCCTCAAGGGTACCAGCATGACTGACGTGATGTGTCCCCGCAGGACCTGGTCTGGGAGACGGTCGGCCTGATGCGCGGTGAGATCTACACCGACGTCAACATCGTGTTCGAAGACGTCCGCTTCCACCGCGCCACCAACATCAGCAAGGAACGCAACATCGAGTTCATCGTGATGGTACAGAAGGCGTCCGGCAGCTTCGAGGTGGTGGAGGGCGGCGCGGCCATCGTCACCGGCCGTGTCTACGTGCCCGACGACATCGAGAAGGAGCTGGTGGACCTGCCCCCGCCAGAGAAGCCCGTCGGCAAGGACCTGATCGACCTGCAGGGCCGCGACGTCTACAAGGAACTGCGTCTGCGAGGCTACAACTACTCCGGCCTCTTCCGCAGCGTCATCGATGTAGACAACCTAGGTCCGTACGGCGGAGAGCGGAGAGAGAGTTCGCTCGGGTGGAGTCACTCGGCTCGACTTAACTGTAACCGGCCGCCCTTTCCGGCCAACAGGTCTCACCGGCAAGATCTCATGGCAGCAGAACTACGTGGCCTTCATGGACAACATGCTGCAGCTGCAGATCCTGCACGCGGACACTCGCGGCCTGTTTGTGCCCACCTCGCTGCAGAAGCTGGTCATCGATGCCAAGGCCCACACGGAGGCCGTGGCCGCCGCCTCCGCCAACCTAGAGGAGGGCAAGAACGGTGAGTATCGACAGCAACGTGTAGTTGTTGATGGACCCGGACACTGTCTGACGTGGTTGTTTGTGCTGCAGCCGAACTGTTCGCCTACGTGATCCCCGAGATCGAGATGATTCGCGCCGGTGGCGTCGAGATCCGAGGCCTCAAGGCCAGCGCCATCCAGCGCCGCAAGCCCCTTGGCGAGCCCGTCCTCGAGACGTACCAGTTCCTGCCCCACACCGAGACCCCCAAGGAGAGGACGCTGGACCGCAAGCTGGCGCTGCGCTTCGCCATGCACGTCGCAATGGAGTCCATCCAGAACATGAAGATCAAGACGGTGGAGATCGTGGACGAGGAGAGCCGCGAGACGGACGGCCTCCTGTCCCCCATCATGTCCGAGATCTTGGGCGACCTGCCCCTCATCCAGGCTGAGATCCAGGTGCTTGCGCCCGCGGGTCACGCCCTCATCCCCGAGGAGCTGCCGTCCAACATCACCGTCGACGACAAGAAGCTGGCCAACGAGCAGGGCGCCCTGGTCGTCATGGCTACCAACATCTGCGGCCGCACCGATGTAAGGCAGAGCCCGACGGCCTCGCCCCCCGCAGCAGCTGCCGGCTCCGAGTACTTATCGTGTTCTGTTCGGACCCGCAGCTCCTGCAGGCCGCGCTGGGCAGCGTCCTGGAGGGCGGCTTCATCCTCTCCCGCGAAAAGCCCGGCGCGCCCCTGGTGGGTGGACTCGAGGTGTGCGTCGACCAGACCTTCAAGGAGAAGAACGAAGGGGAGGAGGAACACGAGGAGCGCCTCGTGCTGCTGCGTAAGGTACGTACTCGTCGGTGTCCTGGAGGTCTTGGAGACCCTTATCGTGATGTAACCGCGAACCCTCTTGTTGTCATCGCAGAGCGTGCCGCTCAAGGAGGCACCTATCGTCATCAACATCACAGAGACCCACTTCGACTGGCTCGAACAGCTCAAGGAGGCCATGAAGGACGAGAAGAGCACCAAGAAGGTGTTCGTGGTGGCGCAGGGCGAGCCGGAGAACGGCATCATCGGCCTGGTCAACTGCATCCGGAAGGAGCCGCCATCCGGCGACCGCTGCCGCGGCGTCTTCATCCTGGACAAGGACGCGCCGCCCTTCTCGCCCGACCACCCGCTGTATGCTGCCCAGATCAACAAGGACCTGGCCACCAGCGTGCTCAAGGGTGGCCAGTGGGGCAGCTACCGACACCTGCCCATGCCGCCCAACCCCACCATCACCGTGCCCCACGCATACGTCAACGTGGGCCTCAGGGGAGACCTCAGCACCCTCAAGTGGTTCGAGGGCGGCCTCGACTCCACCAAGTGAGTGTGTTCTGCTATGCTGAGCAGGCTGAGCGCGAGGCGCCCCTAGCGCCTGCGAGGCTTGGATAGGCCGGCCAGCTGCACAGGGGTGCGTTGCGGGTCTGCCTACCCCCGACTCCGCAGGCGCTCAGAGCTCTGAGCTGGAGCAGCAGCAGCTGGGGCTGACGTGAGATTTTTCGCTATTGCAGGCCCCTCAACCTCACGTCGGAGCAGGAGTTTGTGCACGTGTACTACTCGGCCCTCAACTTCCGTGACATCATGACGGCGACAGGCAAACTGGCCTCCGAGGTGGCGGCGCACGGCCGTCTCAACCAGGAGTGCGTGCAGGGGCTCGAGTTCGCCGGCCGCACCCTGGACGGCCGCCGCGTCATGGGAATGATGGCCCGGGGCGCGCTCTCCAACATGATCATCTGCGACAAGCACCTAATTTGGGAAGTCCCCGACGACTGGTCCCTGGAGGACGCCGTCACCATCCCCGTCGTCTACGGCACGGTGAGTCCCCCGCAGGCCCCCGCAGCCCCCGTCAGCTCTGGCCCCTGCTTGGCGTTCGACTGCCTCACTGGAGCCTCTGTCTTCCTCTGCCGCAGTCGTACTTCGCGCTGCAGCGGGCTGCGCGCATGCAGAAGGGCGAGACCGTGCTGGTGCACGCGGGCTCCGGCGGCGTCGGCCAGGCAGCCATCAACATCGCGCTGCACGCGGGCTGCATCGTGTACACCACCATCGGCACGCCCGAGAAGCGCGAGTTCATCAAGAAGCGCTACCCGCAGCTCACGGACGCGCACATCTTCGATTCGCGCTCGTGCTCCTTCGAGCAGGACGTGATGACGGCCACCAACGGCCGCGGCGTCGACATGGTGCTCAACTCGCTGGCCGAGGAGAAGCTCCAGGCGTCCGTGCGCTGCCTGGCCCACGGCGGCCGCTTCCTCGAGATCGGAAAGTTCGATCTGGCCAACAACAACCCGCTGGGTATGGAGATGTTCCTCAAGGAGACGTCCTTCCACGGCATCATGTTGGACAACCTGTTCGAGGCGACCGAGGACGAGAAGTCGGAAGTGCACGATATCGTCAAGCAGGGCATCCTTGACGGCGGCGTGCGCCCGCTCACCCGTCACGTCTTCAACATGGACCAGGTGGAGGAGGCTTTCCGTTTCATGGCGGCCGGCAAGCACATCGGCAAGGTGCTCGTCAAGATCCGCGACGAAGAGAAGGAGAGGATGGCCAAGCCCAAGCCGCACCCCATGCAGGCGGCGCCGCGCTTCTTCTGCCACAAGGAGGCCAGCTACATCGTGGCCGGCGGCCTCGGTGGCTTCGGCCTGGAGCTGGCGGACTGGCTGGTGCTCCGGGACTGCCGCAAGCTGGTGCTGACCTCGCGCACGGGGCTGCGCACGGGCTACCAGGCGCTGCGCATCCGCACCTGGCGCTCCTACGGCGTCGAGGTGGTCATCTCCACGGCAGACATCACCACCGAGGAGGGCTGCACGAAGCTGCTGAAGGAGGCCAACGCCATGGGCCCCGTGCTCGCCATCTTCAACCTGGCCGTGGTGCTGCGTGATGCCATCCTGGATAACCAGACCGTCGCCGACTACGAGGCGTCGCACGGCCCCAAGGCGGTGGCCACCCGCCACCTGGACAAGCTGACGCGCACCCTGTGCCCGAAGCTGGAGTACTTCGTGTGCTTCTCGTCCGTATCGTGCGGTCGCGGAAACCCCGGCCAGACCAACTACGGCATGTCCAACTCGGTCATGGAGCGTATCTGTGAGCGGCGCCGCGCCGAGGGCCTGCCCGCCCTCACCGTCGAGTGGGGCGCCATCGGTGAGGTCGGCTTGGTCGCCGAGATGCAGGAGGAGCATACCGAGCTCGTCATCGGAGGCACCCTGCAGCAGCGCATCTCCTCCTGTCTGTACGTCCTGGACAGTTTCCTCCGTCAGCCGTGCCCCGTCGTGTCCTCGATGGTCGTGGCCGAGAAGCGCGCCGGTGCCGGCGCCGGCGGCAACGTGGTGGACGCCGTCGTCAACATCCTGGGTCTGCGCGACCTCAAGACCGTGTCCCTGCACTCGACTCTGGCCGAGTTGGGCATGGACTCCATGATGGCCGTCGAGATCAAGCAGACGCTCGAGCGAGAGTTCGAGGTGTTCCTCACCGCCCAGGACATCCGGTCGCTCACCTTCGCCAAGCTGCAGGAGATCGCCAAGGCCTCTGCGGAGGACGGCGGCAAGGGCAAAGAACAGCTTGTCAGTAAGTATGCTGGGATCCGCTCGGCGCAAGCGTCAGCCACCACTGTGTGTGCCTTGCTTAACTATTGCCTGCGGCTTACAGCACCCTCCGACCTCCGCGACGAGGCCCTGAGGTTCCTTATGAAGTCCATCGGCAAAGAGGACATGGCCGACACGCCCATCATACAGCTGCCCAGCAAGATCCCCAAGGACTCCAAGGATCCCGTGCAACCCCTGTTCCTCATTCCCGGCATTGAAGGTGAGTCGAGCTGCACTCCGAGCCCTGCCACTGTCGGCTGTCTGCCAGCACTGACCCCCAGGTTTGTGCCGCGTCAGGTATGGCACACATGCTGTCGTCACTCTGCGAGAACATCAGGGCGCCGACACACGTCGTCCAGATGCCGTACGACGGCGCCGCCGACAACACCACCATCGGCCACTTCGCAGAACACCTGTTCAAGGTGAGTTGAGCACCGCAGGTACCGCAGGTACTGCAGGCTGCTGCCCTGCTGCTGACGTGCCCGGAGGAACACTGTCGGTGACACAGCGCCCTTTGCCTCCTCCAGGTCATCAAAAGCCGCCTCGCCCCAGGCGCCCCCTTCAGACTGGTGGGCTACTCGTTCGGCGGGGTGGTCGCCCTCGACGTCGTCCGACTGCTGGAGAAGGCCGGCCACAAGGGCCAGCTGGTGCTGATTGACGGCGCCCCGGCCGCCATGCAGGCCATGTCCAAGGCTATCATCAAGGAGGACGGCAACACCGTCGAGTTGGAGGTCGCCATCCTCATGGGACTACTCCTCGAACTGAAGATCGCCCCACCACCAAAGGTCGGAACGTTTGCAACTCCACATTGGGATCATCATTAAAAGAGATTTTGCTTTTCTAATTTCATTTGTTTCTGTACAGCTCCGCGAGGACTTGTTCAAAATGCCAACATGGGACGCGAGGCTGGAGCACTTCCTGGCCATCACCCCCAACACGCCCGGCTACAGCAAGGAGCACAAGAAGAACGCGTGCGTGTCCTTCCTGCACAGGACCATCGCCGTCGACAAGTACGAGTGTCCCACAGGCGGTAAGCTGCAGACGCCCGTCACCCTCATCAGGCCGTCCGTCATCACCTTCAAGCACGACGCTGAGGACTACGCCCTCGGAGAAATGGTACGTAGAGTCCTCGAAGTGGGGCACGGAGAACGAAAGACTGGTAGTCGGAACTAATTTTTTAGTTGATTTCCAGACAAACAGTAAATTTTGGTCCTGAGAACTAAAAGTTCGTTGGGGGGAACTATTTGTTAGTTGCACCAACGAAACGTTAGTTGCTCCAACAAAGAGGTTCATTGCAGAGGAAACGTAGAAAAAACTGTGGGTGCAACTAAAAAATAGTTCAAGCCGAATTTAAGTTTTCAGAACCAAAATTTACCGCTCGCCGGGAAAACACTTAAAAATTAGTTGCGACCACTTTTCCCTCCACCTCTTTCATGGACGGCCCCGTTGTTGACTTTCCTCTTCTCGTTTCAGTTCGAGCAAGAAAAGATCCCCGTATACTTCGTGGAGGGTGACCACAACTCAATGCTGGACAACGTGGAGACGGCAGCCATTATCAACAGCGTGCTCGAGGGCACCGTGGACAAGGTTAGCTTCGGGGAGAGGATCGCCGTCGACAACAGGCTAGGCACGAAGAGCCAGTGAGCGGCCGTAGACTGAACTAGTTGTTAAGTTTCGGAGGGAACAGTGGGACCAGTGGACTTTCCGACAGCGTTGTGAGCTGGATGCGTTCCAAGTTCCGAATTGTATATTAGTTTTCTACGAGGACAGCAGCACCAGCGGATGTCCGACGGCGCACTCGGTTTATTGGATACTGACTTTGTGAGAATTAAGCATGTTCCAGTGATCAGTGACTGCCTTCCCTGGCTCAAATTTTAGAAAGTGACACCTTGAAAACTTCGAACAGCTGTGCATTTAGAGTTCTGGCTAGTTCTTCAGGTGTGTGAAAAACTAGCAAAGAGAACGGAAGATATTTGTACTTCTAGATTCAATAAGACGCAGGTTGATTATTATGTAATTAAAATGTTCGGGCCTCGACCATCATATTCCTTTTGGACACCTGTGAAAAAAATTGAAATCTTGAAGGTTTGCCTTTAATAAATTATTTTACAAACCTACACTGCAAGTTTGTGATTTTCATCCTTCTCTCTCTCTCTCTCTCTCTCTCTCACTGTCTTCTCTCCAAACCACTCCAAACGAACATAAAACTCACCCATTTCCCATTGGTTTGGAGCAGGGGAGGTAGGGACCGTATCCATACTACGTTACCCGTTTTAGGCCACTTTTTAACCCCCCCCCCCTCCCCGTGACATGGATAACCTTACCTTCCCATGTATTTTGGATAGGGCGTAGTATTTGGCCTAACCCCCCCCCCCCCCCCCCCCCCCCAATTTGGTCACGTCGTATGGGCACGACCCCTAAAGGCTTTACCTCCCGTTTGGACTTTGGTCCTTCCCCCTCCCCCTCCCAATGCATGAAACAAAGGAACGTGTGAAAACTGCCAACCGTGCCAACACAAACACATGCGCCACTTCGTATTTCTCATACAAGCAGAACTCTTCTGCTGCCGGGCCGGTGGATGGAGTGGTTACAGAAGTTCAGGAGAATTAATAAGTATTTGTCTTATATTTGAAATATATCATCACATTTTCTCTGCTTACGGTAAGGAAGGAAATTTTAAGTAGCAACAATGCCATGTTCTGACGAGTTGTGGCATTTCGCTGTCGCCTAGATACTATTGTTTATCAAGAGAGGTTAAATTTCTCCATCAGGCTTTACCTGCTTTCTCTTCTGTTACCTTTCGCCTGAAAATAAAACTAGCTTTATGAGGTTCACATCCCCCTTACTTATGCTCTAGCTATAAGTGGAAGCACAGCTTACCCTTTGTTTTTGTCAGCTACACATTCTTGTATTTATTGCTGATCTTGGTATTTTTACTCTGCAGGTCTCTAAGAGGTTGCTATACTGAATGATAGCAGTGGGATGGTACTGTCAAGACTTATATTGTCGAGACTCAGGAGTCAAGTACAACTTTCTTGCTCAACACAATTCCGCCATTCTAGCTTAAGTGCAATGCAAAATGCATACGTACTCTTTCCGAATGGAGCCGAGAGGTTTTCTTTAACATTCCATTACGTCAATGACAGTCTTGGCGTGGATAGGAAATTTAATTTAAACAGGCAGTCTTCTGAAACTGTAAGTACGTTTTTGACGAGAATCCAGTGTAATGTTGAAAAAGCAGTGAAAGAGGTATATGCCAAGAGGAGGAGAAAAGCTGCCAAGAAAAGCAAGGATGAGGAGAAAGGGCATGATCCTGGCCCAGCTCCTCAGGTAACTGTAGAATTGCTTCGAAGTGGAAATCCTGTACCCTCTGACGAAACTTGCCAATCATTGCTTGAGGGCAAAGATTTGTTAACTATCTCATTAAGTGGAAAGAAATTTCATTTAGTGGTAAACCCTCCTTGGGTTAATGAAATTCAGCTCCCGAAAAGTATACTTTGCAACTTCCCTGTTTATCCAAGTAAATTTGTTGGCAACAACTTAAATCGTTCAGATAGTGTGTTTAAGTGGTATAAGAAGCTTCAAAATGCCTCTGAATGGGTGGAGGTGGGCTCAGGCTTCATGTACACTCCCTCGGTAGATGACATTAATCACTTTCTTAAGGTTTGTAATACATGAGTTATTATTTCAATACTCTTTGTATGGCATCAGCTAAAACAATGGGTGTCAAACTTTTCACAGGTGTCTTGTGAACCCCAAAAAGGTATGGTCTCTGGTCCAATAGTGGAAGCTCAATCTTCAATACCTGTCGAAGCAGGCCCTGGGGAGTGTCCATTTGAACTCCGTCATGCATTTACCAAAGAGAGGACTTCAGGAGATTGGTACAAGACATTGTAGTCCTTCATTTTACTGTCTAAGAATCATCTGTTTATTGTTGTATCTTTCTTTCTAGTTTTCGTGTTATGACTTATAATATTTTAGCCGGCATGTATTCTGATACTGATGCAGCCAAATCAGAGCTGTTTGCCCATTGTCCAACATACGCTCTTGACATTGATTATCGGAAGCAGCTGCTAATGAAAGAAATATTGGGTATACAGATCAGTGCCTTTTATTTCTTTATGCTGTATATGTGCTTGATGCTTAACATTATCATTTATTTTCTTTTTTTAAAATGATGCAGGCTACAATGCTGATATTATATGCCTTCAAGAAGTTGATGAACATGTGTTTGAAGGTGACCTTCTACCTATTTTATCATTGGAGGGATATAATGGAAGTTTGCTCAAGAAAGGCACTGTTAGAGAAGGTGTGGCTTGTCTAGTAAATACCAAGCGTTTCAGGTAAATTGCACAAGCTTTCAAACTAAATGATGAGGGCTAGCATGCCAACCTTTTTGAATCTGTACCCTTTATTCTGGTTTAACAGATTGGTGGACACTTACTCCACTCTTCTGGCAACTGAACTTAGTGAAAGACCTTGCTATGAAAAGCTGTGGGATTCAGTAAAGAACAATGAAGCCCTCATGGAACGCCTCAAAGGAAGAAATACTTCATCTCAGGTGTTTGTTGTTTAAGAGTATGCATAAAACACCTTGAGCTAGAACCATTTAAATTTTCCTTTTATATGGTATTTCAGGCAACTGTTTTGCAGAGTGTTGACAACCCTAATAAGTGGCTTGTAGTTGGAAATACACATTTGTATTTTCATCCAGATGCAGATCATGTGAGACTCCTGCAGGGTGGTCAAACCATATTGTTCATTGAGGAAATAGTTAACAAGGTGAAGGTAGAGGTAAGCTCCTACTACAAGCAAATTTCTGAATCTCTATTTTTAATAATCAAGGCAGAGAACTTTGATTAATGTATGTCGGTGGAAATTAATTTGAATTTACTTTGTCACTTGATACAGAATCCGGGTGTAGATGTGTCTGTGATTCTTTGTGGAGACTTCAACAGCACTCCTGAATGTGGCATTTTTCAGCTCATGACCACTGGTCATGCTCCAGAAAACCTAATTGATTGGCAGAGCAGTAAGTGTACCACTCTATTCAAGGATAATGATTTGTCAAAATTTTTAGATGTGGTTCAATCAATACTGACTTCTTTATTTCTTGCTCAGATGAATCTGAAAAAATATCCGGTTTGGCACTGTCTCAACCCTTTAAATTAGGCAGTGCGTGTGGCACTCCACCATTTACAAACTATACTGTTGGGTTCTCTGGATGTCTTGACTACATTTTTTATGATACAAGCTCTTTTAGTGTTAAAGAGGTAGGTTGTTTTATTTCCCCATCATGCAAGATGTGAATGAAATATGAATATTGTTTTCCTGGATTTAGTTTTTGGAGATAATGTACTAAATATCCATTGTACTTGTATTTCTAGGTTCTTCCCTTGTACAGTGAGGAAGATTTGAAGAGGTACATAGCTTTGCCAAACATTGTATTTCCTTCTGATCATGTAGCTTTAGTATCCGATATTGAGTGGTGCTAAATGACTAGACTGTACATATTTACAAGTAAACTGTGTTCAACATTCTCCTATTGTATGAACTTGTGTGGCTGTTACTTCAGCTCTGGAATGAGTATATTGTATCATTTAAGGAAGAGTGAAACACTGCTTTTTCTAAAATTATTGACAATAAATTTATTGTTTGTTATTATTTATCTTGCTTATTAATTTAGTAAACAAAACCTTTCCAATTTTTAAAAGTTTATGAAATCGTACTCTCGAACCATTAGAAGTTGAACTGTTAGTGTCTCATTTTTAACATCCCATTCTGCACGACCCTTTTCTGCATTCACAGGGTGGGGCAGTGACAAATGAAGACGATAAAGGGGCGAACGAATGTCAAGTACAGAGTTTGTGATTGAGAGGTCAATGGCATTTTTGGTCTCTCCTTTTAAGTAAATTGTAACAATCATGTTTTCACAACTTGCTGTGGATGCTGTTTTACCAGTCATCTAAAGAAAGAATAATGGTGCATCAGTTAAAATATTTGCTTTAGAGTTCACTTTTTCAATTTGTTATTGTGTCCTACCTGAAGAAAAACTTCTTCGGGACTGACAGATTGCTGATATTTAATTTCATATTCTGGTTGTTCTCGGGGGTCAAAGTATTCTTCCCCAACAGGCTGATTAACCACTTCATCAGCATGCCAGATTGCGTCTGGATCAATATTAATGTCACTTTGTGGACCGTCACCTGTGATAGCTCTGTTTATGTTGACACCATGACATTTACTTTTGACCCCAATGTCACCGGGTCCTACGGATATAGAGGAGTCATTTCATAACCATCGCTTTTGATTTAAAATTAACATCCATAACTGCTGTAGGTAGTGCTTACCGATTTTGGAAACTTTTGGTAAATCATCATCACTGTCAGAATCCTCATTTTCGGCTTTCAGTAGTTCTGCAAGCTGCCGTATGTCACAGCTGAACCCATCCATTCTGAATATTTTCAAGAGCACCTAGTAATAATAAATGATAATTTACCGGGTTGTCCTACAAACAGCTTCCTACAAAGAGTTGTCATAGCAACACTATGGCCAGTCGTTATTCGTCCCTGGAATGGCTGGAATCTGGAATGGCACTTCCCCATAGTGATCTGGAAATAAGCGCCCCTGTGCGTCCGAGCGCTGCTGCAAATAGAGACACGAGCAGAAGCAGAAGCACATGGATGGAGTGTTTCGCAACTTGAGACGCTTTGTGAATCAGAAATATACTTTTCTGTAGTCCTTAAAGAGTATTTAAAGTCAGTTCTTTCAAACTTGACATTTTAATTTGCATTGCACTGCAAAACACTTAAAAGAAGTCAAGTCGCTGGCTCATTGTTCATCTCCTTAAGAGACGTGGGTGTTCGGATGGGTCTCGGATGCGATTCCATTGGACCGCTCTGCCACTTTGATTTGCTGCGAAAACTTCACAGGAGCTTGTGGTATTAAACCAGTGGTGAGTAATTATGAAACTGCACAAGCCTTTTTTCGTCCCTACGAAGAAGTTTGGGAAATAATCTCGTTACCGTACTTTAACCTAGATCCCTGGTGTTCGCTTTGGTTCCTTGGTACCATCTCATTTGGTTCCTCTCCACTTTTCCCCCCATATAAATTGTTATCCATGAAATGTTCTGCATCGTTGAGACATTATAAAAACATAAATTTTGGTACAATCTTAGAGTGGCTAGTTCGATTCATGGATTGAAGAGAGATTTTTGCTTCCAAATTCTATGAGCTTAGCTATTTATGTATCCAATATCCACCTACAAAAACCTGTTTGTCTTAAAACCACATTTCTCTAATCACGGGGACTGATTTCGTCACTACAGCTTCACAATGAACAGTGTTGGATCCAATTGCAATGAGCTGAAGCAAGAGTATGATGCTTGCTTTAATGTATGGTTTTCAACTCAATTTTTGAAAGGAAACCATAGTGAACAAATGTGTGCACCATTGTTAAAGGTGTATACTGAATGTGTCAAAGTAAGTTATTTTGATTTTCAACTCTGGCACAGACTCAAACCAAAACTCATTTATTATATTCAATTTGCTAACTTGTTTCACAGGAAGCCATTAAAGAACAAAAAATTGATATGAAGGAGATTGAGAAAAATGTCCTTAACACTGAAGAAGAGAAGAAGAAACCAACTAGTCAAACATGACCATTGACATTAAGCTGACCCTCTCCAAGTCTTGAAGTGCTGTTACATTCCTGCATTTCTGCAGCAGTTATTGTTAATTCCATTTGAAAATGTACATGTTGTACATGTACAACTAAACCCATATCCAACCATTATATATCATTGTGTTTCATATTACCTGTAAACCATTTAATCCTCTCCCTTCTGTTATACCTGGTAAATATATGGAGTTATCTGTGCTCTTGTCATTAAGATGATCTTGGTTTGGTGAAAATGTTTCATTTCAAATTACTTCATTTAAAAAAAAAGTACTTGATATTCAAAATGCAAGGAAGGACTAATAAAGCGTACTGTGATACTGTTCTCTGTTTAAATTTTTTTTTTTTTTTTTTGAAATACATAGCACCACTGCCTGTCTTCAGGACTTAAGAATAATCTACAATTCATGGAAACGATAGAATAATCTATTATAGAAATCACAGGTAATTGACGTTTTGATAAAAATAAAGGCCAATGCAGTCATTTAAGCAAAATTGCAATCTTTGGGATTGTAAAGACATTTGGTAGAAACCGTTATGAGTGCATCTAGGTACCAGCCACCATTCATGTAGTACTTTGGTTGAAGCAAAATTGTTTGTGGAGATGAAAAATGAACGTGGCCCAACTCTGCAGTATCAATCATAAAAGCACCTCTTCTGTACAGCATATATATGTTAATTTTGTCACAGAACTTCCCAATCCCCCTCTTCTCCTGGTGGGGCAATGTCTGGCAGATGTGAAATTGTTGGGGTTCCAAATCCTGGTTTTAGAGTTACTGTCATCTGGGTATGATGGAGAAGCGAGCCATTCTTATCAATACCCCAGAGTCTGTCACACATTGATGCTATAAAAAGAGAAAGTATAAATAAGGTTATTTTATTTCTACAGGTTATTAGCTTATAGATAATGCACTTGCCTGTTAAGGCTTCCACAGATCCAGGTATTTTCTTCCAGTAATCTCCAATGTAGTTATTCTGGGTTATTCCTTGACGCCTGTACACATCACCATCTACAGATAAAGCCCATACAGCTGTAGCACTGAAGTAAAAATAAAAATACAAAGGTGGTAAAAGAATGACTATTAATAATAAAATAAATGGGAGTATGTCAATATTTTTGTGCAAAGAGATTACCTAACACTCAAGTCAACTGCTGTGATGCCAGTTACTGCTACCCAATCAGCACCAAGAGGGAAGTCTGGAAAAATGGCTTCCCTTACATAAATTTTACCCTGGTTGTCTAACGCCCAGACCATATATGTCTGAGGACCAACAAACACCTATGTAAAAGAAAACAGTGATTAAATTTTGGAAGGCAGTAATAGAGAATATATTGGCGTTTTATTTCCACTGTACCTTGATAAAGAAAATCTTTTTTTGCTCCTTCAGCTCTGGAACTCTTATCCACACAGGTGAAAATGTAGCTGTGGCCATGGCATGGGGAGAACTCACTGTCATGTGCATGTTGCCAGCGGTGTCACATGCCCACACCACGTCAAGTCCACAGGATACATGACTCAGGTGAATATCCTCTGGAGGAGGGGGAAGTCACAACACAATTATTAGCTTTAAGGCTAAGGCATAAACTGGAAAATATCAGAAAAATTGAACTTACCAATCTGCATAAGGCTCAACTGTGTCCAGTTATTTCCTTCCAAACAGGTGTCACTAAGGCCTTGACGAATGTAAATTTCTCCTGATGATGTGAGCAGCCACAGGGCTTGAGAGGATGCAGCCAGACATACTGCACCGTCTTGAGAAGGAATGGGTACTGGCTGAAAAGTGAGAGGTATGCCATAAAGGTAAAATAGGTTTTCTCACAAACTTACAGTAGAAGTCATTTATTGTAGAACCAATATAATACCTGCAAATTTCTATTATTATATGGCTTTGAGCAAAACAAATCTCCGTTCGCTGACAACAGCCATAGCTGGCCACCACTTTCAAAAATGCCTTCTGCTGTTACTGTCTGCCATTTTATTCCTACAGGAGAGCCTTTTAATTTAACTCGTGTCCAGGAATGACCTGCAAGCATTCATACAATTTTCACATGACTAGTAAACTAGCAGTGGTATTGCTTAAAATTAAAGTGATTCGAACTAACCAGTAATTTTAGTTTTGTTTGCATGCAGAGTAGTGGAATTATGCTGAAGAATCCAGACTGAATCTTGACCTGATGCCACACAAGTGAAGGGACCTTGTCGGCCAGACAGAGCAGTTCGCAAATTTTTTGTTAATTTGGTACGCAGTCTTTGCAAGGGTGATGTCTGTTGAAAAACATAGTCACTAATAAGAACCTAGAAGAGAAAAAACCAAAGACTTCAGTTAACAGGAATAATGTTCTTGTACAAGTGAGTACTTCAATTAAATCCTCTTTACCTGCCACCAATGCGGTTCATGTTCCATATGGTCTACTGAAAACATTACTGTGTCATTATTATCTACAATCCAGCCGGTTCTTTGGGAACCCAGAGAAATGTCAACAACACTCCCAGGAACTGGAATGTTAACACGTTTCCAATCAACTCCTTCGGGTCTTGTGGATGATATACCTAATCGTGCATATACCTCTCCCGTAGTAGTTAAAAGCCACACAATCTGGAAATAATCATCTCAAATTACACACCATTTATCTTACAGTTTTATCCTGAAGTTATGTAATATTGCAATACCTTTGAGAAGTACGCAATCTTAATAGCTGGCCATTCACATGGCTTATCCACTTTTACTGATTCTGACGTAGGATTGTCCACAGTAAGCCTTTTCTGACAGAATACATTACCATCTTGAGATATGAGCCATGCAACATCTTCACCAACTGCTAGGCTACGTACATTTGTCGCTGCTTCTAGCCATAAGTCTCCATGAGGACCTTAAAAAAAAAAAAAAAAAAAAAAGATATGAAAAGAAATTGGACTTGTGTCATACTACATTCATGAAATCCTATCATTTTCACTGTACCTGAAGTGGCAGGATTTTTCAAAGCATAAGCCACATTGTTGTGTAGACGCCAAACACAATTTGCATTGGATGAAAGAGACAACTGAGTGGCTTTACAATCTGCTTTTTGCCATTTCAAACCAAGCCCACCAAGGCTACAGTAGTGGACTGTGTCTTGAGTGTCAATGGCTGTCAAGTAGGAACTGCACACAGCGACCCAAACCACAGGTTTAGGGGTATTGAATTGTAGCCAACCACTTGCTTCCATGGCCTCTTTACGGACCAAAGTATTACTGGTATCTTCCTTGGTATCTGAAAACAGTACCATGAAAGTAATAATTGTTTACTGCATTATTACAAAGTGTAATTACAGAAGTAAACCTACTGGGTATTTCTAAATCCAATGAAGAATGTTGACTTGTAAGCTGGCTGCTTCCAGATGGTGGGCCATAACTCAAAGTACTATCATGAAAGCATTCACTGCTATCAGAAATGCTTTTCAAGCTATCAATGCCACTAAGGCTCTGTAATGTGTTCTCTTCAGATCCTTCAACTGATTTGGTGTCTGCTGTACACTCCTTAGCAGCATTGTTATTTTCTGGTGGTTGAGATGATGTGTCTTCTGGCTTGACATCATCTGAAGCACTATCTTCATCAAATGTGATGCCCAACTCAGCTTCTAAATTATACTTCTTAGCTAACAACCGTTCTTTAATTGCTAAAGCCTCTTTGATTGCATCTTCATTCCGAGAGGAAAAATTTTCTTCACTGGACGAGGGTCCGGGCTTGACTATATCATTTTCAGATTTTTGCTGTTTTAAAAAATATACATTGTACTGACATATTTTTTTTTTACTTTGCCAGTGAATACAAGTTTAAACACCATAATTAGTGAACTGACCTGTGTATCAACAGAGGAGCACCGTGAGGTGTTCATACTGACATTGCTCCATTCACTACTGGCATCCAAACGTTCACTGGACAATAGCTCATCATTTTCTGATGTAGCTGATACAACACTTGTAGTATCTGATCCAGACTCAGTGCCTGAAATATAAATGTCAGAGGAGTGATTTGGCCTTTGTTCTGATGCTTACACGCTTACATCTCACTGAACAAGATTTTCATGAAATCCTTCCTTATTGAGTGCAACACAAAGACAATTCTTTAAATGACAGCAGAAGGAATAAAACATAATAATCCTACCACAGTACTCCATGTTAAACTTCATCCAGAGAAAATTTTTACCACTTCCAAAATACCAAGCCATGCTTTCTGAAATGACATAGCAAGTACCACAAGACCTGTGTTTGTATACAGCCCCCCTCCATGCCCACAAGACAACCTTCAGATAAATTTAGAATTCTGGCAATGAGCCAGGTTGAACACCCTCTACTGACCTACCCACAGGAACCACAAAACAGGTTTCCCAAAAATGTGAACATCTCAGAGAAAAATCTTAATCAGAGGAGTCTATACCAATCATGAATCTGGGCTGTACTGCAAAGAACTGACTTAAACTTGGTACCTAAAAATCTCACCTGCTGTTGCACCACTACGCTTATTTTTGTACTTCTTTGTTCTTCGTTTTGGTTGGAACACAATATCTTCAAACTGTTCTTTTGCAATTTGATCAAGTAGTTCAGAGCGTAGGGATACACTGGAAAAATAACAAAAATTTGACGGGCTATTCAAAACAAGATAAAGCTTTCAAAATTGAATCTAGGACACAACAAATACCTGTTGGTATACACATCCGTCTCGAATGTACTTGGTGCAAGTGAGCTGTCACGGACTCTAAGCTCTGGTAAACCCTCACTTACTCCTGGATCAAGAGCTGCCAAAGACAACACAGGAGGTAGCTCTTGAACCTCCATACATTCAGATATCTGTTCTCCATCACTTGAACCAGAGCTAAAGCAAAGAACATTTTCTTAATAAAAAGTGAGCACATAGTACCTAACATTCAAGCTAAAATTATGAGCTCACCTTTTAGTTGGAGAGAAAATGGGTGAGAGTTTCTTGATAGGAATTACAGATGTTATTGAAGTATCTTTTAGTTTAGCTGTGAGCTCTAAAAATTGATTAGCTAATGCTCCACTTTTTGTTGATGTAGAATCATCCACCGTTACTGAAATTTATGACAGTATGTCTGTTTACTATGGCAAGCATTAAGAAGTAAATGAAAAAAATAAAAAAAACTCTTACATGTTATTGGAATTTCTTCCGGAGTAAACCCAATACGCATTAGATGGCGTTCACCTTCTAGGATAAAGATTTCTGATTTCGATACACATAAAGCAGATATTTTCTGAACATCGTAAAGAGCAGCAACAACACGTATAGCATGTGGATCCAAAACCAAAAGAGCCTCAGAAGTGGAAGTAACTAACAGGTTGTCCTTAAACATCAAAAGAGGTCCAAGCTGAGGTTCTCCTTGTGGTTGCCGTCTTCCAGACTTGGTAGGATTCAAGAGTGAAATGAGTGGAAGCTGTCCTTGCACTGAATCCTTCATCAAGGTAAAGAAGAGAATGGAATTGAATACATAATATACAATGACAAGTATCTTCATAATAAAAGTTAACTTCAAACAGGATCGGAAGATCCTATTTGACTTACTTTGAACATAAGTGTTTTCTCAACAACACCACCCTTATTTGCTGTCCATAGGCGTAATCCTGGACGACTGCAATAAGCTATAGGTGACCGAGGGTTTTCCGGATTGTTGAAAAATACTGCACCCATTTTTCCCAACCTGCGTCAGACAATGAAGATACCAATACTGACTTAGGCCACAGGAATTTTTTAAAATAAAAACAATGTAAAACATGAAAGAATTAAGACAACTCACGTTTTTCTCTCTTTGTTCCCAACTTGTGAAACTTTCCAAGTTCCATCATTAGTATCTCTATGGCATAATATGGTCCGATAAAGAGTTGACACAAGAAGAAGTTGATTACTTGAATTATAGCTCAGTTGAACAACCTCATATTTTTCATTTAATAGCTCTGCAGATTTGCTTAGATGCTATAGGAAAAAACGGAAGACAAGAGAGATAAGGTCTGAAAATGAAATAAGTCAGGAAACTAGTTAAAATAAACACACAGGTTTCTGGAAACATATACCAACCATATAAAAGTCAATCTCAGTAAGGACAACGGTGCCCTTCTGGTCCCCACTGAATAACTTCATACCATTTGGACTCCATTCCACAGCTGATATTGGTGCAGAATGTAGATCAGCTACTGTATAACGTTCCACCTATAAATAAGATATTAGAGACAAAATTGGTAACTTGAAAACAATTTTGTTACCGAGTTTCGATTAAATTTACCTGCTTTTTTGAATTTGTCTTGAATAATTCAGGAATGTTATCTGGAGAGGCTTTAGGAACCAAAAATACAGTGACAATGCCATTGCTGGTTCCAGCTGCTATCATATAATCTACGGTAGAAGTAACAGCAATGCATGTAATAGCACACACAGTGTTCTGAAATTTGAAATGCGGTTTAAGCAGAGACCATTATTTTTCATACATTTTAATATATGAAGAAAGGACATCGTACCTCACATCGTAACCGTTGCAACTCATTTGTGAGTCTGTTATACCAGTAGACCAGTCCATGGTTTGTTCCAAGTGCCAGGAAATCAGGCAAAGCAGCTATGCAGGTCAGGTTCAGATCTCCAGTGAATAGTCCTCTTTGAGCTTTAGGAGGGATTTGACTAAGAAGTGCTGACAATGGGGCCCATTCTCGGAGAGCACCATCATCTTCAGATGAGGGGTCAACCATTGTGACCCATGTGTGTTAAATACTCTAACAGCTGCACATAAAAATTAATTATTTAGTATGTGTCATCAGCTGCTC
The DNA here is from genome assembly GCA_038380765.1 of Odontothrips loti. Lineage (NCBI taxonomy): Eukaryota > Metazoa > Arthropoda > Insecta > Thysanoptera > Thripidae > Odontothrips > Odontothrips loti. The sequence goes on from CM076255.1 coordinate 12,588,030, forward strand.
AAGATAATATATGAGGTTCTGATGTACATACAGGCTATATAAGTTCTAAAAGTCTGCTTTGAATCATTTTGAGCCTCAAGAAGAAAAACTAGCATTCCCAATGGGGAAGTTCACCAATTTGTTTTAATTATAACTTCCAAGAAATATGGTGTCACTAATAAATAAAGTGTGTGCGAAAGTTAAAGCATAGGCCCTAATGAAGACCATCCAATGTGTAAACGTCAAACCACAATACCTGAATAATATATTATCTATAATTGTTATATCCTTCACCTTCTTGACAAACCAAGGTACTCTCCCTAAGGTTATCAAATTCTCATCGCACATCCGGTAAGATAAAATACCGGCTGTACAAGAAAAGCGCAAAATAAAAAAATGTCCAATGCTAAGACAGGAGTCTGCTTCTTGAGACACTGTCTATGAAATTGAACTACAGCTACAGTAAATACTGTCACTTATTGTTGTTTACTAACTGCTACTGTTCTGCTGAGAGCTGACCCCTCCAAGATTCCTCCCTTCTCCCCTTCGCCGCCCCCGCCCCTCCGCCCCTTGCATGAATCGAATTGTTTTCGAGGTATCGAAGTGTGACGTAAGAATGATTACGCGGGAAATGAAGAGGACGCATCCAAATCAATTTCTATCTCGTTTTCAACTTTGATTACTGAAGAAACTTGTAAATCAAACATTGAAGTCGTGGAGGATTGCGAAATCTCACAGTCTTTCTTGTTTAAAGATTTTTTTGCGATGTAAAAAGAGACGCAGAACTACTTCGATAGCTATCGATACCGTGTAGGACTAAGGACAAAGCGGAGAGTTTCTGAGCATACGTTATTTCACAAATGGAGGCTGATGCCGTTTCAGTCAGTGGAAATTGGGTTATGTTTCTGTGTTTAAAAGATATGTGATCTGTTTGTTTTCATGATAGATGACATGAAGTGAAGGTAATTGTTTCTATCATATTTCTCTCGTGTTTGGAGTTCTCTTGTCCGTCAAATGAAGAAGGACGCGTTGCCACCGTCAGCTTGGCTTGGCGTACTTTGCGGTTAGCTTGGCCTATGCTATGCTAAGCCTAGCGAGCGGAGTCTCGGCTTCCATTTTATGTTTCGCTGTTTGCCACAGTACTTCAGGACTGGGGTCCGGGATGTAATGCAGTTGTGTGACGAATTACTGAAATTATGTCTTTAGTGCAGCATTTTATGGTATTTCATTTATTTCCAAACGTTTGAGTAGGGGTTATGGTAATCTTCAAGGACCATATAACCTACTCCAATTACCGTCGGAAACCCAAGCGTCTCTGTCTGTTGTGCGTAATGCACGAGTTTGTGTGGTCGTATTATTTCTCAGGGTCGTTTCCGACTGGCAAAATTGCTTCCTACTCTGAATGTAGTTGTTTTGCATTGGTTTGACGCCGAATTAAGAAATAAACATAACCTTAGGCGTATGTTTACTATTATTTGTCTCCGCGTATAACAAATTTAATGAACTAGTCGTTGCTATCGGTTAGCCATTTTCTAAGCGCATTCGTTCTGAATAGTTATTTTAATTTGCTCGGATGATCAAAATTAACACTTGAGGTTCTGTCAACTTCTGTCAAATGTGACCTTTGAGGTTACACTTCTTTATTATGGTATTTAGCTCTGAATGGATTCCATTTGTATCACGCCAGTCCTTTCAGATTACGATTTTTTGAGACTAAAAAATTTGGAACCAGCTTAATAATCATTAGTTTAATTTAAAATTGAAGATGTAACTCAACTCAAAAGCATTTCATAATATTTTTAAAACAATTTTCATTTGATTTGGGTTCTAGTTAATTTGTGCACATTTTGTCATTTAATATTGTACCATAATTGATAACTTCTGTTTAAATAAATGTTAGACTTTTGACCCACACATTTTAGTATGTCTAATGTTTTGTTAATTTATTACCGTCAAATGCGTAGTTGATTTGTATTATTACCATTTTATTTCTTCAGGATGTATCCTAATTAGGAAATTTCTCTCTGTTTCAGGGGAAATTTTCCCTCACCTAGTTAACTCCCCTGCCTCAATCATGGCAGATTCGGCAGAAACTGAACCTCAGTGGACGGTCAGTTGGGTCACTGAAGACGATGATGAGGAAGACGAAGAAGAAAATGTGCCAGGTGGCACTGGTGTTGAAGGGGAAGTCATCTTTGGAGTCGCGTCTGATTGTGTCCAACTGCCCCAAGACCAAGTCGTTGTTACATCAGCAGGACTGACAGGCCTAACAGGATTAGCTGGCCTAGCTGGTCTCAAACCATCTCCTGTCTTTTTAGACGATGCCCATCATGAAGTTGTTGTGGGAGGAGATGTAAGTCTCTTAAATGTATGTTCTCTCATTTTTTTCCCCTCTTGCCTATTAATTGTAGTAATTGGTGTTCCTGATCATATCTATTGTGGAGGAATGTTGCAGAAATAAATGATATGGAGTAATTTACACTTCTCAGAAATGCTAAGTATTTCTTGTTATGTAATCTCTACATAGTTTTTGTTCCGAGCCTCCTCAGTGCCAAAATCAGTGATCACTTCTTGCTAATAATAATCTAGTTACTTTTCTACTTACGTGAGTTTAACATTCATAAATTGATAACATTCCATTTTTTTTTTCTATGTGTGTACCTCTGCAGGTCATTGCTGGTGGAGACATTGTGGATGAGCAAGTTATAACAGGAGACCAGATTGTCACTGATGGTGAAGTCATCTCTGGAGGTGATATAATGTCAGGAGATGATGTCATCACTGGTGAAGATGTTATAACTGAAAGTGAGATAATGACAGGGGAAGAAGTTATCGCTGGTGGTGATTTGGTAGCTGGGGAAACAGTCGTAGATTCAAGTGGACAGTACCAATACCAAGACCCAGAGCTCTTTGGTGTCCAGGTCATAGAGGAGGAAGTTATTAGTGAGGCTTGGGAAACTGGCCAGAGCGGCCATGATGGTCAAGTGAGTTTCATTTTACTGCCATTGTGTGTTCCGTTTATTATGTTTTTTTACATGGGTTCCTATGTGCCTTATTTTTCTCTGTAGGTATTAGTTTCCACTGTGAATGTGCAGTCAGAGTGGGGTGAGCCTGGAAACGAAGATGACATGCTTGTCCCCCTTCCTCAAGACCAACAAAGCGGAGCGAGTCAAATTAGACCCTATCCATGTGATTTTTGCTCTCGACGCTTCTCAAAGAAAGCCAACCTCATGAACCATATGGTTGCCCACCAAGTTGAACGACCTTATGGCTGCAATTTGTGTGGCGCAAGATACAGACGCAAATGTGATTTGCATAATCACTTGAAGGTATGTAATGTAAACACAATCTCATTTTTTCTTGTTGGCTCGCCATGCTAATTGAATGTTTCTTTCTAGATACATGCTTACGCACCTGAAGCTGCTGAACAACAAGAGGAGGATGAAGATGATCCTTTGTCTTCACCAACCAGATTAGACAACCGTCTGGATGGCAGACAAAAACAGGTAATCCTTTTTCCTTACGTAGTGCTGACATCTGTTTGGATTTGCCTTCTTTTACACGCCTTTCGTGTTATGTGACAGATGCCAGCACAAAAGAGACGGCGCACGTCAGAAACTTTTGGTGAACCAGCGGATGGGCGGGTCAAAAAGAAACCTGGTAGAAAGCCTGGCAAAGCTAAGGCAGCAGGAGCTGGGCCTGGTCGGAAGAAGCTTCATCCAGCGGAGAGAGGTCAACCACGCTCCTCATACGTTGATGAAGACATGCGTCTCATGACAGAATTAGCTTCACGTGGTGGTGGAGATGAATCTAATGGTTATTATATAAATGGAGCTGTTGAGGATCAGAAGCCACCAGAACCTGTAGCTCCTCAATGGCCAGTCACAGACCCTAGTCGCCCATATGTGTGTCAACACTGTGGTATTGGTTTTGCCCGTGCGAAGGCTCTAGGATCTCATGCAAGGTACTCATCCTTCTAATTTAATGTCAGCTTCTAAGAAAACTTTCTTATGTACCTTTTTAATGTATTTGTTTGTTAATTTTTCTTTCTTTAAATTTAGAGTACATGCTGGAGACAGTCCATTTGAATGTTCGTCTTGTGGAGAGATGTTCTGGGATGTTCATTTACTCCGTGAACATACCAGACTTAAGCACCCTGGTGTTGGTGTGAAAGTTGAACGTGAAGAAGAGGAAGAGGAGGTTGCTGAACGCCCATATACAGGAGACGAACGCTTTGGAAACTTCCGTTGCCAAACGTGTGGTCTTGAATTCCACAGACAGGATCTACTTAAGAAACATTCTAGGTGTGTGTTAAAAAGCACTGGGGAATCAAATTTATGAGATTTTTAATATTTGTATCAAACCAAACTTTCTTTTCTTATAGGCTACACATGAAGATGGAACTTCCCCCTCCTCCTGACCCTGATATGGATGCTGGGGGTGGTCGGTTATATCCATGTGGGGTTTGTGGTCAGTCATACAATTCACGAAGGGCTCTTCTAGCACACACGGAGTCTCACTCTCGATATCAGCCACACCGTTGCATGCTGTGTGGACAAGGTTTCCCAGATGATCAGTTGGTGGCCGCTCATGTCCGCGAACGACATGCCGGTGCAATTCCAGCCAATGCTTGTCAGCTGTGTGGCAAAACATGCAAAGATCGTAGAGCTTTGCAGAAGCATTCTTGGGTTCATTCATCAGAGCGGTCTTATTCTTGCCCTAAGTGTGATAAGCGCTTCCATTCACGAGCAAGGCTTCGCAGGTATGTACCATCTGAAGTCTTTTCTACACTGGTACAGGGTATGCATTTATTGGTCGTTTGTTTTCTAGGCACATGGTCTCGCATCGTGAACGGGTCCTCACTTGCGCCGAGTGTGGTGCAACATTCCCCGATGGCCGCTCTCTTGTCAACCACCGTTTAGCAGTGCATAGCCAAAGAGATGCTGCCGGTCGCCTGTTTCAGTGTCGTGATTGTGGTAAAACATTTGGATCCCGCAGCAGTCAACAAATCCACATTCGGATCCATACTGGAGAACGACCCTATGCTTGCCGGTTTTGTTGGAAGGCTTTTGCTGATGGTGGAACACTCAGAAAACATGAACGTATTCACACTGGTGAAAAACCTTATGCTTGCCCAATTTGTCCCAGGGCATTCAACCAAAGGGTAAGATTATCATTTCTACCAGTTCTTTCGTTTCCTGGGCTAAAATTTGTGTCTTATACAAAAAATTTTCATTTCAGGTTGTTCTTAGAGAACACATTCGTGCTCATCATTCTGGACCTGATCCAAAGCATGCTGCTGGTGGTGGTGGGTATGTCTGCAAAGTGTGTGGAATGGCTCTTGTAACCTCTGAAGACCTTTGTCTGCATTTGGTGAAGCACTCTGATGAAAATACTGCACGTCATCGAAAACCAGCATTGGCTCCACGCAAATATAAGAGGCGACGCAGGCTAAAGCCGCATGAAATGGAGTATGGAAATGAGTTTTCAGCTGATGACCCTGATTCAGATGAATCATCAGCGGCTAAGAAGGCTAGGAATCCTCAACCAGATTACGACTCTGTGGTGAGAACATTTGATGCTGCAATGGACACCATTAACTCAATGGTAGGGAAAACCAAGGTGAAAAAGAAGCGCAAGATGAAACATACTGGCCCGATGGCTGAAGAAGGGGAACCTAGCTCTAGCATGATGGAGCCACCTTCTTTCGTTAGCCCACAGAGGCTAGAAGAGATTAATACAAGAGCGCCAAGCACCATTCGGATAAGGCCAAGGATAAAGAATGTGTCAGCTGCACAGCGCACTCCAGTTAGGCCAGCCAAAGCAATGAAGTCATCTCCATCCCCAATGTCACCTCCACCTGTTGTACCTCCAATGGAGGACCAGATGCTAGCATCACCACCCGCACCACCACCACAAGCTGCTGGACCTGGACTAGGAGATGATCCGTTTAAAGTCAGGAAAGGCCCAAGAACCAAGAATGTTAATTACCATCATGAGAAGAGACCGCAGAAGCCTCCTCCAGCTAAATTCCCCAAGGAACCAAAGACACCTAAGGTGAAGGGGCGTAAACCCATTCGTAAACCTAAATTCCTCACTCAGAATGGAATGCAGGATAAGAAGACTCCTGCCTCCGTAGAAACACCTGTCTTGGTGGAGAGTGTGAAGGTTGAGCCAGTTGCTCAGGTAAAAGAAGAGGTGCGAGAAGAGTTTAAATGTGAAATCTGTGGAGAAATCTTCTATACTAGGCCAGAGTTACTGTTTCATGTTTCTATTCATATTTAATGCTTCATGTATAGAAGAGAAGGAGCTATTTTTAGTGTCTTGTTTGTGTACCTTTCTTTTCTGTCAGTTGTAGATCAATCTTCATTTTCTGTACAGATTAATCCATCTGTAAAGTACTACTTGAATACAATGAATGAGACTTTTGTAGTATGTTTTACTCGTTAAAGTTTTTATTTTGAAGTTCTATTCACTTGTCAGACTTGTCTTCTGACAAGTATCTTTTATGTAAGTGGCGATGGGACTTCGTGATGATAATAGTGCAGACATTCCTTTCGTCACATCAGCAATGTCTCTCCTGTACAGATGACCCTATCCATGCATTGTTTGTGTGTGTTAGTACAACTTTTACATGTTGCTGTAAATTTTGAGAAAATACAGTTGATTTCTTGCTGGTATCAATGAATTCAGTACCTGCATCTCATTATAATATATCTTCTATCTTATATTTTATTGTAGGTCGAGGTTGTTAATCTTACTGTTGTGTACATACAATTATATAGATTATGAGGTGGTCTGGAATTTAGTTAAAGGCCCAACAAGACTTAGCCTTGGTCCACCTATTAGTTCTGCTTTTGATTTGGTACACTGCAGGCACTTTAACACCCGAATGTAGCTGTAGCATACATCAGAACTAGATCCATTTAAATCTTGTTGGATCTCACTGACTCGTTTTTCACTTGTTCTCATAGAGATGTGATTTGGAGGAAACCACTTCTTTTGCACTGTCTGGTCCATTAACATTTGTTGCCTGTTATTTATTAGAACCCATGTGTGCTACATTGATTGTATTGTACAATATACAGGTAAAATCTATTTAGGAACTGTACATATTATAAAATAATTTCTTAGTACAACTTCTAGCTTGTAGCATTGTACAGTTATACCACTATATTGTTTGTACTTTGAATTGCTCCTCACCTTCATTGTGTTTGTTTCCTCCTTTCATGCTTTAGACAGCAGAACCCAACTTTCCATAAAAAGTTCACTCTGTGCCACATTTTAATAAGACAGTTTGATTTTTCTGTTTGCATTAATAGCATTCGTTTAAAGTTATCAACCTGAAATCTGCAAAGTTTTCTTCTATTTGTATTGTCTGCCGTGACATGATCTCTGTATATGTGGGTACCAAGGTCATACCCAATAGTTTTGGAAGGATTTTCTTTCCCCACCAACATCAATCTGTGGTGCACTTTTGAATTAGTTTAAAATGATACATTATTGTCAAATCATAGAGATCTAGAAGTTAGTTATATCTTTTATTCTTTTGGAGCTTAGTCCATAGTGTTTCAATTATGAAAGAATCGAAATTTTTTGTGAGGATTACTGTATATGTTGAATTGTGTTTTTACATTCTTTATTCTATACTTGTTTGTGGATATACTTTGGAACTTTTAGTACTGTGGACAGGCTCAGGGGGGAGCTGGCAAATACTTAAGTGGTGAGTCTCTTGAATGTGTTAATTGCATATGATTTAGTTCTGTTTGAGTTTTGTAACATAGATCATGCTATGTAAAACACAGTGTACCTTTAGCTTGCAGATTGTCTTATTATTAACAATAAATTTGCTATTTGAGAATAAAGCCAAAACAGATGTTACTTATTATTCTTCCTATTATATCCTCAACAATTATACCCTAACAGGAAGGTTGCTGACAAGATCTGATCTAAATACTTTCGCAAAGTGGGTTTCGGATGGATCAGGGTGACTACAAAAACAAAGACAAGGATTTTAACTTTTTATGAAAATAAAATATATTTGCTTCAGAGAAATTTCATAAACTCTAAATCTAGAACATTTCATTTTAGCTCTGAACATCAATAACATGTTAAAACATTCTTCCACATAAAGTTCAAAGACAAAATAGAAAGGAACAGTATTGGAATTATGTCAATGAAAAAAGGCAGACAAGGTATGAGAATGGTTTGTGAAGTGTCTTGAAAGACTGTTAAGCCACTTGAATCACTGAGAAATATTTGAGATTCAACTAGAAATGAAACAGCGACGACCTGAGTTGAGTGGTCACAAACTGAAATACCTTTACACACAAGAGTCTCTTAAGACAAACTGCAATTGATGATTGGTCTGGCAATGGGCAATTGTACTAGAGTGTACCATGCAGCAATGTATGCCTAAATTTTAAAGAATTGGTAACTGGAAGCATAATGAAAATAGTCAGAATTGACTGATAAGTAATCTGCTAAGAGGCTGAAATTTAGATGTGCTGACAAAAACAACAATTTTCTTTGCTTTTAAATGGGTAAACTTCGGGAGCACCCCGTGAAGCCCCCCTCCCCTCGGAATATTTTTAACATATCTTAGTAGAACAAAAAAATATATTCCTTGACAACTGAGCGTGCCGCAAGATTTTTCAAACCAGACATGATTTGGTCATGAGCTTAGTACCTCAGGACACCCATGATCACCGGAAAGCTCCGAAACATGACCAAAACGAATATAGAAATTGCTAGGCAGCCCAAACTATACCTCATGGCCGATAAGGGAGGTCTAAAGTACAGGAGCGCCCTCAGTTGCTCAGAATCGACCTCGGTTTTGTCGTGTGAGGCGCTGGAAGTGACGTGTAGTTTGGGTTGTCTACCTTGAGGGCGTGGACATTGTTTTCTGTATTTCCGGGGTCATAAGTGTCATGAGAAACTAATTTTATGACGAAACCGTGTCTAGGGGTCGGTCCGAACACGATGCGCTCGAAAAATCAAAATTTTATTTTATGTCAAAAAATGCGCCTTGGCGCTTGACATGAAGTGTAGTTTGGGCTGCCTACCTTCTGGGCGTGGACATGTTTCTCGGCTTTCCCTGGGTCATGAGTGTCATGAGGCACAATTTCATTACGAAACCATCGCTCAGCCTAGAAACATGTCCACGCCCAGAAAGTGGACCTCATGTCCCAACCTACACCTCATGTCTAGCGCTTCACACGACAAAACCGCGGCCGCCTCTGAGCAACTGAGGGTGCTCCTGTAATTTTCTGGACCTTCAGTTGCACAGGAATATTTTAAACTATATACATATACATTGGGGGGGGGGGGGGGGGGGCTCTCCCAACAGGGGATGCTCCTGGACTTACCCTTTTAAATGTTATCCTCTTGCCAATATACACCTTTTCACCCGTGCCTTCCCCTGGCCATAAACGCCATGTTTTATAAGGAAATAATGGAGCATGGATGCAGAAATAAATTTTCAGAATATTATAGGCCACATATTTCCAAGTGTCTTAGTGTTTTCGGTTTTTTGATTGATGTCCGATTAACAGATTTACCGCGCTCTTTACTATACTGCGAGTGCTCGGGTGAAAAGGTCTATTTAAAAATTCCAAGCATTTCAAAATGTGAAGTGTCCTTTTAATTTGATTGCATGAGCAATGGCAGATTCATTCACTCACTATATTAATGCATTCCCGGCAACCTATTTCTTTGGCACCAATATTTACTTAGAAAGCTTTCCTTGATTCAAAAGCTGATTGAAACATACAATAGGTGGTCCTACCAATATTGACTGACTGCCTCTCAGTCCATTAAAAAAAAAAATTCTTACAAATAAAGGACAGCATCAAAAGGGTTTTCTCTTGTATCATCTTCCTCCAAGTGGCACCCCTCATTAGTAAGTCAGTAAAAATGAAAAGAACACACGATGGAAACAATAGAGCAACAAAAATAAATGCCAACTATGTTCTGTTCAGTTTGCTGTTGTGTAACAGCACTTTAAGTACATAGACAACTTTTGACGTATACTCTGAAATGCAATGTACAGTCCAAATATATTATTGTCAGTCAGGTTCCAAGACCTATACAATAATTAAATTACCATAAATTTAACAATTTCGGCACATTTTTTAGAAATATAATCACATTCCCTGATCATCAGGAAAATTTTAAAAATCACACTAGCTTTAGCTGACTTTACAAAGTAGAATCAGCATGGACGGTTCCAACGTCCACCTTTGGATAATGCTATCTGGCTTTTGCCTTCTCTTTAGGAGAGTCCAATGACATGGGAGTGATGTTTGCCGGTTTGAACCTCCTGTTGGCAAAACAAAGATAGATTGGAATCATATCAAGACCACAAACATAAGTGCTGGCTCACTACAATAAACTTACGAGTATTCGGAATTGGGGTAGCCTATGACCATGACATCGTTCTCTTTGATTCTCATTCGCCACATACTGTTGTGATGTCCCCTCGCATCAAGGTCCCATATTCTGAAACACTGAAAGTCAAAAGTCAGAAACCACAACCACACATCATACCACTGTTTTTACTCTTTTTTTCTTCTTTGTAAATTGAAGTCCAACCTTTGCAACTTGAAGCCAAGTTGTAAAATCTTTGGGAGACTCCATTTTTATATATAATATAAAAACTTGCCCCTGAAATCAAATTTAATGCAATTTTTTAAATACTTCTGTTCAGACAGGTATGTTATGACTATAGCATATAAGTCCACACGTACCTTTCTATCTGGGATGAAGTTTTCGTCACAAGGATCTTTACTGTGGTCCAATGGAACAGAACGCATTAAATCTCTTTGAATTAGATGTTCATAATTTGCTTTCTTCACACTGAAAATTCAAAATTTAGCAATGAAATAAAGACAGTCATGCAGCTGAAATGTTAATCTTTCCATCACACTTTGTTATACCTGTCAATATTTCTAAGCTGCACATCACTTTGAGTGTTAAATGAATGCTTCTTAAAATAAACCTCTTGAAAATATGAATTCATGTTAAGCCCTGATGACCCAAAGTGGTAAGTGCGAGAGACATCTGGTACAACACATTCACGGCCTTTTCTCACTTCAGGCATCCTCATCCACATGTCCCAATCCCATTTCTGTCATAATAAGGGCATTATTACAATTGTATTAAAGGCATCATAAAATATTTCTGGTTTAGCTGTCATATGCCATACCTTCTCTGGAGCTGGCCAGTTTGGTTCTAGTTCTTCCTTATAGATGGACTTTTTCAAAATCCAGCCAAGACCAGGCATTGTTTCTATTCGGTACAAGCGTGATGGGTCATCACTAGTATGTTCATACCCCTGATCATTCCATGCCGAGATGCAGTATAACGATGGATCCTCATCCAATAAATGGAGGGTCTGACTAAAGTAGCTGCAGATTCCAAAAAAGAACAAAAAAAAGTCAGTAAATATTTCAATAGATGCCACAAAGATAACAATATCGATGCAAAGAGTACTGACCTGAAAAAATCGGGTGAAACATCTAGATCTTCCTCTACAATAATGACGTGCTGGGCTGAGGGGAACAAGTTAAAAGTGGCTGTGAGTGCTGCCTTGTAGTGCTGGGAGATGCGTGCGTTCTTGACGCCAATCGGTGTATGCTGGACACCTCGCAGGCCAAACAGCTGGGTCACCTCCATGGGCTCAGAAAAGTACCCGTCAATGAATACAGTGATCATGTCAGGCTGAGCTCCTCTGGCAGACAGCAAGGACCTCAGCATTCTGTACAGGTAGTGAGGTCTGTTGCTAGCTATAATCGCCACTGGCACGTTTTTGACCTGATTATTCAAAATCTGAAACAAAACCAGGGGCGTTATTGGAGAGGTACTTGATCATGGCTGCTTGCGGTTCACCACTTGCCGCGCCGCACTCACAGGCTCCGGGCTGAACGTGATCGGCGCCGGGTCCTGGCAGCTGCAGACGCTCCCGTAACCCTCAATGTGGTTGCAGAATTCCCTCCGCCGCCGATTCTCCTCTGTATCCGACCAGTTGCACTCGCTCTCTGGAGGATACAAAATGACCGTGTCATGCATCGCCCACCTCACCTCGCCAGCAGGGCCACTCACAAAGTGTCGCTTCCCGCTACTTACCCTCCGCGGACAGCAGAGGCACCTCCACCTGCAGTGTGACGGGCGCCCCCCAGGCGTTGAACTCCTTGCTGGCGCTCTGCGCCTCGCCGAGGAGCCGTCCGCCGCCCGGGGCCAGGCCCCCCAGGCCCCCAAAGGCCCCCATCATGGCGCCGGAGCCCCCGCCGGGGCCCTTCTGCGTCACCATGGCCCACATGCCGCGCCAGCCGATGTTGGCTGCGTGCGCCGACCCCAGCCGCCGCAGCAGATCGCGGGCCGAGGCCTTGAGCTGGAACGAGCCCTCGTCCTTGATGGCCAGGATGATGATGCGGCCGGCCGACACCATGTTGAGGAACAGCACCATGGCGTCGTCCTCATGCGGTGAGTACGTGTCGAAGACGCGCGCCGCCATGACGCTGCCGCTGGCCTGGTGCAGCACCACCACGTGTACTCCGCGGCCCCGCGCCGGCTCCGCGTCCTCCAGGATCTGAAAAGGACGAGCCAAACCGTTACTCTCCTTCTGCAGCCCGTTGATTGCACCAGGCGCACGGAGAAGAAGATTGGCGTACGCAACCAACGTTTCAGTTACTTTCCAGACAGGCGGTAAATTTGGTTCTGAAAGTTAAAGTTTTGTCTAGGGAACTACTAGTTGTACCAACAAAAAGTTAGTTGCTCCAACAAAGAGATACGTTGCTGGAGCAAAACTACAGTTTTGCTTTCACAACAAACCTTTTCGGTGAAGCAACTGACTTTTCGCTGGTTCAACTAACAAATACCCCGAAAATGTTTTAGTTCTCAGAACGAAACAATTGCTGCTTGTCTCTCTACTACGCCGGGGCGGCAGTACTCACCGTGGCGCCGTCCACGGACACAGACACCCTGGTCTGGCTCGACACCACCTCGATGACGAGCGACTTGGTCTGGCTCTCCTGCAGACGCAGGCTGTTGTGGCGCGCCTCCGCGCTCACCAGCTCGCCCGAGTCTCCTGCAACGGCAAAGCACCCCGTCACCACCCACCCTTAAACAGAGACCGCAGAGCACAGGGGAGTCCTGGCTGACCTGTCCGGAGCGCCTCCTCCTGCAGGCGCCGGCTCGTGTCCAGGATGAACATGATGTTGATGCCGATGGTGAAGAGCAGCACCAGCACGAGCAGGGCCTGGAACACCTTCGTGAGCGCGCGCCGCCTGCCCAGGTGTCCCAGGGGGCCCAGTGGTACTCCCAGGGGGCCCCCCAGCCCCAAGGGGCGGCCGGGGGGTGCGCGCTGATCCAGCAGCACCATCACCGGCGGCGCGGGGGCGGGGTAGGGGGCGGGCGGACGGTGGTGGTGGTGGGCCGGCGGGGCCCTGTCGCGCCTGGCTGCCCGGTCACCACACGACACCCGGCACAAGAGCATCCCACCGGGCTAGGCTGAGCCTGAGCCGGGGCCCTAACCGCACCCCATACAGACCTACAGACAGCCGAACCGCAGGAGAGAAGGGTTAGTCGGGTTCATCGGAAACGCAAAAATATCATCACCATTTCTGATCACGAATGATTCTGAACCCGGCTTACGTTCTGGGCTTGCCCTCGGGCTTGCCGCGAGGCCGGCGAGGGGCCGCTCGTGTCTGCCATCACCGGGGCGCTCGGGTGGGCGCGTCTGGCCGCGGCCCTGGTAGCCTCATGCACCTGAAAACACACGCAAGAAAAGAAAAACTCAATCAAACAGAAATCCAACCGACATGTACATGGAGCTCTGGATACTCGAATCAGTGCCACTTCCAAGCAGAGTCTGGCGACGCGCCTGCCCCCCCCCCCCCCCGACCCCTCCCGGTACCGTATTGTGTTCCGCCGCGCGCTGTAAATTCCTTTTAAATGTGTATCACAGCAGCGATATCATAGCGCGCACAGGCAACATCAAAGGGAATATGCATACCGCCCTAGCAGTGCCTGTGCCTGTGCCTGCCTAGCCCAGCACTTCCAGCCCAGCCCAGCCCAGCGCCTGGCTGCTCGGCCACAACGCCTGTCATGCAGCGCTTAGGCAACGCGCCCAACAGCCGTGCCCGCCGCGAAGGCTATCGGCCGCCAGCCGGGCGGCAAAGGACACAGGACAAGGAGCGTAGCCACGGAGGGGGATATGCCGCGCTAACTGCCTACATTCAGGCGTTATGAGGGTTGCCTACCCCGGCCGCCGGTGTTGGGGGTGTTTGAACCCCGACTGCCCCCGGGCTACGCCCCTGCATGGCACATAGGCCAAGGGCCGGACCGGACGAAGCGAACCCGCTGTTGGTGCAGCGGCACACCGCCCGGCTAGAATGATAGATCAGGAGAGGTTGCGGGAGGATTGGGGGGGGGGGGGGGGGGGGGTACAAGCCGCTCTGATAGAAGCCCTAAAAGGCCAGGCCGCGTCCCACAGCGGGGATGTAGTGAGGTTTCACTGCAGAGACACACACATATACAGACACCGAAAACAGTTGAGCGCCTCAATTTACGGTGAAAAACTACCGTACCGAATTTTGATTGTGTGATTGGGGTATTCGGTTTATTATTTTAATAGTTCGATAGGATTCATTTTAAAATGTTTTGGGGGTGAAAATGTGCTTTTACCCTCCAAATCATTTTTTTTCCTCCGTTTCATATTCGAATTTCTTTCCCCCTTTCTCTTCTCCGCTCCGTCAAAAAGTCACGGGGCCGACGCGACACAGACGGCCCCGACAAAAGAAATCATTTCCGTGTCAATCGGTCGCTATTGCTACCGCCGCTGCTACCGCCGCTGCCACTGCTGCTACTGCTGCCCGCGCCCCCGCGCCGTGGGGTCCCGAAGGAAGCTGGCCAGGGCTGCGGAAGGGAAATGATTAAGGAAAAAGCCAATCAGTCTTGCTGCTGGTGGTGGTAATAAGGAACACGAAAAAAAAATTTATGAAAATTTCGGTGGGGTAGGACCTTCTTGGGCATCGCAGCGTAACGAGAGAGAGAGAGAGAGAGAGAGAGAGAGAGAGAGAGAGAGAGAGAGAGAGAGAGAGAGAGAGAGAGAGAGAGAGAGAGAGAGAGAGAGAGAGAGAGAGAGAGGGAGAGAGACCGGAAGCTGCAGGCGCTTGCGTCCGCCGCTCCACCTTTACGGCTTGATATACTACCGCTGGCCAACTCCGCGCTCCGCCGCGCCGCTCCGGCCGCTCCCTGGCAATATTCGCGATTTAGTTTTTAGAGCCGAACACGCGCGCGGATAAATCTCGCGAGAATTTGTGCGGCGCCGCCGGGTGGTGTCTGGTCTTACGCCTCGGGGAGCGTCCACAAACCACGGAGGGTGCACGGAGCAAACTGTCGTAGCGGTACGGGACCCGACTTCAAATAATTAATTTTGATATGATGCTGCCACCTGGTTTGTGGGCGGCCCCTACGCTAAGACTCGCGGCTCGCGACACGGCTCCCCCGCCCTGGTCTGGCCCCGAGCGAGGCGTGGTAGGCGCGCGGCCAAACGAGCCGCCAGGTGGTAGTTGAGGTGCGTAAAAGTTGCCTAATAGGCCTCTCCCTTCCCTCCCCTTGCTCCGCTCTGTCACCTCCACGCCCGTGGCAGGAGCCACGGGAGCCACCCGCGGCAGCGCTAAAAGCCGTCAAAGACAACGTCGGTCTGAATTTGACAAAAAGAAAAAGAATGATTCAAAAAAGAGATAATGCGCCGGTTGGGTTGGGTATGCAGAGTAATGAAATGACAGGGTAGCCGAGCGCGCGGTGTCGGTGCGTAAGGCGACACCAAGGTAAGTGGGTGCTGCAGGGGGCGGGGGGGGGGGGCGGGACAGCCAGGGCCGAGAGGCCAGAAAGGTGAGTCCAGTAATTAGGTTCCGATGATGGGTGAGGTCAGGCCGGCGGTGGGCCGGGGCAGAGGCTTTATGTCCCGTGGCTCCACTGGGTTCCGCCTTCCCATTCCAGTGAGAGAGACAAAGAGACAGACAGACAGACAGACAGACAGGCACAGACAGACATGGAGGACACGGACAGACATTCCAATCGTGCCCAGTATGAAGTGCAAAGGTGTCCAATGCAACATGCAAAAGGTATAACCCCTTTACATGACATTTTTGGTGAAGATCGAACCAGATGCGCAGAGGAAGTGCCACGTATGACAGCTCACCCTCACCAAGTGTACCACCGCGGCTTGGTAGGAAAATTACCCTAAACGTGGCGCGGAAGAAAACCAAACTTTTGGACCGAGAGCGCGAAGCGGGTGAGCTCGAGTTACAGTCCGCGATGGGGTTGGAGGGGAAGGGCAGGAGGAGGGTGGAGGGGGGGGGGGTCAAGGAAAACTCTTGTCCGCCCTTCACACCGGGAAGGGCTTTGCCCCCGACAGTCCCTTGGCAAGTGAAAGCTGGGATAAGATGTCGAAGTCGGCTTAAGTTGCCGAGCCCATCACGAGATAATGTTTCATAAAGCTATGGTTCTCCAAGAGTAACGACCAGTCTTGTGGCGTGCACACGCCGGCGGCTCGGCGAAAAAAAAAATCCTTAAAAAAAAACTTCGTGCTGCTTTGCCTGCCATTTCCGCGCTAACAGTTACGCACAGTGAGAAGGGCTACAAATTTCAAGTTAAAAAAGAAAGAAATGAACTCTTTTTTCCGCCGCTCGCCCGTTTTTTTCTTCTCTTTTTTCCGCCCGGAGAGAGAGAGAGAGACGGGTCAGTAGGGGTCGGTCAGGTTGGCGGCGCCGTGCGGTGGCGGTGGTGGCCACCCTGCTGTCAGTTTAAATCGACACTGACAGAGAGCAGGAGCTGCACATTTCGTTACCTCGCGGTGGCGGTCGGGTCCGGTCTGCCGGGATGGGGAGGGAGCCGCGGGCCCGGGCCCGATGCGAACCGTGGGCTGGGCTGCGGCAAACGAGCCTGTCAGAGAGCCAAACATATCCCATTTGGTGCCTCCCGGTCCGCCCGGTCCGCCCGGTCCGCCGGGGGGCGTCCATAAATTATTTAACACTGCCGCGCGGCTGACACGCTGCCTACTGCGTTCGAGCGCGGGGTATCTACCGGCGTGTGACTACGTCTCTCCGCACGGAAGAGAGACGACACGGTACGTCATTCCTTGACGGCCCCGCTATCTCTCTCTCGCTGACGTGGCGGCCGCGGCGCGCATACCGCGCGCTCACTCTCGCACGCGTAAAACCGGCGCGGAGCAAGTTGTGCAGCCGTCAGCAGCGGTCAAATGGCTTCATTGCGTCATTCCGGCGCGGCGATTCGGCGCCATGTGGTGGCGCTATCTCTCTTACTCTCCCTCCCTTCCTTTCTCTCTTCTTTCAGCTCTCCGTCTGTCTCTCTCTCTCTCTCTCTCTCTCTCTCTCTCTCACACACACACACACACACACACACACACACAGAGCGGAGGACGTGTGACCCAAATTGACATCACGCTCGCCGCGTTGTAGAGAGAGACGGAGAGAGAGAGAAAGAGACAGAGAGAGACAGAGAGAGACAAAGAGAGACAGAGAGAGAGAGACAGAGAGAGAGACAGAGAGAGAGACAGAGAGAGAGAGAGAGAGAGAGAGAGAGAGAGAGAGAGAGAGAGAGAGAGAGCGAGAGAGCGAGAGAGAGAGAGGGAGAGATGAGCGTGAGCGAAACAAGACAGGCATGGAGAACGCTTTACCGTTCTAGGACAGGCTCGTTCTTTGGGGCTGTTCAGATACCACGTGGACACTTAGAGGGGAAGGGGGGTTCACGAAATGTCCACAACTGTCCAGGTGAAATGTGGTGAAAATGATGAAAAGTTTTGATTTTTTTTAAAGTGATGAGCTCGTTACACTCATGCACTATTGGTCGCATTTGTTTTTTCGCGGTTTTCCTCTTTTCTTTATTAATTGGTAGAAAGCGTTTCATTTCAATAATTTTTTTTAAATTCAAAAGTATATTTAATCCTCAAGATTCAGACCCTGCAAATAAAAAATACAACAACAAAAAAAACGGCAAAAATGGGTGGGTCCTACCTCGTCCCAGACTTCCGTCCGGAACCGTTCCTGCTTAACTTCGGTGTTCGGATGGGAACCGGTGTACCAGGAGTTGACCGCCGCTAAGACACAGGCACGACGCAGCCACCTTGGTAGGCAGGCTTCCGCAACGGCCAACATCGCCCCTTCCGCTGACTAGATTTCAGGAGTCAGCCCCCTTCGACCAGCCAGTTGGTCTGTGGCCCTAAAGCCACTCCCTCGCGAATTGAGAGGGAGGTAGGATGCCCAGATCGTACACGGCCGAAGCCGATTGTACTCTACTCTTCTACGCCATGTATCCAAGTAGGTGTTGCCCGAATACTCCAGATTCCGAGGCCTTACGCTTGAAAAATGTAGAAGGCCGAACCCTAGGCCACTACATTTAACTTCTGCCGAGTCTTGGCAAGCACCATTCCCCTGCTCGGGCGTCGAACCACTGAGTTAACGAGTGTATTCAACCTCCGGGGAATGTCCGCGGCCCAACGTCCGCGGTCACTCAGACAACACACTTTGAACACGTTCTTTTGGTATATTTTACCCACCATCCTCGGTCGGCAGACTTCAGAAAAATTTTTACTCCGGCAAAGAGTTGAACCCCGGACCTTGTGGTCGTCGACCGGACCGCCAGCCCATTACGCTACAGTGTTATGGTGGAGGAGAGCAGCGCGCTAGTGATACTTTATCCACTGTTGTCCCGCAGAGAGCAGCACCGTCCGTTGGCTCCGAGAGATGGCGCTAGTGGTCAACGGCGTTTTCTGGCTCGCGCTGCTGCTATACATACAGCAAGTTAATCTAGTCTCCGGGCGAATCCCCTGCGCACCTACACAGCGATGTTGATCTGAGGACATCGCTTGTGCATGTTTCAAATATTCGACACATATGTTTCTTATCGAGTGGTTAGGAAGCGATGTGTTGTGAGAGTGATGAATTTTCTAGTTAACAAGAGTATGCCATTCAGAAGTCAACAGGATTCTGTCTGTAAAACAAGTACTCCTGTCTTGAGAACATTCACAACGGTGCTGCTCTCTGCGGGACAACAGTGGCTAAAGTATCAATAGCGCAATAGCATCTTAAACCAAGTATTTTTTGTTTTATCAGAAACCAAAATTTCTAAGTTCTAAGTGTGTGAATGTTCTCAAGACAGGAGTACTTGTTTTACAGACAGAATCCTGTTGACTTCTGAATGGCATACTCTTGTTAACTAGAAAATTCATCACTCTCACAACACATCGCTTCCTAACCACTCGATAAGAAACATATGTGTCGAATATTTGAAACATGCACAAGCGATGTCCTCAGATCAACATCGCTGTGTAGGTGCGCAGGGGATTCGCCCGGAGACTAGATTAACTTGCTGTATGTATAGCAGCAGCGCGAGCCAGAAAACGCCGTTGACCACTAGCGCCATCTCTCGGAGCCAACGGACGGTGCTGCTCTCTGCGGGACAACAGTGGATAAAGTATCACTAGCGCGCTGCTCTCCTCCACCATAACACTGTAGCGTAATGGGCTGGCGGTCCGGTCGACGACCACAAGGTCCGGGGCTGGCGGTCCGGTCGACGACCACAAGCTCTCCTCCACCATAACACTGTTCGGGGTTCAACTCTTTGCCGGAGTAAAAATTTTTCTGAAGTCTGCCGACCGAGGATGGTGGGTAAAATATACCAAAAGAACGTGTTCAAAGTGTGTTGTCTGAGTGACCGCGGACGTTGGGCCGCGGACATTCCCCGGAGGTTGAATACACTCGTTAACTCAGTGGTTCGACGCCCGAGCAGGGGAATGGTGCTTGCCAAGACTCGGCAGAAGTTAAATGTAGTGGCCTAGGGTTCGGCCTTCTACATTTTTCAAGCGTAAGGCCTCGGAATCTGGAGTATTCGGGCAACACCTACTTGGATACATGGCGTAGAAGAGTAGAGTACAATCGGCTTCGGCCGTGTACGATCTGGGCATCCTACCTCCCTCTCAATTCGCGAGGGAGTGGCTTTAGGGCCACAGACCAACTGGCTGGTCGAAGGGGGCTGACTCCTGAAATCTAGTCAGCGGAAGGGGCGATGTTGGCCGTTGCGGAAGCCTGCCTACCAAGGTGGCTGCGTCGTGCCTGTGTCTTAGCGGCGGTCAACTCCTGGTACACCGGTTCCCATCCGAACACCGAAGTTAAGCAGGAACGGTTCCGGACGGAAGTCTGGGACGAGGTAGGACCCACCCATTTTTGCCGTTTTTTTTGTTGTTGTATTTTTTATTTGCAGGGTCTGAATCTTGAGGATTAAATATACTTTTGAATTTAAAAAAAATTATTGAAATGAAACGCTTTCTACCAATTAATAAAGAAAAGAGGAAAACCGCGAAAAAACAAATGCGACCAATAGTGCATGAGTGTAACGCAGGCTCGTACTTAGGGGAGGAGCGATGGGGGCGATCGCCCCCCCCCTTTTGGGTCCCCGAAGGGGACCTTTGCCCCCGAATGTAGGCAACCCTTAAAGCTTTGCTCCTGAAGGTAGGCAACATGTAAAGCATCGCCCCCTCTTTTCATCAGCCCTAATTACGCCAATGGTGTAACGAGCTCATCACTTTTTAAAAACATCAAAACTTTTCATCATTTGATTTCACCTATCCGCTCCTCATATTTTTTTCGGACTTAGCCGCTGGCTCTCCGCTAGACCGCGACGAACAAAGGTATCTATTGTTGACTCGAGGCGGCGTCTTATCCCAAGAAAAACGACCGCCCATCTACGTTCTCTAAAACGGCTGGAAACGAGATTTTATTTTAACTTTTCAAAATGTTTTGTGTCATTTTCAAAACTAAATCAACAACTGATCAAAATGTCGCGTTAACGCAACACTTGCGTTAAGCGGTTCGCGAATTGAACGGGGTTCTTAACGGACAGGGCGAGTGCAAAACTCGTTCTTTTTTGCTTCTACGTCGTAGCAGTAGTAGTAGTAAGCAAAGAACGAGTAAAAACGGGCGCCAGAGGGAGAACGTTGGTACATCATTATATCGCGCAGCACACGGAGTAAAAAAAAACAAGCAAAAAAAAAAACAAGCAAAAAACAGCGAATAGTTTTGTGCTATGGTGAAACGCAGTTGTAGAATAGTGTCAGCGGGGTTTGAAAAGCGACGCGGAGAGGGGGTTTAAAAATCAATCGGGAAAAGTAAAGTGCGGCCTGTCCACTTCCGTCCGCTCAGACAGACAGACAGACAGACAGGCCCTGCTGACCCTTCCGTCATGGCCTTTGGCCCCTCAATGCGCAAACGACTCGGCTCAGCCTGACACAGGTTGGCGTTAGTGCCGCCGCACCAAACCGTGTTGACAGCACGAGGGTGGGGGAGGGAGCGAGAGAGGTAGAGAGAGCGAGAGCGAGAGAGAGAGAGAGAGAGAGAGAGAGAGAGAGAGAGAGACGAGGAGTGCTGAAGGGTCTCACTGATGGCCTCACGGAAGTGAAAGAGAGGAGACGAGTCCAGCACTGCCGAGCACGGCGCAGGCCCTGAATGAAGAGTGGTCTAATTAAGTGGAATTCCAAAGAGAAAGGAGGCAGAGGGAGAGAGAGAGAGAGAGGAGAGAGAGAGAGAGAGAGAGAGAGAGAGGAGTAATGTGTGGTGGCTCGGCTCCAAACACGAGGGGTGGGGCACAGGGAGAAAAGGGGGCCGGCAGGTGGTGGGTATCGGTGGAGAAGCTCGCTGATAGGAAATGTGCCAGGGCGAGGCCTCGGTCGGTAGCCGCCTGTATAGCCGCCGGGTAGCCGCCGGTAGCCGCCGGTAGCCGCCTGTAGCCGCCGCCGGTAGCCGCCGGTAGCCGCCGGTAGCCGCCGGTAGCCGCGAAAGGGGTTGTACAACATCCTATCCTCCCCATCATCCAGTGACAGAGGCGGCAGGCGGCAGGGCCTCGGCTTCCTTGGCCAGGGCCGCCGGCCCGCCGGCCCGCCCCACTCGAGCTGAGCGCTGACATATCCCCGTGCGTGTTGTGTGTATAGGCAGACAAGGCCGCCAACAGCAAGGCTCTCCGCGGCCCTCCCCGGCCCTCCCCGGCCCTCCCCGGCCCTCCCCGGCTCTCCCCGGCCCTCCCCGGCCCTCCCCGGCCCTCCCCGGCCCTCCCCGGCGCCCCCAGGAATAGCTTCCTTCCTTCCCGGCGAGCGCAAAAGTTTGCAGATTCCATTGTCCCGGTGGGCATGATGCGATACGCCCACTTCTTTTTGTCGCTCCACCTCTGTCCACCCTGATTCCCCCTCCCCCGCCCCCTCCCCCTCCCTGCTCCGAAGCGGATGTTGGTCTTTTGTTGGCGACTTTGGCCGACCTGTAATGTGACTTTATCGCTCGGGGCCTTCTCGGCGCGGAATCACCCCCCCCCCCTTTCTTCCGCCTCCCCCACCGCGTCATCCACGTGACGCCGTCTCATGACAATGATTACTGCTCGTCTTGACCGGAAAGGCGGCGAGTAGAAAGGTTCCGAAGGCCTCCCTATAGTTTATTCGCTTAGGGGACGTTCAAAAAACTACGTGACTAATTTTAGGCCACTTTTTGACCCCCTCCCCCCTATTATGACCAGGCTAACCTTACCTTACTTACGGAAGGGGTGACGTAAGCTTTTCTTTCCGGTCAGAACTGTGCCCCGTTCAGTAGCGCGGGGATTGAGCCTACCCACCGCCCTCTACGGCACTGCCGCCCTGCCTAATCGGACTGACCCCGTCTCGGCAGCACAGCACCCCCGCTGTAAAGAATTACCCCGCCGGCTCAATCCTCTTACGTCTTGCCGGGTGATTCGCGGGGGCCGGGGCCACGAGCCACTTACTCAACCGGCGAGACGTTGGACGTTAGGCACATATCCGCCAACTTCCTGACAGCTCCTCGCTCACTCACACACACTCTCTCTCTCTCTCTCTCTCTCTCTCACACACACACACACACACACACACACACACGCACACACCACTCACCGACTGAGCGGCGGCACGGCTACCGAAACTATAGCGCTGTCGGAGAGTTCGTGTAGCTCCCTCCCCCCGCCGCCCCCACTCAACCTCTTCTTCCGAGTTTTGCTGTCGAACCAGTCCAAATTACCACACACTGCTTTGGCCTTCTTCAACCGCGCCACGCGAAAGCGCCCCGCAACTTGCGAAATTCCCTGCTTGCAAAACAATAATGATCTCGAGCAAAGGGATTTTTATCCGCCACGTTCGTCGCTGCCATCATAAGCTTCCCCAACAGTGTCGCCGCTGCCGGCCGCTGCGCCTTGAAGCAAATCCCTGTGAAGTGCCTCGCCATCTCAGGCTTCTTTCCCCGACTAATGAATGAGCAATGCAGGGGGCTGGGGGGGGGGAGGGGGCGGCCGGGGGCGGCCGGGGGCGGCCATCGAGGGGACGAAGTGTCATCGTCACCCTGTAAAAAACGATACACATAAAGGGGGCAGTGCGGCCCGAAATACGGACAAAAACAAACACCCCGAGCGACGTCACTTGCGGAACTCGCGCCATCAAGGCTCTCGTACACAGCGCGGGCGAATAACAAGGGAGGCGTGGAAAAACAGTGCTTTGTTTTGCACCGTGCGATGGTGATTGGGAGCGGGAGGGAAATCGATACCTTACGATGCCATCAGCCCGCGTGGCCCGGGTTCGATTCCACCCCGCGGCGCTGCGAAGGTGTCGTGTTTTCTCTGCTCACGAGTGCTTTTGTTACCCCCGAGGACCGTCCCGTCCCGTCGCATTGAATATTCACTGAAGGTAATCCGTCCCACCAAGTCCCCAAACGGTTTCGTGGCGTGTAGTTTACGTCCCCATTGGTCGGTGTGTGAGAGAGACAGAGAAAGAGAGAGAGAGAGAGAGCGAGAGAGAAGGGGGGCGGGGGCAGGACGTAGGACGCCCGGTTGGTTGTGGCTCCTGCCTGCGTTGTAAGCCCGATCTACTTTACTTTCCGACAAATTCGAGGAGGGGAGGGGAAAAAAAGAGAGAAGTCAGAGAGAGTAAGACTAGCCAGTAACTTACCAACAGCTTGAGGGGATGTGGCATGAAGGTGAGGCCTGTATTGGCGTGCGTGTGTGTATCGTGGGAAAGGGGGAGGCGCATGCACTTCTCAGTTATCAAAAGTCCAACGAAAAAATAAATTAAAAAAAATTCCAGCGCTTACAGCACCGAGTCGCCCTCGATAACTGAACGATGCGTGTTCATAAAAAATTGTTAATCACAACTTCGAAATTTAGGATTAGAATTTTTTTTTGTCGCGGTGATATATATTATCAGTCCGGTGCAGATGTGTGTTGCGGCGGCAGAGGGCGGGGGTGGGGCGGGGCGGAAACAGCACCTAACCTAACCCCCTAACCTAACCTAACCTAACCTAACCCAACCCTAACCTAACCTAAACCTAACCTAACCTAACCCAACCTAACCTAACCTAACACAACCTAACCTAACCCAACCTAACCTAACCTAACCCAACCTAACCTAACCTAACCTAACCTAACCTAACCTAACCTAACCTAACCTAACCTAACCTAACCTAACCCTAACCTAACCTAACCTAACCTAACCTAACTAACCTAACCTGACCTAACCTAACCCAACCTAACCTAACCTAACCTAACCTAACCTAACCTAACCTAACCTAACCTAACCTAACCTAACCTAACCTAACCTAACCTAACCTAACCTAACCTAACCTAACCTAACCTAACCTAACTAACCTAACCTAACCCTAACCTAACCTAACCTAACCTAACCTAACCTAACCTAACCTAACCCTAACCTAACCTAACCTAACCTAACCTAACCTAACCTAACCTAACCTAACCTAACCTAACCTAACCTAACCTAACCTAACCTAACCTAACCTAACCTAACCTAACCTAACCTAACCCAACCTAACCTAACCTAACCCAACCTAACCCAACCTAACCCTAACCTAACCTAACCTAACCTAACCTAACCTAACCTAACCTAACCTAACCTAACCTAACCTAACCTAACCTAACCTAACCCTAACCTAACCTAACCTAACCTAACCTAACCCAACCTAACCTAACCCAACCTAACCTAACCCAACCTAACCTAACCTAACCTAACCCAACCTAACCTAACCCAACCTAACCTAACCTAACCTAACCTAACCTAACCTAACCTAACCTAACCCAGCCTAACCTAACCTAACCTAACCCAACCTAACCTAACCTAACCCAACCTAACCTAACCTAACCTAACCCAACCTAACTAACCTAACCTAACCCAACCTAACCCAACCTAACCTAACCTAACCTAACCTAACCCAACCTAACCTAACCTAACCCAACCTAACCTAACCTAACCTAACCTAACCTAACCTAACCCAACCTAACCTAACCTATCCCATTTTCGTGGCGCCATCTAGCGATAGTGAAATGAAACTGAATGCAGAATGTGGCAACAACGACACTTGTTATGAGGAGAATAAAAAAAGCGGAATAGTCGATGCAGAGACCTCCTCGCTCCGCTCGGGCTCAACAAACAAATGGAGCCTGGGAATGGCATAACCGGGCTAAACCTCTGCGGGAAGTCACGCTTACCCTGCCAGTATTGAGCTCTCCGACTGTCGACTCCAAGGCGGTATATCCAACCCCGGGAGGGATCGCCTGCAACAGACAGAGGGAGGTAAGAAAAAATAAGGGGGGAAAAGGATGAAAACCAACGCATCACTCTGAGGCATTTCGCTTTTTTAAGGCGGCCGGAATATAATGCCGATCACCGTGACGGAGAGAGAAAGGAAAACAATAAAAATATTGCGGGCAGCGGATGTCAATCATGGCGCCGGAGAAGGCCTTTTCACAGAATTACTTGTCGATAAAGACGATGGACGGAAACTCAAAGAAGAAAAAAAACACCAGGGGGAAGGGGCGGGACAAGGAAGCGAGTGAAAATAAAAAACCTGAGGTGGAGTAGGGGGTGCGCCAAGATGAGAATTCATTAATATTTCATCACCGGTCTTGGCGCTCAGCGGATATTGTCTTAAGCAGTGCGATCAATTCATTGGTGTTATAATGCTGCAAACATCTCAATCTCCTCTCATAACCGAGGGCGAAAAAAAATAAAAATATTGATGGGCTTTGGGAGCAATGCAGAGTGTGAGGAGGGGAAGGTAAGTGGAGAGGGGGCGGGGTGATAAAACATCGAGATTACGTTTTCTTTGCCCGCGAGAAATTAATGAAGTGGGTGGTGGATACCCTGCCTTCTTCACACCTAGCGGCACGCACCCCGGCAAACGGGAAGGGAAAGGGAGAGCCGGCTTGTTAGGGTAAGTCCCATGACTCATATTGCTGTCCGATAAAATGCGTGGTATCTCACACCATGGTAAAAAAAACAGCACAACAACAACAACAGCAACAACAACGCCTCACCTCTCTCTCTATCTCTCCCACCGTGCCCCCGCCTAACCTCTCTCTGTCTATCTCTCTCCCCGCCCCCCCCCCCCTCTTCTTGCTATTCCTTTCTATCACTCTGCCAAATGGCGAAGTTAAATTGAAACAAAGTTGCGATGAGTCAATACGGACGCCAAGACGCTACGGCTACGGAGCGGATCGTTCCCGGCGGCGACGGCGGGATTTCAGAGGGGGATGTGATGACGGGCCTGAAAGCCGCGCGTTGCTGAAAGCGCTCTGCCCCCCCCCCTCCGAAAGCAGACGACTCGGCACTTAAACACCCCCCTCTCCCCCCTGCTCCCCTCAACTGACCCGCTCTTCAGGACGAATGGTGGTTAAATGGTGGGCAGGAAAAAAGACAGCGCCTTCTGCGCGTCCTGCGAGGTGCATCGTGAGCGCGAGGAGCCCAATCAGCTCGGTCCCACTCAGAAGAGTCGTCTCTCGTACGCCGTCAATGCCATCTTTTTCTAATCCACTCAAAACGTTTCAATTGGTAGAGAGACTGTGTAGATTAACAGTCCGCGGCTGGTTCGATTTTCGCCCACCCTGCTTCTGCTGCTTCCCCTCCGCTCCCTTGTGAGGGAGGACCCCTGCCCTCCCCCCCCCCCTCCACTCCCCTGTCTTAGCCGCTGCAGCACCACGTAGTAATGACTCTGCAGACCCCTTTCACTAGCTCTGCGAGCTCTGCACTGCAGCTAACAGGGTTTGCAGTGATTGCAGGCGCGGCCACGGCAAGGCACTGTGTGTGTGTGTGTGTGTGTGTGTGTGTGTGTGTGGGTGGGTGCAAGAGGTGTGCACCTGTCGTACAGAATGAAGACGGATCGAGGGAGGGGGTAACAACTGAAAATAGTGTCTGCCGGATTTTGCGAGGATTTTCAAAATTTGCAACAGGCACTCTTCGGAGAAAATAATTTAAATCCCTATTTAAATAGGAAGGAGATAATACCAACTCTAAATGTCGTCCAGTTTCTTAAGGGGTTTAGGATGTTATGAAAATAAAGTTTTATGTGTGTGTCTGTGAAGGCAGAACTTATCTTTAGTTGTATTATGAGGGAGAGCCGAGCCGAAGATATTTGAAAGGAAAGAACATCTCCTGAGGCTAATTTGTTTACCGGAAAGTTAATTTTCCGTTTCGGTAGAGGCCCTTGGCCAAACGAGCGAAGGCGAGGCCAGCCGAGTGCAGGCGGAGCCGAGCCGGCGGCGTTCTGGACAACAACGCTACCCGAGCAGTCAGTGCGGGTCCCCCCTGGTGCCGGCCCACCTTATATTATTAGTTCGCCGCACTCGCTACGCCTTTTCGACTTAAAAGCTAGCTGACACCTCAAACCAATTAAGTTTTTATTTTTAGCTTTAATGTTAGTGTTTTGAGGTATCATCTGCTAAAAAAAAAATAACCAGATGTCGATCTGTATGATTTTTGGGGGATCAAATTAATTTCTATTTTTGAATGTGCACAAGCCGGGCGGCCGACCCCAGGACATGACTGGTGACCCGGGCCCCGGGCGGGGCAGGCTGCCGGAGGACGCCCTGGGCACCCGTTAATCCTCATCAAAGCAACGGGGGCCGCGGCAGCAGCGGCGGCGCCATGCGTAACGCAGGGAATCCATCTTGGCAGGCGACGGGGCGCGGGTTCGATACCACTTCGATGCAAAACGTACTTTTTAGGCACGAAGTAGCCTATTGCAATCTTTAGGATTCCGATTTTATTTTTGACATATGGCCCCTTAAAGACTTCTCCGAACGAAATTGTACGATTTCGATGAGAGTTTGCAAGGAGAAGGAAGGCGACACGCTGATTCAGATTCTGATGCCCATACGAAAACTCAAAAGCTGAAATTCGAGCATTTTCAATTGAAAAATTTGATAGTAAGAGTCGAGCTGCAGGCTCTTTTGGGCGAAAAGATCGAGCCAAGCAACGGCCAAGCCAAGCCGCGAGGCAAAGTTGGTGGAGAGGGTAAAATTACAACTAATCAGAGCAGTGCCTGTTGCGTAGTACAGTCGCCACAAAAAACGAAAACTGCAAAATTTTCTCGTTATTTTCGTGAGTGTTAGTATTGTAATGTAGAGTTAGGGCCTCTGGTAGTGGTCATTGGACCGGTAGCATTCTCATACGCTGGCCGCCTAGTGCCAGCTAGCTCGATCCTCGACGGCAAGGATCATGCAAGGCTCTCGCAGCGAGCCAGACGCGGCTCAAGTTGGCATTACTGCCAATCTTCCCACGAAATTCAAAACTTTCTTTCGACAGTTCTTTTTGTTTTTGATCACATTCACATACTTATCTAATATTTTCTCAACGAATCATTCACTAATATTTCTTCTTCACACTTGTCACTCCTTCTACTCTCTTATCCTTCCAGATCCTGTGTGTCACACACATTCGAAAGACACTTTAAACCATCCAGAAAACTACAAAATCTACAAAATCTCGGCAAAATCGACTGACTCTACTTCGGGCCTCCTAGGATTTCACTTCTTTTTTCTTTTTTACATCGGATGGTTGGTGCACGGCAAAAGTGGCGAGGGTTCGGCGTGGAGCTACAGTTGGCGGCACTGGCGAACTAGTGCGCATCGTGGTCGCGTGGAGTATGCGGTTCGGCCCGACTCTGACGCAGCGAAACCACAGCGCAGCACTGCCAACGCCACCACAGAACGGAGACGGGTGCGGCACGGACCGACACCGACAGGTTCCGCGGAAAAACACGATGCAGAATTAAAAGGCGCCATGAACGTCTGCCCTCACTGGAGGGGAAGGAGCCCTCTAACCTAGGGTCACTTCGTGAGGGGGCATGCCGGGAGGTCACTCTGAGGGCGGACGAAACAACGGCGGCCTTAACTGGAGTGACCCTCACAGCCCCTCACCACCGGGCCAAAGCTGGCCACCTCAAACGGCCTGTTAAATCGGCATGATGGGTCCCCGCTATTATTGATATATTTAGTCCGTGATTACAACTCCCCACCCCCCTTCACCACAACGGGATCTCTCTTCTCTGTCGCACCCGCAGACCCGCCAACCCCCTGCCGCCCCTCCTCCCACTTCCCGGTCCCAATGAATAACGAATGAGGCCGACTGTTTCCACGCGGTAATAACAACGCGCAGCGCGCTGATCGTGACGGGAGAGAGAGAGAGAGAGAGAGAGAGAGAGAGAGAGAGAGAGAGAGAGAGAGAGAGAGAGAGAGAGAGAGAGAGAGAGAGAGAGAGAGAGAGAGAGAGAGAGGGGAGGGGGGGGGAGGGGAGGACACGTGAGAAGCGATATGATGGGGGAAACGATGTTGCAATG
The DNA here is from genome assembly GCA_038380765.1 of Odontothrips loti. Taxonomy (NCBI): domain Eukaryota; kingdom Metazoa; phylum Arthropoda; class Insecta; order Thysanoptera; family Thripidae; genus Odontothrips; species Odontothrips loti. The sequence continues at coordinate 12,617,699 of CM076255.1, forward strand.
AAAGCGAACCGAGGCGAACAAGAAGAAACGAGGGGTCATGCAAAAATAAATACCCCCTCCCCCCCGGCAACGATAGCAAGAGGATAGAGAGGAAGAGGTGATAAGGAGACGAATGAGGAGGGGAAAGCCCAGGTGCGCGGCAGGTGGACACAGCAGCCAATGCGATTCTCACTCCGCCATCACGTGACTTGTTACACTTGTACACTACATCACTCCGACCCAGTTACCCGCTCGCCCGCTCGCTCCGCACACCGCTGCTGCTGCTGCTGCTGCTGCTGCTGCTGCTGCTGCTGCTGCTGCTGCTGCTGCTGCTGCTGCTGCTGCTGCTGCTGCTGCTGCTGCTGCTGCTGATGCTACTGCTGCTGCTGTGTTTGTCAGGACCAACTAGGGAGCCCCCCACCCCACCCCGTCCTCCACACGCAACCAAGACGACATGGGAGTCGCAGCACCGCGCCACCACCTCGTTCCCTACAATTTTTTCCCTCCTTCACCTTCTTCTTCTTCTTCCGGGGCGGCGCGAACGAACGGAGAAGGTGAAAGTCATTTGCTTCAGGGTGGCACAGAAAGGTGATAGAAAGGACCAAGCGGCGGCGGTAGCAGCGGCAGCGTCAGAGGCACACGGGGGAGGACAGGAGGCGTAGGAAGGAGCAAATAGAAATAAATAGAAGGGGAGGACAGGAGGCAGCGGTGGCAGGAGCGGTGGCAAGCGGTGGCAGAGCGGTAGCAATAGCAGCGGGGAGCAGCGGTGGCAGCAGCGGTGGCAGCAGCGGTGGCAGCAGCGGTGGCAGCAGGTGGCAGCAGCGGTGGCAGCAGCGGTGGCAGCAGCGGTGGCAGCAGGGTGTTGAGGCGGTCGGGTGAGCTCGGTGAGCGCGTGGCCGTGCCGCTCCACTAGTGCCAGTAGAGCGCGCCATTCATTATTCACAGTCGAAATAAGAGGAGACGGCCCAGGGACGGCAACCACCGTGGAAAAGTCACGCGTGCCCACGGCCCCTCTGTGTGTGCGTGTGTGCGTGCAGGCAGACCGGGGGGGGGGGGGGGGGGGAGGGGGGAGGCAAAGGCACACGACTGTCCCATGAAGACGGCTTGATTCTGGAATCCTCGTATCACACGGCACACGCACACACGCACGCACACACAAAAACACACATACACACACAAATACACATACACACAAATGTCCTGACGCGGAGCAGCGGCGCCGCAAAATACAACATCGGGACCGAAGCGAAAGAGAGTATATAGAGTATATATAGAGTATATAGAGTATATATAGAGTATATAGAGTATATATAGAGTATATAGAGTATATATAGAGTATATAGATATATATATATATATGAGACTGGTCGTGACGGAGGGAAGGGAGCGCAGTAACAGGGGTAGGCACGCACACAGTCACACTCGCACACACACACACACACACACACACACACACATGCGACCGCGAGGGGTACCTCACCTCTGGCAGGCAGCTGCTCAGAGTGCGGCCTGGCACCGGCAGGCGGCAGCTTCACCTCCACGCCAAGCCGTTATTAATTTATTACTCTACATGCCTGTGTGTGTGTGTGTGTGCGTGCGTGTGCGTGCGTGTGCTCGCAAAGTTTGTGCGGCGCCACGACAGCGCGGTGGCGTCAGGAATCGCACACTACAACGCCTTATCTCTTATCTCTTGCTTATCGCAGCCCCGCAGCCCACCTCACATCCCGCGCGCGGCGTTACTCTAAAAAAAGAAAATAGCAATGAAAAATTTATACGACGTGATAATGCGTCGAATTCGCGAGATTAAGCGTTAAGATGATGACCCTGCCTCGCTTGACACACCCCGCGCTGGTCGCCGCCGCCGCCGCGTCATCGAAAACGGAATAATTTTCGCTTCCATTGCTTTCGCATATGAATAACACAATTTTCCGTGCCGGTGCGTCGGCTGCTGCTGTTGTGGCGTTCGGATCAGGGGAGCGGTGCCGAGCGGAGCCGAGCAGAGCCGAGCGGAGCGGAGCGGAGCGGAGCCGAGCAGAGCCGAGCGGAGCCGAGCAGAGCCGAGCGGAGCGCCAGACACGACGCCTTCACGCCTCACGGCGGCCACCCCGCGTACCCCCTGGGGACCCCCCGGGGGGCGGAAGGGACGGGACCCCTCGATACACCACCTCTCTCTCTCTCTCTCTCTCTCTCTCTCTCTCTCCATCCCCCCTTGCGGAAGCGACCAACCAGCCAACCACGGGATGGAAGCCTGCAGCCACCTAACACACAGAGAGGTAGCCGGGTCCTGCCGGGTCCTGCCGGGTCCTGCCGGCTCGGACCCGAGGTCTAGCCTCTTCTCCGGC